>CATIXN010000014.1:2412704-2696635 GCA_949711725.1 Leptidea reali | reverse complement strand
TTTACAATCAGAATAGATTACTACGGGCCTGTTAGGTCAAGTCCAATAAGCATACATAAAACAGTTGAGGTGACAGGAAGGAGCTAACAAACAATCTTAAAGGTTTGCATTTAAGACTGCTGTTCGGAAATTTTTGAATAATGTTAAATAGTATTTAAGTTAGTTATAATAAATAAAGTAAGTATTTTTGAATGTAGTAGATAATAATAGTTCATGTAGTTTTGAACTTAATGTACTTGATATATTTTGTTACTTGATTTGCATGTTGTGGCACCTATATTCAGTGCACTTACAATTTTATTTAGACATTTACTTATTTTAAGATTACTTTTAGTGTAACTGTAACTGGATGTCCTTAAATAAATAAATATTGAAATCTTAATTTCAAAATCTTGACGATCCAACTATATAATACTTAAAAAAGCCGCCAAACTATATGTAGATGTCTACTGTGGCATTGATGTCAATTGCTTTAATTTTTTTTTTATGGAATAGGAGGACAAACGAGCGTACGGGTCACTTGTTGTTAGGTGATCACCGCCGCCCACAATCTCTTGCAACACCAGAAGAATCAGAGGAGCGTTGCCGGCCTTTAAGGAAGATGTACGCGCTTTTTTTGAAGGTACCCATGTCGTATCGTCCCGGAAACACCGCACAAGGAAGCTCATTCCACAGCTTTGTAGTACGTGGAAGAAAGCTCCTTGAAAACCGCACTGTGGAGGACCGCCACACATCCAGATGGTGAGGATGATATCCTAACTTGTGGAGTGTCGTGCGAAGGTGGAATTCGGCGGCAGGAATCAGGTTAAACAGCTCTTCGGAACACTCCCCGTGATAAATGCGGTAGAAGACACACAATGAAGCGACGTCTCTGCGCAACGCCAAGTGGTCCAGCCGTTCACAGAGCACTGGGACTCCGACGATTTTATTGACTAATATTGGTAAATGTCATATATTATCCTACTGACGTTAGGTAAGAGTGGAGTCAATTTCACGCCACGCCTTTTTAAATATACATGATATTATTTTGTTAAAATGTATGAGTCACGGTTGCAACCAGTCTCGCATTAAATTTACTACTATAAAATAAACTTAATTTAAATTTTTGACGATCTATATCTCGTGATCAATTTGTTCTTATAATAATAATTAACACACACATTATCTAAACACTCCAAATTAGACGAATAAGTCGTAAACCTGTACTGTATGATATATCTTATACAAAATACATACTTAAACATAGATATAAACTTCCATGACTCGTAAATAATCATTAAAATTTATCATATAAAATATTTGACAGGGCCACTAAACTTTTATTTATTTATTTTGATTAAAACGGTTACAGCACCAATTATCATTAACCAAGTACATTGCTATTGCTAGACACTATAATTATGCGAGTACTGACAAAGTTGGAGCAGCAACTGCACCAATACCTCAAGCCTGTTAGTAAATAGATCACAATCAGGGCGGGCATCTACGAGGCAAATAAATAATTTCAAAACTCGCGGCACGGGCGCCGCAGTGTGTGCTACCGTGTGACACGCGGGTACCGCCAGAAGACGGTGATTGTCAGGTGTATACAATCGAATCAGCTCATTATATTCATAATATCTGGGGCATCTATTAAGCCCCGGCTAACTTTAAGTAAGGTAAGTTGCTTGGTCGGGAGCCCGTCTGGTTTCTGAGTGTTGTATCCGAGGCAACCGATGAAACATTGGGTCTTGTTACGAATAATTGTAGAAGTGTGTACAAAAGCCGCAGATTCGGCCTCGCATGGAGTACCGTTCTCATCTCTGGGCGGGCGCTCTCCAGTACTAGCTTCTTTCATTTGACCGCATCCAACGAAGAGCAGCTCAAATCATCGACGATCAAGTCGGCTTGATTATTTGGCGTTGCGTAGAGATGTGGGTTATATCTGCATCTTCTACCGTATTTATCACGGGAGTGCTCAGAGGAGCTGTTCGGGTTGATGGCCAGTGGTCGAATTCCACCACCGGACATTACGTCAAAATGCAAAATACCACCCGCATCACTTTGACGTCTGGCATTCCAGAACCGCGCGTTTTGCAAGAAATTTCTTGTCTCGCACAGCTATTTTGTGGAATGAATAGCCGGCTGCTGTTTTCCCGAACCGATACTACTTAGGGACTTTCAAGAAAAGAGCAAACTCCCTAAAACCTAAAAGGCCGGCAACGCATCTCTTGACACTTGTTGTTGCGGATGCCCATGGAAGGTTGCCTCACCACTCAGCATCCCGTGAGCCTCTTGCCCGATTGCCCCCTCTTATATAAAAAAAAAGTTGAGAGGTGTCAAGGGACACCCGGATGGAACGTAAGTTCCTTTCGATAAATTAGTGAAGGAATTGTAATAAAATTTTATATATATTAATTAAAATTTTATTTTTTAATAATATAATTAATTATTAATAAATTAAATGAAATTTTAATTTTAAATTATTAAATTATAATTATTTATATTATATATATCATTTATCTTAATTATTATAAGAAAATTATTATTATTATTAATATTATATTATATAATATTTATAATATTATATTATAACATTTCTTATAATAATTAATATATATATATATATATATATATTAATAATGAAATAATTAATTTAATATTAAATAAATTAAAAATATTATTTTTAATATAGTAATAAAAAATATTATTATTATTTAATAACTATTTAAAACAGACAGACAGAGAAACATGCGCACGCCGCACAGCTTACAATAGCTTACTATAGCAAAAAGTGTCGTGACAACTTTTCGTAAGAATTTTTTCCGTCTAGTCTCCTTTCACAACGCGCGATAAGGAACTTCGTTCCAAAAATCCCTGAATTGATATTTAAATTATTATGGAGATTGAAAAGAAAATCAATGAATAAAACAAAATTAAAAAATACGACCATCAGCTATTGAGTTGAGTGAAACGTGAATGACGTCATACCGCATCAATCATCACCGCGCCGCCTGAAGAATTGTTGTTTATATTACGATTTATCATTGATTTCTGAAGCGTGACGTCATAATCGGCAGTTATGACGTCACTAAGTAGATAGTGATATTAGACAGTGAGATGCTTTACAGCATATTTTCCAGCTCAAATAAAGTGGTATTTGGGGATAATAGATAGCTATTATTTCCAAATACCACTTTATTTTAACTCGATACATATAATAATATTATATCTATATATATAACACAAAGTCGTGTTAGTTACACCGTTTGAAACTCAAGAACGGCTAGACCAATTTTTCTGTTGTTAATTTTTTTGGATTTCTCTTAGGCCGGAATAGGATAATAAGTAATAAAATATCAAAAAAATATTTTCTGATACACTTTGCATAGATTGACATTTTGATGACATCTTGAGAATAGAAAGAATTCAATGAAGTTTTTGTTAGTTTCACGCTACATGAGTAATAAAATACAACTGACAGTGCACGTCATGTTATTCAAGTTGACTGGTTGGTGTATTTGTTTCGAGTTTCTATTAGCTTATTGTGCCGACATTATCATTAACAATGTCACGACCAAGACGATCAAATTATTCCCGACAACGACGTAATGCAACTAGGATTCGAAACATTGCGAATGAAAGGACTGAAGAAGAACAAGAAATTGCAGGTGAAAAGAACCGTTTTAGTATGGATCGACTTCGTGCTATGAATCACAAGAGCAATGCGAGGTAGCCCGTAAAACGGATAGGCTGGCAATACGAAATTGGCCAGTAAAACCTCAGAGATCAACAACTAGATAATTTTCGACGCACAAGAAGAAATTTATGAAGTACTGAATTTGAATCGAGGAGCATTTCGATACGATTGCAGTACTTATTAGAGTGGGAAACTACCGAATCACGACATTTTCTAGCAACTACTCAAAAATACAATGTTTGTTTCCAAATGACCCCATTTGGGGCAGACATTATCTAAGAACGAGGACATTCAAGGTATATGTTTATTTATATAATTACACACAATACATTAGAAGAATAACATACTTACTATACTTATTCCTGTGTATAAGACACATGTATGCTAATTCTAAAAAAAAGTGTTTATAAATCAGTAATACGGACATTGCTTTTGATATTGTAGATATAAGGACAGATTCACCATCGGATTGGATCATTGCAACCTCTCGAAGATGCACACCATAAATTTTTACAATTATACTTCATGGGCTCGATGTCAAGAGATCAATGCAGCAATGATAATAGCAATTCTTCAAGATCTGCAGCAACTACTTCATGAACATTTTGCATGTCGAGTTAGCCCGCAAATCTTTCCTTTCCGATCCGTCTCGCATTCTGGCCATGGCCCTGGCCATTCAAATCTTAAGCCCAATCCTTGAAAGTTTTTGGTCTGAATCTAAAATCCATTTCCCATGTTCAATTCATTACAAGTGGCATGTTCATGCGATGGTAGACCATCTGCGTTATTTGCTTTTGCGCATGATAATAAAACTGTAATTGTCGTCTATCACAAGGTGCTTCACTGAAGAGTGCAACCCAAACACCAAAATACAGAGCCAATAAAGAATCATAAACGAACTTGATTTTTTTATTTCCTTATATTTATTATCCTATTAAAACATTGAAATTAATCAAATCCAAAACCAGCTCATTTGTTGCCTCTAAGGCGGAACAATGTTCGCCGGGTCAGCTAGTATTATATAAAATAATATAATATTGACACACTTTTACACGAATTATCTTGCCCCAAACTAGGCTTATGTACTATGGGTAAGACAGACAAGACAATGATAATAAGATGTGTACCAATATTATAGAAGAGAAATCTACAATCTGTCATCAAGCCTGTTATAATATTCAGATAATTTCCACACAAATCTGTCAGTTTAGTGGGTTCTTATCGATATTAAGGAATTAATACGTTGCCTAACGCTAATTGATACAAAACCACGTGATATCTGAGGAGCCACAAATTTAATGAAGCCTTACTTACTGTGAGGATTATAATGGCGCATATTATATTATTTTATAAGGCTTATAAGGTGACGTGGGGAAGTCTCGGATATGTTGAACGGGATCAATGAGTTAAAATACGTATAATTTACTCTCAATGGTATTTCTTTTGGATTAAAATAAAAGAAAAGACTCATCAAATATGAATACTATTCAAAAATGTATTAAAGTTTAGGCCAGTTTAACAGTGGGAGGCTCCTTTGCACAGGAGGCTTGCTAGATTATGGGTACCACAACGGCGCCTATTTTTGCAGTTATGTGTATGCATTACTGTGTTTCGGCCTGAAGGGCGCCGTAGCTAGTCAAATAACTGGGCAAATGAGACTTAAATCTTATGTCTCAAGGTGACGAGCGCAATTGTCGTGCCGCTAAGAATTTTTGGGTTTTTCAACAATCCTGAGCGGCACTGCATTGTAATGGGCATTTCATTTACCATCAGCTGAACGTCCGGCACGTCTCGTCCCTTATTTTCACATAAAAATGCGTGAAGGAGGATTAATAATTATTTAATATCAATTAATTCAGCAGAATTTCAGCACCAAATATGCGAAATTGCAGCTACACACGACGTTGATATCTGACATTCTGAAAATACACACCTGTTGCTTGCAGTATTAAAGTTCAAATATTTTTATGCAAAAATTGGATATGAAATCATTTATTGAACGTTAAAAAACCACCCGAGACCCACTCGAAAATTTATGCCTCAGACCTGAAAAGAACGGGCGTAAGAAACTCAGCGGTCTTCCTTTTTTTAAAATTTCATTAAAATCAATTTTATTATTTTAATAGCCTGAGGGTAATTACTCCATTCCCACTCTATCATCATCATCATCATCAGCCGGAAGACGTCCACTGCTCCTCATCATTACAGATCAACGTATTAGTACATATCGTGGTCCATCTTGTGGGGAGCCTACCAACACTCCGTCTTCCGGTACGTGGTCACCATTCGAGGACTTTACTGCACCACTGTATAGTATTTTTTTTATGTAAATAAGGGACAAGACGAGCAGGACGTTCAGCTGAAGGTAATTGATACGCCCTGCCCATTACAATGCAGTGCCGCTCAGGATTCTTGAAACCCCCAAAAATTCTGAGCGGCACTACAAATGCACTCGTCACCTTGAGACAAGATGTTGAGTCTCATTTGCCCAGTAATTTCACTAGCTACGGCGCCCTTCAGACCGAAACACAGTAATGCTTACACATTACTGCTTCACGGCAGAAATAGGCGTCGTTGTGGTACCCTTAATCTAGCCGGCATCCTGTGCAAAGGAGCCTCCCACTGGTACTGTTCACCAATAACATAAATATTGCTTGTTTAAATATCGCCACTTTATCCCTCACTTACTGAATGAATCAATGAATAATGAACGCATCTTCACATATAGTTAAGGATCATTCTAGAATTATGTCAAACAATGCAGAAGGTAGTAAGAAAGTAGAGAAAGATAAAAGGCAAACCGCAGACGAACATCCTGGATTAAGAACCTTCGCCAGGCTCCAATATGACTATTTTACTGATACTATATAGTAGTGAAGTAAAGTAAATAACAATTCTTTTCAATTTTGTTATAAAACATATACATCCATACAACAAAAGACTTGCTAACTCGACTAAACTAAGTTGTAGGCGTAACTATGCCCAAACTAATTAGACTTTCACTTCTAGGGCCAGTAATTCATCTCTTAATCGCTTGTATCGTAGACGTCAGGTTGACTTGTATTCATTTTCCATCCAATGCGCTGCTGAGATTGACGAACAAGGTATTTCTAAGGTAGCTTTTATATACGTTCGTTATTCGTGGACAAGGCATTTGACGGAATATAAGGGAGTTTCTACTTATCTATACTTTTTTTATAAATAAAATTGGAGTGTCTGTTTGTAATATTGAAATAACCGTTTTTAACTACATGTATATCAATATATATATACGGTACATACACCAAAATAACATTTTTTTAAATTTTTGTCTGTCTGTCTGTCTGTTTGTTCCGGCTAATCTCTGAAATGGCTGGACCGATTTTGACGGGACTTTTATTGGATGGTAGTTGATGTAATAAGGAGTAACTTTGGCTACGTTTGTTTTAGAACTTTTTTTGTTTTAGATAAATAAAGTAATGTTGTTATGTCCAAGAAACGGTCTAACTCTAAAAATAATTTATATGGCAAATGAAAGGTTGCCGGGTCAACTAGTTATTAATAAAAGTTTAAGGCTTAAGGATTTGTAAATAAAAATGCAACCTGAGAGAAATTAATTAAACAAATGAAGGAACCATGGAAATATTATTGTTTATTGTCAGAGTTATATAACTGTGATCAATCTGTTGCTTAATAAAGATCGTCTTTTGTAAGTTAGTTTATACTAATAATAAACTGGAAAAATAGTTGGAAATATAATAACAATATTCGCAGAAATTTGTAATATTAAATATTTATAAAATATAGCCCGTTTACGTGACTATGCTACCTCATTCCTTAACCTAAACATTTTCAAGTAAACACCTAAATCAATATACGGATAAGAGTCTACCTGTGCCCGCACAATAAAGATATAAATCAAGCGGTGAGCGCTGAATAAAATCGCTTATATCTCGCTTATCGCTTGATCGGATGCTCTGTAATAATATACGTGTTTATACAGGCTGCTCGAAAACCAGCATAACTTTGTAACTTCAAATATATATACATAATACCCAGTGCTCTGTGAATGGCTGGATCACTTGGCGTTGCCTCATTGTATGTGTTCTACCGCATTTGTCACGGGAATTCCACTTTCGCACGACACGCCACAAGTTACAATATCATCTTCACCATCTGGATGTATGGCAGTCGTCCACAGTGTGGTGTTCAAGGAGCTTTCTTCCAAGTTTTTTTTTTTACGGAATAGGAGGACAATCGAGCGTACAGGTCATCTGGTGTAAAGTGATCACCGCCGCCCACATTCTCTTGCAACACCAGAGGAATCACAAGAGCGTTGCCGGCCCTTAAGGAAGGTGTATGTTGCGGGATACGGCATGGGTGCCTTCAAAAAAGCGCGTGCACCTTTCTTAAAGGCCGGCAACGCTCCTCTGATTCCTCTGGTGTTACAAGAGAATGTGGGCGGCGGTGATCACTTAACACCAGGTGATCCGTACGCTCATTTGTCCTTCTATTCCATAAAAAAATACACAGTCTTCTTTATTTTCTCTTTAATTTTCCATAATTGCCTTTAAAATCATTCGGCCTTATGATTGATTTCCATAGTAACTAAACCAGCCTGTTCTCAACTCAAGATCTAATATATTTTTCATTGCGTTAATTACACTTATTAACACCAGATGGTCACATGCAGCCTTGCACCTTTATTTCCTAGTCAAGTTTATATAAATAAAATCCTACACCTTTAAGCTACCTGAAAGATATCGCTGATTAGTGATAAGGTCGCCTAATTGTGCTACCATAACTTAAGAAACTGTTAGAATTTGTTTTAGTATAATAAAAAAATTTAATTCATTCATTCATTCACCTGCAGCAGTATAATAACAGCTAAGTGCTTGATTGATTAAGTTCGAGATGTCCTCATATATGGCCTTCACTTCCTCGTCTAACTGTGTCGAAGACGGAGCTTGAACCTGGATGAGTTGAACTTGAACCTTCGTGACGCTACCCTATTCGAGACGCTCCACACCTCAGTTACATTGCTGGCGAGAAACTTGCGCAAGACGAACCCGACATCACCCTGGGACAGTTGATCGCCCTCCCAGAATTAGAGCAGGTGTACGGAATTTAGTATTATCGAGTCCTCACCCTTTGTTCGGATCTCAGATAACCCCACTACATCCCATCGTAGTCTGCTCAAAACTTCCTCCAGTTCCTCCTCATCGGTCCGCACTTAGCTGCCCCGTCGCTAATGACGCTCCTACCGTGGCCACTACTAGCGGGACTGCCGAGGATTGGGGACTTAATAAGTGCACTTGGTGAGTCCATAACAGCTACTAGGAGCTCCTAAGAGGTTGAAAAGGAAGCTTTTTTACTGCATATATTGTTAAAGGTGTAAGGAGGGGAGGGTGGAGATATCTATAAAAGGCGATGCCTCACTGACGACGGCAATTCCTCCCCACAAGCACACAGCCGGTCCAAGGTTCGAGTCTCCTTAGGAGACGCTCCGCGACTGTTTTTGCGTAGTCTTTGAGGCCTCCACAGCCCACGTCCTATGTCGCTGTAATATTCAGGGCAGCATAGAGGTTTTTAGTCGGTAGGGGGTGTCCGCTTACGTGGACACCCGAGTCCGATATATGGGCCCCGTTTCGGGGTCTTCAATACGTAAATGTATTTTCCTCCTCTCCAAAAAAAACAAAAAAGACGTCGGTAAACTTTCCCTTCAACCGTTGATGTGTTAGAGATTTGCGTTACTCTGTCCAATTTCTGTTCGAATATTAAATAATTGTTGTCTTATTAGATTTAGTAGCTTAGCAAATTCATTTATTTTTTTGTAACATTTGTTATTTTATTTTAAAGTTAATCATTTAAATGTTAACTTGCTTTTTAGTTATAAGTAAGTGGTATTGAAGGAGATCATGAAAAGTAAGGAGATTCCAGTACTAGAAAAAGGCAAGATTTTAAACACCTGCATAACACTATGTATCTATGGATGCCAAACCTAGGCCCTTACAAGCAAAAATATGAAAACTGGAAGTATGCCAAAACACCATGCCGAGGAGCCTATTGGACATAAAATTAAGGGACGTAAGTAATCCCCATAACAAAAACTGTCAAAAAACTTAAGTGGAAATGGACGGGTCATATGATCAGAGGCCCAAACAAATGGTGACAGAAACTAACCCATTGGTACCCGAGAGACGTTAGAAGAAAGAGAGGCAGACAGATACTAAGGTAGGAAGATGAAATAAAGAAGGTTGCTGGACCAGTTTGGAGTAGAGAAGCGCGGGAGAGAGAGGAGGCCTATGTCAGTGGACAAGCTAGATATATTGTTAAAAAATAGTGGAAATAAAAAAATAAACATGTAACTACATATCTAGAAATAAAGGCTATCTTTATCTTTAAGTGGTATTAAGATATGTTTAAAAAATTCCCTTTTGATCTTATTTCCTAAAACGAAAATAATAATTTATCACTTATTTCAGATTCATCCTGACATTACATGGATATTTGTTAGTACAAAAAACAATTAGTTATATAATATAATAATGAATAGACTAAGGCATATCCTCGGTTGTTACGTTTATAATTTAACTGTGTTTTTGAATTACTCGCATTAGTAAATACCTCCAGCAATCATCAAATTCTATGGCCGAGGTATAAACTAACGAGTTATTACAGGATGAATGAATTTCCCCTCAAAGGTGCTTCAATTACTACATTTAAAATTCTTGTAAAAACAACAAACTTAAACAAATATTTTATAACAGCAATAAACCGCACTCAAGCAGAGTAAAATAAATAATATCAACTATAAGTACACTTCATAAGGCAAAGCAAAAGCCAGCTCGCAGGGCACGCCATTTTGTCCATTTCAAATACAGTGTAAAATAATAAATTTTCGCAACATCCTGTACATTCGTCGCCTCTAGCGGAACACTTGGCTTAGTGGTATATTATACAGGAGGTACCTACAAATAACTACGGAGGTAATTTTCGTTGGAGCTGTAAAACCGTAGAACTGGGATCGAAATTTCTAGATGCTTTTTATTTTTGTATGGCACTCTGGGCTGCAATATGTTTTACGATTTACTCGTGAAACTTAGAGGATATAATACTTATGGTTTTGATGTGAAACATTAATACCCCAGGTCATACCGGCTGTTGACGTAACGATGCCACGCTCGTTTTACTATATGACTCGCCATTTCGCAAAGACAACTCCTCTCACCGGGTTTTTTTTAATGAAAATAAGGGACAAGATGAGCAGGACGATCAGCTGATGGTAATTGATATGGCCTGCCCATTACAATGCAGTGCCGCTCAGGATTCTTGAAAAACCCCAAAAATTCTGAATGGCACTACAACTGCGCTTGTCACCTTGAGACATAAGAAGCTAAGTCTCATTTGCCCAGTAATAGGCGCCGTTGTGGTACCCAAAATCTAGCCGACATCCTGTGCAAAGGAGCCTCCCACTGGGCCTATTAACTATATCTATAATCTTAATAAAGGGCATAAAAGGCATTAATTACTTTCTCAAAAGTGATTCCTTTAGAATTCTTTTTGATGTCACTTCACACGCTACCAACTCCTCGTGAACAAATGGCGCTCTGAAACTTCGAAAGAAACTCTGCCAGCATTCCTTTTTGCGCTTTTTTTGATATAATGGTGCTCTGAAGTTGTTCACTTTTTTTTTATTTAATTTAATTTTATGAAAGTGAAACTTTTATGACATTGCCTCAATTTTTTTCGCCCATCTGTCGCACGTCGCATTGCAGTCGGCCGTGGAGTAGAGGTGGAGTTGAATCATTAGTTTCAACAACTGTTTTCAAGTCAGGTTAGCCGTGTAGTCTAAGGCGCTGGGTTATGGGTTCATAGTCAAAGGCAAATAAACTTTATTTAAGTAGGTTTAAACTAAGTGCTTCTGAATCGTTACAACTAATATTTCTTTTAAATTACTGAATTTACCATATTTTCGTAAAAAGTTCAGCTAGTGAGAAGAATAATATAATTTATGAAACTCAACGGCCACTCTTTTCAATCAAAATAATTTTACAATGGGTGAAATATACATAAATTAGTCTGTAAGATGATGCCTCCAGTATATAAGTCGTGTTTAAATAAAATAAATTATCGTATATTGGATGCATCAACCTTTAGAGTTGAACTCATTGTTTTTGTAAGGATGCTTCGTGAACATGGTGGTCGTGATTACTACATAAAATACATTGAATTATAAAGTATAACCTTCGAATCACATTTTACAAAGTTTTATTAAGTTTATGAATAAGTAAAGTAGTTCTGGGTTTGAAGTTTGTGAATTAGTTCTTATACCCATGTTCAAGCCCCTTTACGAACTAATGTAGCTATATTATACCCAAAAAGTTATACATAGCAACTGTTAAACTTCTCCTTCCCTAAGGCAGTTGTGATCATTTTCATCTGGAGCAGTAACCTCACCCTGACAGGCCACACGTAACCCATTGAATAACCGAAATGTCACGCCAAACAAAAGACGTGTTTATAACTTGTATCCCACGTGAATATCAATACAATAGATTATATTTGAAACAATGAAAAACAAAGGGACATGAAGTTTCTCGTCTCTAGGGATACTCGTGTATTTATTATTTTTGGCATTTCAAGCGATACCAATCCGATCTTATGAAAATGAATTCGTCTTTTTTATAATAAGATGGAAAGACCTTACTTCGCGCGTGGTACGTAATGTTATCTAATTAAGTGCAATTAACAACTGTTTAACCTGATTCCTGCCGCCAAATTCCACTTTCGCACGACACGCAACAAGTTAGGTTATCATCCCCACCATCTGGATGTGTGGCGGTCCTCCACAGTGCGGTTTTCAAGGAGCTTTCTTCCACGTGCTACAAAGCTGTGGAATGAGCTTCGTTGTGCTGTGTTTCCGGGATGATACGACGTGGGTACCTTCAAAAAAAGCGCGTACACCTTCCTTAAAGGCCGGTAACGCTCTTGTGATTCCTCTGGTGTTGCAAGAAAATGTGGGCGACGGTGATCACTTAACACCAGGTGACCCGTACGCTCGTTTGTCCTCCTATTCCATAAAAAAATATATATACATAATTTAAGGCTTCACTCAATAAATCTTTGCTTGAAAACATGATTAGTTTTAGTGTCCTCGAATCCTAAGAGAGATATACATTTGAATATTAACATACTTTTACACAAATTATCTTGGCCTAAACTAGGCATAGCATTAGGGTGCAAGACAACGATATAAGTATTTAATATAATATACATACATAAACATATATAAGTACATATAATCATCCATATTTACAGTATAGATTTTTGCACTTCGAACCAGGGAACTTTAGCTCAGAAGGCAAGGTCGCTGACCACTGGGCTATATAGGTCGTCGATTATAATAAGAAAACTATTTTAGTAAAATCAAACATTGAAAGTAGCGCGGTGTTTGTAGTTAAACTCCGTCGAAACGGCTTCACCGATTCTTATGAAATTTTGTGTGCATATTGGGTAGGTCTGAGAATCGAACAACATCTATTTTCTTGCAACGCAGAGATGCTCGAATTATCGGGGACCCAGTGCTTTGTGAACGGCTCAACCGACTGGCGTTGCGCAGAGACGTCGCTAAATTGTATGTCTTCTACGGCAATTATCACGGGGAGTGTAATGAAGAGTTGCTTCAATTAATGATTCTTGTCGCCGAATTTTACCTTCACACGACACGCCACAAGGTGACAAAAACCACACGGTGATCACTTAACACCAGGTGAAGTATGTGCTCTTTTGTCCTCTTTGTACGTAAATAAAACACTTACCTCGAGCTAGACTCGTTTATTTATTGAAATCATGGCAACCTCTGCTTGCGGTGATTTTTTAACTGGCAACCATAGTTTACCGTAAATAGTAAATATAAAACTTCAAATTTTAATGAAAATAAAAAAAGATGTAAACAATATGTTGTGTTTTTAAAGTGATAACCCTCACTTCTAGGATTAATACACAAATAAAATGATGAAAAACAAAATTTTATAAACGTTGCGGAACTCGAACCCACGACCACCGGCGTTCCGTGAGTTCTATCCAACTGAGCCAACCAACCATTCGAGTAACGTATCGTTATAAAATCTTGTTGCCTGAGGTCGTGGGTTCGAGTCCCGCGTCGTTCATAAAATTTTGTTTTTCAAATTTTATTTGTGTAAAAAAAGGTGACGATAAATAATGAACAATAATATACCTGTTTACAACTGGCAACCATTATGTTGAGGCTAACTGAGAGCTAGCAACCATATTTTTTCCAATTTTTTACTTTATTTCCTTAAAAGTGACGTACAATTTATAATTAACATACAGTGATAATTAACATCAGAAATTTAATAATACTAAAATTAATTACAGGTCATTGCGGCCAATTTTCTACAGGCAACTTATCGCTAATATACAAATGATTTAAGTTTTCTTTAGTGTTAATTCCGCCAATATTTGTTTTTAAACAATTCGACACGTGTTTCGCCTCTACACGAGGCATCTTCAGGACGTGTTGTCTCGACAAAATCTGGCACGAGACTGAATCAAATGAGTTTTTTTTTTGTTTTTGCGCCCAAACAAAGGGAAAGGGCTACCCTCCGGGATGACGACAGGAGGGACGTGGTGAATGCTCATGCATACCAACGCAACCTAAGTCTGCGTTGGTTATGTGGGACTGACGTAAAAAACCTAGGTGCCTACCCACTAAACACCACCTGCAGTTGGCTTTGGGCAGGTGCACTCTAAGGCTTCATCGAAGGCGACCTTCTCTTGTGGAAAGAAAGGCGCAAGCAGCACTCCCTATGGAGTATCCGCTAAGATGTAGCACAGAAGGTGGGGAAATTGGGACTAGTGACATCAGGAGGATGATCACAAACTAGAGTTGAATCTAAATGCGTCTGATTATCCCCGGATGCCAAGAGGCGATTAAGGTCAGGCGAGAGTAGGTTAGGGGGATCGGTGAGGGCGTGTCAGGGTCTCCGTACTTGATAAAGTGAAGGAGGGGGGGGGGGGGTATAATCCGCTGCCTCCTTAATCAGTTTCACCAGTGGGAGGCTCCTTTGCACAGGAAGCCGTCTAGATTATGGGTACCACAACGGCGCCTATTTCTGCTGTGAAGCAGTAATGTGTAAACATTACTGTGTTTCGGTCTGAAGGGTGCCGTAGCTAGTGAAATTACTGGGCAAATGAGACTTAATATCTTATGTCTCAGGGTGACGAGCGCAATTGTGGTGTTGCTCAGAATATTTGGGTTTTTCAAGAATCCTGAGTGGCACTGCATTGTAATGGGTAGGGCGTATCAATTACCATCAGTTGAACGTCCTACTCGTCTCGTCCCTTATTTTCGTAAAGAAAAAAAATCAGGGGATTTGGGTGATTGTCTGAGGACTTAAAGAAAGTTTCAGAAAAAGCACTTTAAGTGTTGTTGGATGGTGGGGAGCTCTAAGTCCCGGTGAAGATCTGCGTTCCTAATGCACCAGAGAGCATTGACAGCCTAACGGCAGAAAATGGATTGGACTGTTTGGATTTTATCTATTATATTGGGTTTCGCATGAGCGAAAACTGGAGCGGCGTAAATCATAACCGGTCGAATGCAAACCTTGAAGAATGTTCGCTTGTTCCTAAAAGACATTTTACTGTGCCTACCTAACATACTGTTTAGACAGTACAGATAGAAGCGGGCGGTTCCAGTCACCTTCTGGACGTGAGGCCTGAAGGTGACTGGAACCGCCCGCTGAGTTGGGAGTCGAGGGTCACACCCAAGTACTTGGCTGTGGACCTGAAGGCGATAGGGGAGCCTAATAGATGAATGGGTCAATCCTGGCAGAAGCGTCTGCGCTTAAAATCAAAACGGACTGCGGAGCGTCGAAGAAGACAGCGATTGTCTTCTTGCGTTTGGGATAGAACCCGCTGTAGATGTACTCTACAATGCGGTGGACTTGTTGAGGACAAGAGTGTTTAGCACGAAAGCCGAATTGTTGGGGTATTATTAAGGGAGGACCGTCCGTTGGAAAGAGATGCTTTCTCATACGGAACAGAATTACCCGTTCAAAGACTTTCCCCATAGCCTTGAGGAGGCTGATGGGGCGGTGGTTGGAGGGGATATTGAGGGGTTTCCCTGGTTTAGGAATCCCTATAACTATGGCCTCTTTCCAAGCGGTTGGAAAGAAGCAGTGGTCGAGGCAGGCGTTGAAGAGGAGGACGAGAAAGAAGATCACCTGCTCGGGGAAGTGTTTGAGCGCCAGGTTGGAAATACCGTCGGTTCCTGGAGCTTTGCGGGGTTTTAATTCACGGATGATGGATTTAACCTCCTCTACAGTAGTTGGAATGGGATCGTCGGTGAGAGGCATAGAGTTCAGACGGCTGACCTCATTATCCACCGACGCTACGTGGAGGGGTTCAAAAGAAGAAGTGCTGGGTGAGCATTGTGAAGCAATGCTTTCAGCGAAACACTCCGCTTTATCCCTGTCCTCGAATTCTGTACTGCCGTCGGGGCGTACCAAAGGCGGAGTGTGAAATATTGCGTCAGTACGAAGGGCTTTCGCCACTTTGTAATACGCCTGTTGTGAGGGGGAAATGTTCTCCATGAGTGAATCCCAAATGGAATTCCTCAATTCGGAGAGACGTAACCTAACTTGGCGCTGGAGTATAGACCTATAGTTGGACGTTAGGTACTTGGCAGCTCTTCTAAGAGCTGCATTCTTGGTCTAATGATGTTCATGTCGTCAAGCGGGAGTTTATGGTTGTTAACCTTAACCACCCGCTCGTTGTCATGGAGAGCGGACTGCGCTGTTTGGGTAAGTGCTTTTGCCGTGATGTCAATCTTATCCGTACGATCGAAATAGTTGGACGAGGTTGCATACGGTGAATCGGGGGCATCAAACGTTGAGGCAAGAGATTCCCTGTAACCTTCCCAGTTGGTGAGGGTTTTAGGGTGAGTGGTAGGGGTGGGGTCATGAGGCCCGAGCTTGAGGGAGACTGGATGACCGATGGTCAGAGCCCAGGTCATCGAGTGGTTCAATCACCCTTAAATTAAGAGCGACTCCCTTGACCAAGGCGAAGTCTAAGATATCGGGAGAGTGTCCTACGTTATCCAGGTAGTGTGTTGAAGAGATGGGACTTAGGACGTCTGAGTCCATAGACCTAACTAGACGGCGGAGCTTGATATGATGTGCCGTTTGTGGATAGGCACTTCCAGTCAGTGTGTTTGGAGTTGAAATCTCCAAACAAGATGACTGAGTCACCTAGTGAAAGAAGAGTCTCAAGGTCGCTCTGGAGAGGGATCTTGAGAGTAGGGAGGTAGATTGAGGCTATGATCAGAGACGGATGTCCTGACATGCCCATGCGTTCGGGACATTAAGACATAGAGTTCACCAAGTCTTGGTGCTCTATAATCGCAATAAGGCGCCCCTTATTAGACCTAGCTGCTTTGTATTTATTTGCTAGAATGTTGAATACGTTAATGTCGAATTCTCCATTCGTCAAGAAACTCAGGGGGTTATGCACCCCTGAGTCTGGTTGAGGAGGTGTTGCCCATCTGCGGCCACTCGGGGTGACCTGCACAGGGCGGGAGTTCACATTAGATGTCTGGGAGACCGGGGCTTCTTGTCTCCAAGAAGTGGAGAGTAAAGTTATTATTCGTTTGAGCCCACTAGGGGGCGTTATCGCCCACGTTGAGAACCTATGCATTAGAGGGAGAAATAACATAAGTAGTACTAAATGCATAACCTACGACAATGTCCACGGGTTACTATATAAGTGTTAGATAACAAGAAAGAAAAGAAGACTCAAATAACGCAGTAATCAAGAGATTATTACAAACAGATGTTGCTTACAATATTATTATGAGGTTAGATAATATATATGTCTCCAATGAGAATACTTCACTTAATAACAATGAGATTTAAGTTTAAATTTAATTTAATAACATTAAATAAATTGATGCTGTTACAATGTGCTATAAATTGCTGATTTCAATTGTATTACCGATACCTAATATGTCAATATCTGAAAAGATTTCATTGTATGTGCTAACTAGGATCATAGGCTATAAGATTATGAAAATTGTAAATAAGGAATCTGGGGAAAACCCTTGCCGACGAACACAACCTCCAGATGGCTAGAATAATAATTGGGCTTGAAATCATTTTTCATTCTAATATTATCCATTTCTATGTAATCCATTAATTAACAAGTTGATAATCCCCCAGCTATTATAAGCCCAGATTGCTGAATCGTTTTTAGTTCATTCATCATTAATGATCAAAGATTTATTTGTGAAAGTGAACAAAAGGCATCTTTTAGATCAAATATACTTAGTCACTGGGGTGAAATGTATCTGTAATGAAAAATTGTAAAGTACTGGATGACTCCGCGCTTTTGCAGATAATATGTGCGTTCAATATATCAAGTGCCAACAATTGAGAATTTTTTAATAGATATTGGCGATATTTTGCAGGTATCCATTGTGATTTAAATTATTGTTAAAGATGATCTTTAGTGTTAAGATGATTCTTTATTTGGGGAGGACATTAAACGAAAATTGTGATATTTTTAACTTCAAACAAAAATTTAGTTAAAATATAATATTATATACAGGGTGTCCCAAAGTTATGGGAAAGTACCTTAAATATCGAAGATAGGCTATTTTACTGAAAGAAGACTTTATGTTATTTTTAAAAGTTAGTACTTCTGCATTCAAAGATTTTCTAAAAATTACTTGCCTCGTCTGGGAATCGAACCGACTGAAATGTAAAAAAAAACACCCCTACTTTTATGATGCCAATCGAAAGAATGGCCAAAAACTAATAACTCTTCTTAAGTAAAATAGTATTTTAAAAGAAAGGAACAACGTAAAATGAATGTTTTCCTATTTGGATTGGTACGAATGGACCGATTAGATGGCCGGCTAGATCCGCGGACCTTACACTATTAGATTTCTTCTTTTGGGGATACGTGAAAGGTATGCTATACAAAAAGCGATACGAGAACGTGGGCGAGATAAAAACAGATTTGTGCCATATCATATCGAGTATTCACCATAAAATGATAAGAAAATCAACAGGCAGCGGACTCATTAAAAGATTGGCGATTTGCGTAAGACAAGAGATATCATATTTTGAGCATTTAATTATTTAATTTACAAATAATACCCACTTACTTGACTACTTTCTTTTAAAATACTATGTTACTTAAGAAGAGTTATTAGTTTTTGACCATTCTTTCGATTGGCATCATAAGAGTGTGTTTTTTTTTACATTTCAGTCGGTCCGATTCCCAGACGAGGCAAGTAATTTTTAGAAAATCTTTGAATGCAGAATTACTAACTTTTAAAAATAACATAAAGTCTTCCTTCATTAACATAGCCTATCTTCGATATTTAAGGTACTTTCCCTTCATGTCCCATAACTTTGGGACACCTGTATACCAATATACCCCCCAAGATGTACCGATGATCACCGGAATACGTTGAATGAGGGCAGCGCAGGACCGATCGTCTTGAAAATCTTTGGGGGAGGCCTTTGTCCAGGAGTGAACGTCTTCCAGCTAATGATAATGATGATGATAGTAATATTATATAATATAAATTTAGAAACTAGATAATCTGTACTAAACAGGATTTTCAAATTTAAAGCGGTGAAATTTTCTCTATTTATTATTTCTTATGTCGAGTCACCTCCACAGAACAGATAAAATCTCTTTAAACTGTCGCTGGCTAGCTCCACACTGCATATTATTTTGGAGTAAAATTTTCGTTATTTTGTAGGGAATTTTATCTACACCCATGCGTTAAATCCTCTATTAAAGATTCTAAAACTTATTGCCAACATTAAAACACCCAATGTCCTATTAACCATTAGATCATCCAAACGAGTGATGTAATGAAATTCAGTACAACATTATATCATCCGTTTTCATAAAAGCTCTCCTTTGGATGATATTATGGTTACTAGGACTGCCTTTTTAAATGTTAGCAGTAAGCTGTTTCAGAATCTTATATAGAGGACTCATATTATGGGTGTAGATAAAGTCTTGTATGTAACTATTGATAATTAGGTATTAAAACATGAGTGTTTGAGACTATTATTAACCCACATTCGTATTAAGCTATTGCATAGCTTCTATCGCGAGCCTTGAGCGTGGAGACCGAATCCAGAAATTCCGTAACGAAAATAACCTAACACTTACTTACTAGATAGTATATAGATATTTCGCCACAGTCATTACAGTTGCCGTGGAACAGCGGTTACACGTATGCTTTTTGTGCAGGAGGTCCCAGGTTCGAGCTTGGGATACGTCTTGATTTTTTTTAAATTTCTTTATTTTTTTATCACGTTTTTTTATTACTATGGCAAGCATTTTTATTTAGTTTCACCTGTCCCGTTGTCTGTCTGTAATCAAATCTTGCAAGTAAAATTTTACTCACTTCCCGTTTGCTTGTATTTTAAATTAATTTTATCAAAAAAAATACTGCATAAATTAAATAAATAAATAATTATAATTACATAAGTTAATAAAAAATGCTATGCAATAGCTTTACCGCGGTAGTCCCCGAGTGCCACACGTCTTTTTTTTTAATACTTCTTATTACACAACTGTTGCATAAATAACTATAATTTTATTTGAAATAACAAATTCTTATTATTTTTAAACAAATAATAACTACCAAATTCACTTACACTCGATTACTCAGTGCCGCGTATTCATTTAGATGAAACTAAACTGTATTTTTTTTATATTTTTTTTCTTTATTTTCGGAAAATCATATCACCTTCTTCTTCGCTCCTACTCGAGGCATCTTCAGAAGATCTCAACAGCCCATACGCTGGAGCGATAGTACTCCCAAATATAATAATAGGCTTATAACATTTATAGGGGTTCGTAGGGGGGGATTTTAAGATGGTATAACAAAATGACCAATGACGATAACTAAAGAATTTATAAGAACCTTTTAGAAACAACACAGAATAAATGACAAAAGTACCTTTTAGAAAGGATAAAAAAATATTATTCAAACAAAACAAATCTTATAACTGTATTTACAATACTACGACTACGTAAAATTAAAACTATCATTACGTGGAAGCGTACCAAGAATACTGGCAGCATTACCGCGTTGGATAGAAAGGCTGATCCGTTGACCGAAATAGCTGCCAGCGCTTGGGTTTCCAGTAGCCTTATTGGGGCGCGACGATAGTAATTTGAACATTCTCCGCGCATCTGGGGCCCACGGGCCAAGTGTCTCGACACCAAACGGCACAAAGATGTATGTATATATATAAATATATATATATAAAGGACAAAAATTAATTTATTTAATCATTTTTATAATTTAAAAGTCTGTACAGCATTGTTAGAAAAAGGAGCTGACTCAGTTGTCAGTTGACCCTCAAGGACCACTCTCAGACTCTTTAATAATAAGTGTTTATAGTACGACATCACATTTTAATCCATCATCATCATTTCAGCCGGAAGACGTCCACTGCTGGACAAAGGCCTCCCCCAAATATCGCCATTACGATCGGTCCTGCGCTGCCCTCATCCATCCTACTCCGGCAATCCTTACCAGACCGTCGGTCCATCTTGTGGAGGGCCTACCAACACTACGCCTTCCGGTACGTGGTCGCCATTCGAGGACCTTAATGCCCCAACGGCCATCTGTCCGCCGAGCTATGTGCCCTGCCCACTGCGACTTCAGTTACGCATTCATTTGGGCTATGTCGGTGACTTTGGTTCCCCTACGGATCTCCTCATTTCTGATTAGATCTCGCAGGGATACTCCGAGCATAGCCCTCTCCATTGCCCGCTGAGCAACAGCTTGCTTCCTCATAAGGCCCATATTTAGCGACCACGTCTGTGTTCCGTTTGTCATCACTGGCAACACACATTAGTTTAAAACCTTCGTCTTCAGACACTATGGTATTTTGGACGAGAAGATTTTACGGTCCTTTCCGTTTTATTCCATATTTTTATATGAAAAAAAGCCCACTGAGTTTTTTTGCGCCCATTCTTCTCAGGTCTGAGGCAGTCTTGTTTGAATGGGTAGTTTTTGACGTTCAATAAGTGATCTTGAATCCAATTTTGAATGAAAATATTTGAATTTGAATTAGACCTTGCTGCATTGGCGTCACTTATGATCATGACCAACCGTGGTGATCTTAATATTTTTATAATTTGTATTTCATTAAAGATAAAGTTATTTTGTGTTACTGCAATAACGATGCGCCTCAGAAGCGCTCAATTTTTAATATTTTTTTTTATTGTTTTTTAATCATAATTATAAAATAGGCATTCATCCCTTACGAAAATTAATAAACATAAAATGTCGTCTGTCCGGCTGTACATTTTTAAATATATTATAACATTTTGAGTTTTTTTTATCTTACTAACTGGTTATGAAATAATCATTCTCAATAACAAAAAAATATATGTTCACCACAAACAAATATTACATCCATACACACACACACACGCGCGGGCGCACACACACACATAAATATATGCAGACTTACGGACACCATCGCGGGAATTGTCAGGGAAGCTTCCTTGGACTTTAAAACGTCAAGATCTGATGAAAACTCGATTTTCGAAAAACGGGATAAACCAATAACTTCCTAACTTTTTTGAAAATTTTCAATTTACTTAGTGGGAAGTTAAAAATACCTGTGCCGTTTTTAATTATAAAGTAAGCAAAATTATAAAGTAGATGTCCGCTTCGAGTACCTACTTAGCAACATAATAATAGTTAGCACATCTATTTCAAGAATAAAACCTTCCGATAAGCAACAGTAAGATAATAGCCTCTCAACAGAATCTTAATGTCCACTCGGGAGATGTCAAGATCTTATATGACAGCGGTCAACGGAAGAAGTTCGCGAAATCCCTTCATCTTTGTCGTTTAACACTCTCTTTGTTGTTATCGTAACAAAGAACCGGACTATAAGGGAATATGCGGGATATAAAGTACCTAGATGTGACATGTTAAAATAATTTAATTTTATGCATAGTAAATTTAAATAACTCAGTGTATGTCTGAAAAACGAAGCAGTTGCCGTAAGCATAATATAAAAGTTATATATAGAATGGAAAATATTATTTAGTTATTTAAATGGAAAAGGCAAAAAATCTTTGCTCAAATTCATATAGTGCAAATGAGGTCTCCTCATTTATATGTATTAAAAAAAAATTCCTTTATAACTGGCCATTTAGAAACATTGCTAATGCAAACTTTTTTAGAATTTCAATTTTAGAACTCTTTGGTAACCTAATTTAGTATATTGCATTCATTTGTCATTGTGAAATGTGAATTTGTGAAATGGCGGCAAAATTAAAACTCTTGTTACACGTAAAAATGAAACTAACGCAAGAAAATTTTCGGTCAATGATTTATTATGACTTTCGTTGTGGGCTTACTCAACAACAAAGCTATGATAGGCTGCGATTGGCATTTTTTAATGAAGCCCCATCTCGTGCCACTATGTACAATTGGTATAACGAGTTTAAGCGTGAACGTAGCAATCTCAATGATGATCCGCGTGAGGGTCGTCCTTTAACAGCTACTACTGAAGATAACATCTATGCTATGCGGCGCATGATAGAGGAAGATAAGAGCAGCAGATACGGGCAAACCTAGGCATTGGTATGAGTCAAGTTCAAAAAATATTACACGAACATTTAGGCGTCAGGAAGCTCTGTACCAGATGGATTCCCCATACTTTAAGCGACGACCAGAATCACCTACGCATGGACTGGTGTCGCCAAATTTTAGTTAAGTTCAACAAGTGACTCAAATGCTGTATGTGACATCGTCACAGGTGATGAAAGCTGGATATATTGCTACGAACCCAAAACCAAAAGACAATCAGCTCAGTGGGTGTTTCCTTTCGAGGATCAGCCAACTAAGGTAAAGAAAGGAAGAAGTCAAGGAAAAAAGATGATTGACTCAGGTGCTTCGAAGCAGGATCCCCCTTCACCACGACAATTCTTTAGCGCACTCCGCAAAACGCACTGTTGAATTGACTATAGCAGGTGTCGAGATAGTGAGTCATCCGCCATAGAGTCCTGCAACTTTCTACATTAAGCCGTTTTTTATATTCTAAACATTTTCAGTGTTACCCAGGTATATCCCCAAACGTTTGTGTTTGATGAAAAAAAAAAGTTTCGGAAAATAGTGGCTGTGACAAATAAACAAACTTTGTTGACGCTTCGTGCGACGTTGATGGTCCGTGATGGAACTTTGTAGTGAGCTCAGATTACTTTTAATACCGATATTTTTTTTCCGGACACTATCATATGACAGTTCATTGATACTGTTATTACTATCACACTGACATGGCATGATGCGTTGTATTGGGTCGACACTAAGTCCGCCTTCTGTTCTCCAGTCTTCTTGTCCTCTATCCGCATAAGGTGTAACCTTTTACATGCAAACGTAGCCTCGAGGAAGGTAGATTCAAACATATTCTTTTCTATTGCCCCAATTGCCAGTTCCTTATAACCCAAACCTACATTTTCTCTTCACTTTATGCCAAACCCTTTCATAAACATATTTACAATATATTTATTTCTCTATTTTTCTTACCCTTCTATTAGACGCATATTCTCACTTAGATTCATTAATTAATTCTTCTCTGTCCAATTTTGCTCGCTTACAAGTAAGTTATTAATCAAATGTATTAAAAATGAACAATATCACTATTTGATAGCTCAGCCCACAAAAGGAGACCATAGCTATAACAACCGATCATTTCTTTAAACTTAGTTCTTTCTTTACTTCACTCAGTTAAAAAATTAAAAACCTTACCAGCCTGACGTCTACAGAATCGTCGGTACCTAGTCGACGGAGCCATTAATTAAAAAAAACATTCAATCAAGTCCGATGTGCTGTTTCAAGGAATTCAAATAGAACAACGGTTAAAATTCATTTTATCAGCTTTCGATTATTGTAGGTGTATATTCACAAAGCAACACTAATTGATAACTATAATAAGGACTATGAACTTTGAGAAGCAGATTCACATTACTCTCGGGTTTTATTTTTTCAAATGCCACTTCCAGTAAGATTATATCGACAATGTGATCTTAACAAAAGGTTTTCACGTTAGAAAGGGCTTGGGTTCTACGCGGAAGATGCCACTTGTAAGCAGTGTTTTGTGAAGGTGCGATGTATAGTCATCTTAAATGCTGATGAAGTAGTCCAGATTACGAGCACAAACACAATATGGAATGGATTCTCTGGCATGACTAGATGGTATAAAATACCCGAGCTAAGGATTTTTAACCTACCTCAAAAATAGCTGTTACTTTTATTTCTTATGTAAATACGTTACCTAAGAATTCGATCTTTAATGAATTCATTTTTTTCATTTGAAAGGATATCTTTTATAACATTTATTTCCATATTGGTATTATTGCAAAAAAAATAGTTTTAATGATCCCTGCGGAGTTAAGCGTTGAGGTATAAATTGTCGAGGATATTTCACTCTCGTATCGTAGCTTCTTAGGGTTTTCGCAAAGAGATAGTAAGTAAAAAAATATTACATGCCACATATATCTTCTGCACCCATTTCGGTTTTTCATATATATGTCGCAGAACGGGTTACATGCGATGCTGCGAGCCACAAAGTAGTCTACTGGACATAATCATTTTAATGTTGGTAGACCTGAACCAACATTTATGCAGAATCAAGCCAATACATTTATATCCTCTGCAAATAATATTGTCTATATGAATAGGAACAGACATAAACTTATAATGCCTACTACTCGGCTAAGACGAGTTAGTAAGTTTTTGTGGGGCGATGTATATGCTTTTACAACAAGATAACAGAAAATGTTCAAAATAAATGTATTACAAAACTCAAAAGCGTTGTTAAAAAACGTTTGTGTAATAAAAGTTACTATGACATAAATGACTAGAAAGTTAATTATGTCATAGTAACCTTTATTATTAATTGAGAATAATAATATCACTGATTGTGAATGGAGCGACCGCCCTCAGGCTATTTAGTAATAAGTTGAATTGTATTGAAACGATATTAATTTGTAACCATATTTTTTATGAATCAAAAGAAGCCCGCTGAGTTTGTTGCACCCGTTCTTCTCATGTCTTAGGCATACTTTTTGGAGGGGATGGTAGTTTTCGACTTTCAATAAGTGTTGTCACATCCTGTTTAGAAAAAAACATATTTGAATTTGAATTTTTAATCTGTTAAAGCGGTCTTTGACGCCCAACATTATTGCTAAGTCTCTAATTTCGTTGCAAAATGCGCTGCCATCTATCACGAATGTAGAACTAACCTCATGCCTTCATAGTAAAGCGCATGGAATAAGTAACATTTGGAGATGTTCAAGATCATATCGTCACACGTAAACAAACTTTTGATGTCATCTTGTATCATTGCCGCATCCTCAATAGTATTCATGGTAATGTGTTTATTTATTACATTTTTAGTTGATTTTTATAAAAATTTTTGTTTGGTATTTTTAAGGAATACCTTCTAGACACGTTTGTCTAGTCTAGTCGAGTATAAGGGTCACCTCATGCTAAGTCCTTACGACCAACCGTTTTCCCTTGCAAGGTTGTATTAAATCTTAGTTGGACGTGGAATAAAGTTCTTTCAGAAAAACTCTGTATTGGCGTAATGCGGCAATTTTATTTATTACAATAAGGGACGAGAAGAGCAGGACGTTCAGCTGATGGTAATAGATACGCCCTGCCCATTACAATGCAGTGCTGGCGCCGCTAAGGATTATTGAAAGTCCCTAAAACTTTGAGAGGCACTACTATTGCGCTCGTCACCTTGAGACGTAAGATGTTAAGTCTCATTTGCCCAGTAATTTCACTAGCTACGGCGGCCTTCAGACCGAAACACAATATTTTTTTCACATTACTGCTTCACGGTATAAATAGTCGCCGTTTTGGTATCCATAATCTAGCCGGCATCCTGTGCAAAGTAGCCTCCCCTCCCACCAGAAAGTAATATCTGTTTAACTTTCATAACTCAATGGCTAACATTAAATACTTTGACATTGTAACAACAATAAAAGTATGAATCACACACAGTTTGCAATGTTACACACAATGCACAGAACATATCGTCGTATTGTCTCGAAACCATAAACTTGTCAGCAGTAATAAGTAGCCTTTTCTCATCACCATTCTTGACTTGAAACTCTTTTAGTACACAATGTTTTATTTGTTAAACATTCTTTCTGTGAATGTGTTAAATAAATTTAGAGACTCCGTTTTTTCAATAGCAAGAATGTACCTATCGGACAGTAGTCAAAAACAAAATAAAATTCACATTATTCATGTATATCAAGAAACACTTATGAATGTCGAAAGTTTTCTTTCTTTTTTACATTTACCACCACTTAGGAGAAGGTTGAGTATAAATGAAAAGAAGTAGCAAGAACTCTCATTACCACTCTTTTAAATCAACAAATCATTTCAATTAAAATATAATATGTAAAGTTATAAAAAATAAAAAAAGTAATTTAATTCTTTTGGTTAATTCATACCTAAGCTTTCAATGTCAATTTAATTGTGAATCAATAATTGTCAAAATGTTGTGTAATATTTATGTTCGCCTGGTACCAATAGCAGTAATAAAAAGGCATAAAAGCCATTTATTTTCTACAAATTCATTCCTTTTTGATGTCATTTCTAATATACTACATACTACTACCGTTTCGGAAACAAATGGCGCTCTGAGAGAGAAGAAGCGGCGCAAGGAACTCTCCCAACATTCGCTGTGCTAGAAGACGTACCTACTTATAGTTTTTCCTCTCTCTCTCTGTATCATTCATACGGAAAGAACACTTTTTACTAGCAAACTCCACCAAATCTTCGTTCCATAAAAATTTATAAAATACATACAGGCAATGTTAAATTAATATTATTTGACCTTAACTCATTGTACAAAAGCATATTACAATTAACACCACATTTCTGGTTTGGCGTCTCCTATATTTACGAGTCAAACGGAGAACTTACGACGGTAGCGCTTGCATACAATGCGTCATAACCTACGTTTTAGCATTCAATTTGAATAAAACAATTACCGGCGAGTGATGTCGTCATATCCGTTCATTTGTTGCGATTTCCGAGATGTAATATAATCAAGAATACGTGTGCATATTTCATTAATAATTCATTCCTTCCTGAATCACTTACTCGTGAAGAAAGTATTACGTTTTTGCTTCCATCTGATTCTTGATTCTCTATACTTGTTATCCAAATAAACGTTCCTTCAAGTTGTGAGATGTAGCTATATAGACGCATGATCAAAATTTCATTATTGACAAACAAGATAACAATTGAAAAAGTGCTTAGAAGAATGAGAAAATAAACGGTTGTTGTCAAAACTGTAAAAAAGTAAGGAAAGACGCGTAATATGTAGCCATCTACAGAACCATTGAGGACAAAATAAAGAAGAAATCACGGGCTGAGGCTGATGGAGGATTACATGGCACTACAGCATTAAATTCTAGATGGGAATACAGAGAGTTGCTGAGCGAGAAAAGAAAGGCTGGACACAGAGAAGCACCATGATAAGACGGTCTTCCAAGGCTAGCAAGAAAAACCTTATCGATTTCTATTGTTCTGCTATTCATTCCTAATTTGAGCCAAAACTATTTCCAGGCTCTCTAGGTTATACCAGAAATAAAAAAAATGGCAGTTCTAGATATTGCCGAAATAAGTGAAAAAATAAAATTTTTAGCATAAAAAATTTAAATTTCATAAAGTCTTAAAACAATTAAAATATTAATTTCGTTTTATTTTAAATACTTATTTTCAATTAAATATTGATCAAAACACTATTTCAACAATGCACACCATATACACATTGAACTTTTCACTAAATCCATTCAATTTCACTTATAACATAATATACACAGCATTAATGTTGCACAATACGTCAGCTGCATAACTACAGATATACTGCTATAAGCATTTCGTTGTCGCGAATCCAAGAGACCGTTTTTCAACTTATATATTTATTTTTTGAAGTGCAAAATTCTTTAGCCTCGATGTGATTTGAAAGTCGATGAAACGAAAAAGCGAGACAGTAAAAAGAGACTATCACATACATAAATTCATAAGATTTTAAAGTGGAAGAAGATGAGATAGGAAGCATTATACAATGTTTTGGTACCAGGCGATCATAGATGAAGAAGAAATTGTCTGATGTATGGACGTGAGTGTATGTATACCTTTATAATATATTCTGATCTTATGCGCATGACGTTTTACTATATAGACACCAGGAGAACATAAATATGGTAGTGGTGATAGTAATGTATTTCATAGCGTTTGAAATCATGTGCCATCCTAGCAACATGTACCAGGACTTCATATGCAGTTTAGAGGTTCATGCACAATGCAGGTTTCACTTCTGACATGTGTACTTTGTACGCATGTATAGTTTTTTTAATTATTTATTTATCGCGTACGCCAGTTATGAACATGTCGGCGTCGCGAACCCATAAGATTTTCAACTACAGAAAAGAGCCCAACGCAGTTAAAGAAGTTTTCACATGAATAAAGGCATAAAAAGCATTTATTTTCTCAAAATTTATTCCTTTAGAATTATTTTTGATGTTATTTCTAATACACTAGATACGACTACCGCTTCGGAAACAAATGGCGCTCTGAGAGAGAAGAAGTGGCGAAAGAAATTCTCCCAGTATTCTTTTTTTGCGCTCTTTTCATAATTTGTCATTTCTATCGTTATAAAATAATCGTAATCTAGTCCCAGTCTGTCCGATCACTTAGATATTCAGCTGTGGAGTAATAGGATTTACGTCAGAGCCATTTTATAAAACATTTAAATTTATTTATAGAAAATGCCTGAACAGTGGCTGGGACTATATTATAAAAGTGTATACATTTATCCTTAAAGCTATTTTGTATCTTATGAAGCCTACTAGAATTAGTTACAAGCAATCCCTTATTTCTAGTGTTAAAATACAAAAGATGCACTTAATACCTAGTACGTGGTCATACACGCTTGGGTAGTGTAAGATCTCCAAGGAACTCAGAGCAACGTTATAAATCACTGTCCAAACCAAATCTTGATTTAAGCTTGCCGTTCGCTCATTATAAAAATAATTACTAAACTTACAATAATAACATTTCGTTACTTTATTGTTTATTATTTATTACACAAATAGAATACGTGTTTGTTAAGTTTTTGATTTTGTAATTGTCAGTCACGGAAGAGTAAAAAAAGAAGGACTCCGCGCCGTGATATTAGCAAGTGAAGCACCTTTATGCTAGTGTGTGTGCGGTTACGGGGTATACTAGTTACACAATTTTTTCTCCCTTAAATAATCATATATGGCCACAAATACTTATAAAGTATCGTTTTTAAACTTTTTCACAACGCACGACGACATTTTTAAAATATTTTATTGATACGCAAACTGATCTGTCACAGACGATGATAATTCTCATAATGGTCGCCTATCGGCCTGTAGTTGTGCAAGTGCGTGCGTGGGGCTATGTATTGACACGTTAATCGGCTTGTTTTAGTGCTACACTGTTCTGTAAGGTGACACGGCGTCCTTATTTTTTTACTAGTCTGTGTTGTCAGTAAGTACTGTTATAAAATGTGGTAAACCCAGTGGTAACCTAAAATTGAATTAACTGTTATTTATGCATATTATTACTGTGTGTTATTACTATTGTGAAATAAACATAACACATTTTTTTAAAGTTTACAATTCAAAAAACTTTATTCAAACAAACTTACATAAAGTTTCAATTAATACAATTTGAAGGTCTTTAATTTTAGGTTTCCAGAACCTGTTGTTAGAAAACTCGAAAATACTAATGTCTATGGACATCGGCCGTGAGTATAGTAAAAAGCATCTATTAATTATCATCATTCAAATGTGTAAGAAAGATCACCCGTTTTTTATTGAATAAAATTGCAAAAAAAAATATTTTAACAAAAAAACAGCCAACTTCAAAAACACTGTTCCAAAACAATAGATATAATATGCACTAAGGTGTATAAAAATAATTGCGTATTGTTATACGATCTAATTAATTAATTTAATTCTAGTTACAATTATTGTTATTTTTGGAATCGTGTCGAATCGAAATCAAATTTGCTGTACGTATGTATAGCAAATTTAACACTTTTATGGTTTTCTCATATATGCCATTGTCAGATTTGGACCAAATAACAATCAGACAACACGGGAGCACCAGCATTCAAATAAAAAAAGAATTATCAAAATCAGTTTACCCAGTTGAAAGTTTTGAGGTAACAAACATAAAAAAATACCGACGAATTGAGAACCTCCTCCCTTTTTGAAGTCGGTTAAAATATTAAAAAAAACTGTGACGTGTTTATTTATTGAAATCTAGGTAGTAAAAGTAAATCAACTATAAATAAATAGAGTTTGAAAAATATGTTGGCAAACTTTTAGTACTGCAGTGTTAATATTATGTTAATCCTAACTGCCTGACTAGAGGACACATAAATGAACATAATATCCAACTGTTGAAAGTCGTAAACGACAGCTTTCCTACAAAATTAATCCATATTTAATACCAATAATAATGTAGTAAGCTAAACCGTTATAGTAAATAACATCGTAATGATAGAATTAGCATATTTCTTGACACAGCCCACGTTGTCTGAGCTTAGAGCTAACTATTTCGCCGTATGACATATTAAAAACTCATTCAAATAAGTGTGTAAAGCTGAAAGCAATAAAATCAGGATTTCACCCACGTTCGTCTGTCCCATTCGTGCGAACAAGGCCTAAACCTAACGGTCGAGTGGGCGAACGATAAAGTAAGTGCACACAGAATGCTATAAGATTGCATTATGTAATAGTGTATTTCAGCCACTGGATTTGCAAATCATCATTTAATGCAGATCCATGAACGTGAAATGTATGTCTGGAATTGAAATTCCAGCTTAAAACGTGTGTATTCAAAGTTAAAAGTTCAAAATATATTCATAATGATCGCCGTATTGCCTTAGACTAACTCAAAATTGGTATAAAGAACGACGGCAAAGAAATGCTAACAGATGAAAGAGAAAGAGTGAGAAAGAGGAGGTGAGTGAAAGAGAAGGGAGATGTATTAGTGCCTTTCGTTTGACGTAGGTAAGATAAAAGCCGTAGAAGTTGGCAGTGTAGGAAGCAAGCAATGCATTTTATAAATATAATTTATTATTCACACACTCATACACAAATTATCTTGCTCCAAACTAGGCATAGCCTATACTAAGGGTACAAGACAACGATATATTTTATATAACATACTTACTAATTAAACATACATAAATACATATTAACATACATGACTCGGAAACAAACATTCATATCAGTCTGTACTAATCAAATTGCAATGCGCTTACGTTTGTTACTGAATTGCAAAATTCAGTAGGTCTACAAATATTCGGACAAATTAGTTAGTGTAGTTACTTCAGATTAAAAAAATTAAACAATAGATATTATATTGCACTAAAAAGTATAAAATGATTGCGTACCTATTTTTATAAAATCTAAGAAATCTAATTAATTAATATATTTCTAGTTAAGATTATTGTTATTTTTGGACCGAGACGAGAGAGAGAGGGGGCCGCGACGAGAGGACAACGGTTTCCAAAAATAGTGCATAATATCTTTTTTGTTTTGGAATAGCTTTTTTGAAGTCGGTTGTTTTTTGTTTGGTATTATTTTTTAATAATTAGAACGAAATAGATTATTTGTTGTTATTTTATCAGTCAGCCTATGAAACACTTGTTCAGGTAAAGTCAACTCAAGTCCATTTCAATATGTCTAATAATCCAACTGCAACAACTCAACAATATATATCCAATGAAAATTTGAGTTATCTAAATATTTTTCTCATCTTAAAACAAAATTTTATTATTCATGTAATATTGTAACCGTCACGCTCGGCTATCTAAAAATCTTTCGGGTAAAGTCAGCTTGAGTCAAATAAAAAAACTCGCTCGGTGAGCAATTATATATTTCGTATTATTCACCTCGCCGTTATAAATTTTTCATTTATTACTAGTCTTATTAGTATTAGTATAATATTTTTATAATAATACTAATTTTAGTTATTACACACTTTTTTTATTTTTATATTCCGCAGTCTTACACAAGCATGTTTTAAATTTGAGCAACATAATTATTCTTACATAAGAAAAGTATAGCATTGAAACTATCGCACTGGAAAACAGTCCTAACCAAAGAGTCACCGCTTCCTCTAGTGAACTCGGCGACATTTTATTGCATCGATGTGTACACATTTTTTCTCGTGGTCAATGTTAGTATCGGATGCATTTAGCGCACTCAATAAAAACTAAAAACGGATATTCGCGTTTCTTTCGTTTGCACTCTCGAACATTCAAGACTTTGAAAGAAGAAACTTGTCGTTAATTGAACTTATGTCGTTGTCATAATCTTTATTAGTACTTTATAATTTGTGATTATAGCACAGAAGACATAGACATATCTACTGTGGTTATAGTGTCTTAACCAGCTGTTTTAATGACCATTCCACAGTAATTATTATTTGCGGATTTAAGTATTTCTAGCCTACATTTCATATTATTATCAGCGGCGTAGCGTGCCTTGGCGGGGCCCCGTATAAAAATTAGGTTGAGAGCTCTTATGAAGGGTAAAGATTTTTCACAAAAGAAAAAAAATGCATAAATTAAAAAAAAAAATCATAAATTTAAAAAAAAAATATTCATCATAATTATGTATCTGTCATTTTTTCGAAATTTTATTTACAAACAATTCAAATATAACATGCACTCTCCTTGAGTGTATTTTAAATTCTCGGTAAATGATGTTAGTATTGACATACAGAACAAAGATTTTGTTGCTAACTTTAATATCAAACTCGACAGCTCAAAAATATTATCAAATTCAAACATAAGCCGTAAACAACTACAAGACAGCAATAAAAATATTTGAATGGTCGAAACATTGGGATACCAAATTCTGATGTAAAAATATTTAATGCAAACATGTAAATTATGTTATTGTTTGTGAAAGTTTATTTTATGGACTAAATTATTTTCCCAAAGACTTAACTCACTTACTTACTATTTACTTAACTATAGTTTTATAGGTGAGTCATAGCATAAAGATAGACAGAATATAAAAAAGAACAAAAATTTATTTAAACCATAGCATGACATTTCACGAAATACCTGGTATTCTCATTACCCTGCGACATAACACAAACAAAACACATCATCCTGTTGCGGTTAAAACAAAACAGAGCAGCATGTTAGATTACTTTCCATTCGACAAAATGAGTTCGTGCAAGGTAAATGTACGCGAACTTGGAATAAAATTAAAACAAAGTTGCAGCAATTCAAATTAAAATCTAAAAACAATACGATGTTTGTTTTCTGTCTGGTATGGTATGTCCAATTTTGTTACGGAAAAATGTTTATTTTGCTGCACAGTTTTTAAAAGAGCTACCATTAGGTATTTATTTATTTACTAAGAAAACTTACAGCTATTTATAACTTTGTTGACATCTATTTGTATAACATAAAGCCAATAACTAGTTTTCACATCATCATCATCATCAGCCATTGGAAGACATCCACTGCTGGACAAAGGCCTCCTCCAAAGATTTCCACGACGATCTTGACCAGATCGGCGGTCCATCTTGTGGGGGGCCTACCAACACTGAGTCTTCCGGTACGTGGTCGCTATTCGAGGACTTTACTGCCCCAACGGCCATCTGTCCGTCGAACTATGTGCCCTGCCCAATGCCACTTCAGTTTCGCATTTTTTTGAAATAAATCAATATACGATTCTAATTGGTATAAGAAATTACTAGAGAGTTAAGATATTTTATAATCTATTACATTAGTTCTAAGTATAGAATTAGTACTATATAAAAACTACATTTTACTTAGTATTTTCCATGTGGTTCAAGAATACCAAGATACCATCAAGAAGTTTTCATATATAAAATATAATTACAGTTAATTATAATTCAAATTCAAATATTTTATTCAAAATAGGATGTGAAATCACTTATTGAAAGTCAAAAAAAACTACCACCCATTCCAAAATGAATGCCTCAGGTCTGAGAAGATTGGGCGCAACAAACTCATCGGGCTTTTTTTTTAAATAATAGTATAAAGCTCTGTTCAAACTGAGGCGAATAACGCGCGGGACGCGGGACGCATTTTAGAGCAATTCGCTCGCTCGCTTAGCCTCTCAAACTGACGTGACTTCCCGCGTGTCTTATTTGGTTCTTCAGTGGAGAAACATCATGCATGCATTGTGAGATTAATCCCGCCGGGCGTCCCGCTCTTGTTTCGCTTCAACTTGAGCGACTACTCGCGTCAATTTGAACACGTCCATACAAGTTAGCTGACACAATCGGCGCGAACGACTTCCGTCCCGTGTAATGCGCGATAGTAGCCTCAGTTTAAACAGAGCGTAATTAAAGTTTATATTGATTTTATTGATACAATACTTTGAATACTTAGGGGGAAAAGTATGATGTGGTTATCAGATGCCCAATTGCACTGGGTTTAGTAAAAATGTGTCAATTTCGAATGTATGAACTAGGACATACAGATGAAGGGCCTGTTTAAACAATCCGCGATTATTAATCGTTAATTATCTTATGAAACATCCATTACTGGAAATGTTCAAAGTAGCTCACCAAGTCCAATCGAATGATGAGCTTTTAGTTATATATTTGAGAATTCCCGGATGATGACAAGAGCTTAGTAAATATATTCACAGGGCTTGGACCTCAATTACTAAGTATATGAATTACTACTCTTGTATGTGGACACATGTAAAAAGCAGATATATTGAAAATGAGTAGAGTGTCGCGTTGAACGTCTTAATTATACGATTCTTTAGTTGGATAATATTCACTATCTTAGAAATAATATAACTTAGGCACAAATGTACGAATATGTAAAGTGCCTGTAATAACCATCTCACACCATTTCAACTGGAACACAGTGAATACAAGTGCAGTGCTGTTTTGCGGTAGAAATATATCTGATGGCACTACTGTCTTAGACGATCGCAGCACAACAGTTAGTTCTACTGTTGCGATATTAAGGGACACTTGACTGTGAAATAAGCTATAGTTCTTTTTCAGCGTGTTCAGATTAATTAGGCATATTTAAGCGGAAATCTCTGGAAGAGATTAATTTGAGATGAGGTCACAGAAGTAATGCTTACACAGAACTCAATTTAGTACTTAAATTTTTACGACTACTCCCTAAAACATGTTCAACGTAACTATCCAACCAGCTATCTAACGCAAAATGCTGACTGAGGTATTCTTGTTACACTTCCACCAATCAGTAGAAGCAATGCAGGTAGAATGTTCGTGTTGGATAGCCTGGCTGACCCATTGGCTGAAATACCTGTCAATGCTTGGATTTCCAGCATCTTTTGAGACGTGTAATTTATACAGTATCACCGTACTGTGGGCCCACGGGTCAAGTGTCTTGACACCAAACTGCACCAATATGTAAGACTCACTGAGACTAAAATTTTTGTGACCTATTCTGGTATCTGATCTTTATTATTTGAATCAAGAGCCCCAGAAACAACTAAAGTTTCCTCAAAGCCAGAATACCGAAACGAGTCTACTAAAACTCTAGCGCCATTTGCCCAAGCTACCACCGTTATATTATGACAAGGACGCTATTGTTTCTGAACGATTCTGCTGGGATTGATTAGAATTTCCCTATAAAATATATACGAGAAATGAGCATGAGTCGGTGTCTTAGCTCGGGCATAATCAGCGTGCGGTGCGAGTGTGCGCGAGATTGGTCGCTGGGGCCTGGGCGAGCGTCGAGCAGGCAGTCAGGGAAGAACTACCAAGCAAGGCGGTTGTGTCGCACGCGCATACCGGGAACACCACGTTCTTATTAACATAATCATAAGGCTTTGTGAAGTGCAGCATGTCGTAATGGACCATTAAAATTACTAGAAGATATAATTTGTATTTATTTATTTATAATCTATATTATCATTATTATCTATAACGAATAAACGCGGGTAAAGTCACGTATATGCAACTATAAGTGTGAAGATATTAAAATATTCTTTCTGTTTAGAAACTCGACGAAAATTTATCATGTGTGTAGAAAATGTGAATGAAATGAAAGCCGTGTGTCTTTTATAAAGTTGAAATTTATTTCTTATTTCCTTTATGTAGAATTTATGATGCTTGTTTATTTAAATGCGCCTTTTCTTTTAATTCATAGACTGTGTAAAATGTATGCTTACGTTGAGATGTTTGAGACAATTTGTTATTTTTTTAAAGTGATAACCCTCACTTCTGGGAGTAATTACACAAATTAAATTTGAAATGAAATTTTTGAACGATGCGGGACTCTCGCGTTCTGTGCGAGTGCTCTTCCCTTGAGCCAAACGTTTAGATTTGAAAGAGCGACATCTTACCTAATTCCTTATATGGAAATATTAGGGTTGAGCAGGTTATCAAATGTAAAGTAGATCCTGTAGATGTACTTAGAATATAATTAAGCAACCTAAGAGTTGAACAAGATATATCAAGATTTATGAACCTTACGTCAATCGAACGGTTGGCTCAGTGGAAGAGCGCTCGCATGGAACGTGAGAGGTCGCGAGTTCGAGTCCCGAATCGTTCATAAAATTTATTTTCAAATTTAATTTGTGTGTTTGAGAACTACTGTAAGATTATTTATCAATAAGTTCCCATCACAGATGTTGTCGAGTATTGAGACGGTTTCGATTCCCACTGGAGACAAAATACAAATGAAGATCGCGTCAGAAATGGCTTTTCACTTTTTTTACTGACTTCCAATTTTATTTTCCATAATTTGATGATAATATTAGGGGTCAAAGTAAGTATAGTAACATTTTTTTGGAGGGTTAAATATAATAATTAATAATCAATATCACTTTATTCACGTACGTCAAGGTAATTCAAACGTCAAAGTGACACACATGGATGTCAATTTTTTTCTTTTCTATCTAAACTTACTATCATTTCGGACAAGGTTGAGTTTTAATAAGAAGAAGCGGCAAGAAACTCCACTGCCACTCTTTTAAATCAATCAATCATTTACACAGATAATTCTATTTTGCTGTTGCCGCTATGACAGAGGAATAAACAATAGAATAAAATATATATTTAAGGCGGTCCCATAGAAAAAACACGATTTTTTATAGATAATGGTAATTGTGCACCTTCGTGCGCGAGTCCAACTCTCACTTCGCCAGTTTTTTAAATCAAAAAAGGGTTTAACATTATAAGAAAATTTTCACTTTGTAACGGCAACAAAACGGCAATTTCATACTGATTTGCCCTATTATAATTAATAAATTTAATTGACTTTTTTATTTCAAATTAAATATGTGATAAAATTATTAGTTATCATAAGTATAAGTTATACTAGCTGACCCAACAGACGTTGTCCTGTACATAATAAATAAAATACTGTTTTTATGGATTTGTCAATAATATTTCTTAATACCAAGAATTATTTCGTAAACTGATTTCAGCAAAACTGTCAACCGTGCGTCAATAAATCTCTCATAGACAATATGTCCACACAAAACAAATACTGAAAATAAAAATAATTCTCAAGTGGGACTAAGCTGTACTCCATGAAGCAATCCCCGTTAAAATCCGTTCATCAGTTTAGGAGTTCATCGCGGACTAACAACGTGTCACGTAATTTATATATATTAAAGATTTAAATAAACATTATACTTCAAAATCGAATTTCATTCTGATCCCTTAAAGCAACAGCACCGTGTTCACTAATTTTACGCACAGAAAGCTATTGCGTCAATTCAGGTCGCTTTCCCCTTTACAATCCCGTATAAAAGGGTTGGCTTACCCTTTGAATAAGCTTTTTGTTCGTGTTTCATGACATCTCATAACCAAATGCACTCACAATCTTGACTATACCACACAAGCATACTTCGTATTTTGTTCATTTGTGAATATTTCTTAAGGCTTCGGTAGACAAATAAACAGTCAATTATTATTACTATTATTTGCAGAGGGAGGCTATATGGGTCCTAGTAACAGCAAGTCCAGAATTAAACTATTGTGTTCGCGACTCATACTTATAGCTCGTCCTCAAGCCCTGCCGCGTTTGCGACCGCAGTATCTCCTTGGCGCGAGTATTGCAAACAGCATCTGGGAGAAGGGTATAATCGGCAAGGATGGTGTTAAGCTTATGCATTAGTGGGCCGCAAATGCAGAGGAGATGAAGAGGCGTTTCATTGGCCTCAAGGCAAAATCTGCAAGTTCTTTCGTTTTTTATTCCGACCACACTGAGGTGATTATTTAGGCGACAGTGCCCAGTTAGCATCCTGGTGAGTATGCATAGGCTTTTCCTGCTCAATGATAGGGCTTCAGTCGCATTTCTGTTATTGAAAGCCTTTATCATTGCTTTGGTTTAAACCTGTTGAATTGCTCCTGCGTTTAAATGCTTCTATTTGACATTGGTTCCTCAGGGAGTGACGAATGGCGCTCTTAGTCAGTCCGCAAATAGGTTCCGGATCGTATTGGACTCCTGTAGCTCCAACTCTTGCAAGCTCATTGCCTATGATTCCGGCATGCTCTGGGACCCATCTGAGAATCACTCTGTTTTTTATGCCTAATGTGTTTAGGCAGTCAGTGCAGTTTTTGACTAATTTTGACTCAATCAAGTCTGCGTCTAAAGACAACAGTGCGGCCTGACTGTCAGAGTGAATGTATATGTTTTGGTTGAAGTAGCCTTTTTGCATATAATTTTTGATATAAACAGTCACTTACGCGTTATGATTACTGGCTGTTCTTGTTGCCTTGCATTACAAAAATTATTGTTTTGATACGATAGCTACTCCTACAACATAGTCCATGTTGTAGGAGTAGCTATCGCTATTACAGCTCCATCTGTAATCAAGTCTCGTTATTATCGGTCTAGCAATTAAAAAAATATACCTCTATTACCATACATACATAGAAATTTTAATACGTGTGAATTTATTTTATACAATTAGTTATATATCTATTTAATTTATTCAAACAAAACAAATCTTAGAACTATATTTACATTACTATGATTACATAACTTTAAAACTATCATTACGGGAAGCGTACCAAGAATACTGTCAGCATTTCCGCGTTTGATAGCTAGGCTGATCCGTTGACCGAGATAGCTGCTAGTGATTGGGTTTCCAGTAGTTATTGAGGTGCGAAGATAGTACTTTGTACATTCTCCGCGCCTCTGGGCCCCACGGGCCAAATGTCTCGACATCAAATGGTATAAAGATGTATGACTCACTGAGACCGACGTAACTTGGACATGAGAAGAAGCCAGAGTGTCGACGCAAATCACGTTCCACACTAGTTATACGTTGTTTATTAGTCAGATATTAAAAGCGAATAATTCCGAAGCGGTAGTAGTATCTAGTATATTAGAAATGACATCAAAAAAATCTAAAGGATCAATTTTGAGAAAATAAATGACCTCAGAAAATAGGTACCTAGATCTGTGACCCTGTGTGCCTACTATAAATAGGCGACTAGAATAATGAATTAATTATTTCCCATCCATAATTTTCTAAAATAGTAAAAAGCAAACCAAAAACTGAAGATAAAAAATCAGCGGATAGAGTTACTTTCTGTACCTACATTATATCTATCATCCACATTCAATGTTTAATAATACAAATCGATAGATAGAGAATCATAGAAATTGTTGCTTTGAGTAAAGACTGTGGATTACTGCACCTGATGGAGGAAAACTGGTTGAAAGCACCTTCTTTGTAAAGTATTTTCACTGAGTTACGAAGTTTCGTTTGGAATTACTTTTCACTTGACCCTCATTTCTTATTCAAGCATCAGTTGTTTTATTATGTTCATAAAATATTAGTATGAAATAAGTTAAGTGGAAATAAATGGTGTGTAAAGTAAATAAAATACATAAATAAGGTTAGTATCTTAGCCAAATCAAAATATAGAGGTTGTAATCGAAAAAAAAAAAACAAATCTTATTACTATATTTACAAATATGATTACATTAAATTAAAACTATCATAGGAGAAGTGAAACAAGAATATTGGCAGCATTTTCGCATTGGATAGCTAGGCTGATCCGTTGATTGAAATAGCTGCCAGCGCTTGGGTTTTCAGTAGCTCTATAATTGAGGTGCGAAGATAGTACTTTGTACATTTTCCACGCCTCTGGGCCCTACAGTCCAAGTGTCTCGACACCAAACGGCACAAGGACGAGACCGATATATTTGCAACGCTTGCTGTCTTCGGCAGTTGAAAAGGAAATCGAAAACAGCTTCTCATAAGTCATCTAGTGGTAAAATAAAACGTCATAAGACAGAATGACACAATTTCCTAGAACTTGAAGTATATCTGCTGATGGAGGAGATTTGTATTATAGTTAATTAATCTCCACTCTTCAAGATACTAAGGGAACACACTACTGTTAAGTAATATTATCCCGGACGAGGCTGATACCAAAATCGTTACGATTTTTCTATTTATAGCATAAAATAGAAGCGCAAACGTACCTTTGTTGTTTGAACTAAAACATCAAACACCCTGACACTAAATTAATTAACATAATTTAATAATCGAAAACATTATGCGTTACAAGCAATCCAAACTTAAAGAGATTCAGTGGAAAAAGAACTACGAAAATTCACTTAGGTCTGCTTTCTTAGTTCTTTAAACATTGATTTATTTTCTTCTTTTTTACATTCAAAAAATGATCTAAGCTACTTTAACAATGACTTTGTTTTCATAAGCAATCTATTTGTTACATTGCTCGACGTAAACCAAATTTATCGTAGAAATTGTCGTGCAGATCCTAGTTAGGATTCAAGATAAAAATATTGTTTTGTCTTCGGTCCGTGAAACGTGTGCAATTTTTCAAGAAATTTTACGACTTCAAATTGGTCAGAATGACTTTTAAATGTTCCAATATATACTTGCATATTATATTGGTTAAGCTAAGGCTGATTGTTGGCTGAGAGTGGAACAAAGCATACAAGATTTTATGACCATTCGTCACTGGAATGGTTAGCTCAGATGGGAGTGCACTCGAACGGAACGTGAGAAGTCGTGGGTCCGAGTCCCACATCGTTCATAAAAATTTGTTTTCAAAATTTATTTGTGTAAGCTAAGGTTGTTTAGAATACCAGCCTAGTATACCAGTTAGTGCACCAGCAGCCAGCCCGCCCGCACGTCCAAGAGTTACTGAGATAAAGGCCCTCTCCATCAAAGACTCGCCGCCACTGAACTCTCGACTGAATAAACGGTTTTGTTGGTAATGTGTAAACCTGCTGAAACCGATTCCTCAGGAGTTGTTGACTCGCTGAACACTAGAATGACAGTAATTGTTTTGTTAATCTAATTTAAAGTTTAAAAAAATAAGTGATTTAAAAATTAAGTTTTTCGGAAATTGCATCGAACTTGAATCAGCCATTCATTGCACCGTCAGTATTTTAAATAATTTAATCCCGGTGAAATGAAATAATATGTGTAAAAACAGCTAAAATGGTAATTTAATGCTGTTCAATGGATTAACTTCTATAAAAGTTAAGTTTTTATGAAATTTAAATTTGTTCAAAGATTATGATTTAGTTTTATGAAATTTGTAATGTTACGGCTACTGCAATTAGGGTTGCCAGTTTCTCTATATGATGTAGAGTATGGTGGATTTTTGAGAACCTAAAATATAAAGTACATATTATTAAAATGGAGTTTCTGTTATAAGATATTTCCAAGCTTTTTTTACTGCAAGAAATTGACATAATTTTATATTAACTAATTTTTGCTGCTCACAGACACGACCGAAAATACTTAATAGCTAAAGAGATTTAAAAAGAAAGTCTTGTATGTCATATTTATGACTATAAATAAGTCTATTTTGGTAAAAAATACTATTCAAGCGAACTAGTATTTTAATTAATTTTTATGAAAATAAGGGACGAGACGAGCAGGACGTTCAGCTGATGGTAATTAATACGCCATGCCTATTACAATGCAGTGCCGCTTAGGATTACTGAAAAACCCAAAAATTATGAGCGGCACTATTGTGGCGCTCGTCACCTTGAGACGGTAGATGTTAAATCTCATTTGCCTAGTAATTTCACTAGCTACGACGCCCTTCGGACCGAAACACAGTAATGTTTACACATTACTGCTTCGCGGCGAAAATAGGCGTCGTTGTGGTTCCCATAATCTAGCCGGCATCCTGTGCAAAGGAGCCTCCCACTGGGTAGTATTATTACATATGGGTAGATAATAAAGTACACTTAAATTAAATATATTACAGAACTCTATATATGAGTAAGGCTAGCAACCCTAAGTGCAACAAACTTCGATTATTTTTTTAGAAGGCTGTATTCTCAGGCAAAATTATATCCATACAGACTCACACTAGACACTCATATTGGACATTCTTAGGTTAAGACTTAAGTGTAGGTACCACCTCAGTTAATTGCCTACACTGCGATCGCAAAGTCAATTTGCAAACAACCTTTACGACCTGTCTGCGACATAAAAAGTCCTTTTGCATTCTGCACTTTACAGCCGGCTCCTTACACATTCTCTTTCCACGCATAACACATTTACCTATCCCGTTTTCACCTCAAAATCATATTCGGTAGTTTTCGTTTATCCTCGGATGCACTGGCGGTGTTGCCAAAGCTAAATAATTTCTATTCAGTCGCTTTCCGACGGTCGAGGGAGAGAGTTACGTTCGCCGCTCGGCTAAAACATCGCGAGTGAGTTCGTTGTTACTAAGAACTCTATATTCGTTCGAGTGTGTGGATTTCTGTACTAATCTGTTTATGTGAAAATGTGGTTTCAGTCAGTGTTTCAAATGAACGGATGCGTTATGATTATATGTAAACATCAATGAAATGGTAATTTCAGAACTATATTATTTTGACGAGAGTAACATTTAATGGATCGTTTTAAACGGGTAACGAACGGAAGCGATGAATGAGGTTTCAGCGAAATATTAGTTACATTTGCCGCGAAATTGTATATTAATGTAAGTATTGCTTGTATATATTTTAGTTAGTAGTTATTTATTATAATGTTATTCTTGATAAATAATAACTACATACACGTGAAATTGATTTTTTAATAAGATTTTTTTTATGAAAATAAGGGACGAGACGAGCAGGACGTTCGGCTGATGGAAATTGAAACGCTTCGCCCATTACAATGTAGTGCCACTCAGGATTCTTAAAAACAAAAATTCTGAGCGGAACTGCAACTGCGATCGTCACCTTGAGACTTATGATCTTAAGTCTCAGTTGCCCAGTAAGTTCACTAGCTATGGCACCCCTCAAATTGAAACACAGTAATGTTTACACATTACTGCTTCACGGTAGAAATAGGCGCCGTTGTGGTACCTACCCATAAATATAAGATTTGCGTTGTTTTTTCAAAGCAATGTTATCAGGGTGGTATCCATTTATTTACATCTATACAATATTATGAAAAGAAAATATTAGCTTTTTTATTTTTTATTGAAAAATTCTCATTCAAGCAAATGAATATACTTAATTATCAGAACTTTTCATGTAAAACATAAGCAATGTACGTTATATTTCGTGAAGAGTTAGATAATTCTATATTTTATAAGATAGATACGGATCCATAAGCTAATTAATTCATATAATAGATATTTAAAAGCAGAGGCATATAAACATTTAAAACCTAGTAAAAGTCAGGAACAACTGTTTGTAAATTATGTTTGGTCAAATATCAATTATATAACTGTTACAATACACATCGTAAAGTATATTTAATTGGACAAAATATCATAAAAACGGTATTCGTACTTCGTTCTCTACATCCTACGCAAAAAAATTGAAATACTTTGAGTGGGCGCGGACACACGCTTGAGAGTTCCATTTTTTACTTACAAGCTATTATTTAAATATAGGACTTCTTCTTCTTCACGTGCCTCTCCATAACTGGAGGTCAGCAGTCAGCTTCTTAAACTCTTCGTTGTCCATGGCTAAGCGGAATAGTTCTTGGACTGTCTTTGCACCAGTCCACTCCCTTAAAGTTCTGAGCCTCTTGGCTCTTAAGTCTTCTTCTTCCAACACCTCTTTTCCCAGCAATGATAGGGTTAGAGGTATATTGTATAGACCAGGAAGCCATTGGAGAAAACACGGACAAGTTACAGAGAGATGGAAGGCTTTAGTGGAGGCCCATACTCAAAAATGGGTTTTCATCTCTGAAAGAGAAGAAAGCTTATAATAGGTACTACCTACTAGTATTTAAATTAACGATACTCTAAACTACTTTGGAAAAAGTTAATGAGAAATGGCTAGAAACTCATTGCCACCTTTCAAAATCAATAATTATAGCCACAAAATTATAATATTTAATATAAATACAAAGAACGCAACAAAAATATTTATAAATTTTCATAAGACTCATTAAGAATCAAAAGTATGGATAAAAGAATATACATTAATAGCACACACTGTGAATAAAACAAAAGTTAATCTGTTTGCATTTTATCAACATGTGAAATAATTACAGTATAGTATAGTATTGGTAACACTATTTCTTATTAGAATCCCCTTCAACTGTGATATTTTGAACTAAAAACTTTTTCGGGCGCACTGAACATCTTATCATATATCATAATTTCAAAACTATTGTCTATATCCCTACTAATATTATAAATGTGACTGTAAGTTTGTTTGTTATGCTTTCACGCCTAAACTTCTGAACCAATTTTGATGATATTCAGTAGGTCTAGGTGGTCGGAATCAAAAGCTATTCAGCTTCAAACATTTACCATAGAGTTACAATGGTAATGAGGTTTAACGCGAGTAGTGGTAATTTTATATATATATATTGAAAATGTTATGACTTTATACAACAAAATAAAGAATAAAAACATTTTTTTTTCACATTAATGCGATTCATCGGTTTGGAATTTAGTATTAACTCATTCACAATGTTTATTAAACAAACAAAGACATAACACAACAGTTTTCAAACTCTACCTCATTTCGAAGCGGTAGAGTTTAAAAGAAATCAATAACGTTTACATATTTTAATTCAAAATAGTATTTAAAATCACTTCTTCAACGTCAAAAACTACCAACCATTCGAAAATTTATGCTACCTGAGAAGAACGAGCGCAAAAAATACGCTGGGATTCTTGTTGTTTTATTAAATTTTTGTCACAAGAAAATTTACCCCATTCCCAACATTAAGAAAATCATTTATGTCAATGCAACCTTTACCACATTAACGTTTTTTGACAGTTCTTTTCAATAAATGTATTCATTATAAAATCTAAAAAATACCAATATCAGTAACATTATTCCTTTAAGAATATCGTTAATTTGGTAATAAAATTTTATGCTGACATTACTATAAATGTTAACAAGACATTAAATTTTATTTTATACTGATAAGATCTTACACCTCTTAGATGATACTAATAGGATTTGGAATGGTCATTTAAAGATCCGATGAAATAAATATGGTTGTAACATAAATTAACCAAGATTCAAATTCAAAGAGGAGAGTTTCTTACGCCGCTTCTTCTCTCTCAGAGCGCCAGTTGTTTCCGAAGCGGTAGTAGTATCCAGTATATTAGAAATGTCATCAAAAAGAATTCTAAAGGATTCAATTTTGAGAAAATAAATGTCTTTTATGCCAATCATATTTTTATTCAGAATAGGATATGAAATCACTTAAGTAAGTCAAAAACTACTACTCATTCGGTAATTAATGCCCCAGAAAACGAACGGGCTCAATTAGTATTTTTTTAGTATCAAAATTCATAACGAATGTATAATTGAAAAAGCCCTTTTTTTTATAAAAGAGTGGGCAAACTGTCAAGAGGCTCACGGGATGGGAAGAGGTGAGGCAACCACCCATGGACAACCGCAAAAACAGGTGTGTCAAGAAATGAGTTGCCAGCCTTTAAGGTGGGATGCTTTTTTCTTGAAGTTCCCTAAGTCGTATCTCTTCGGGAAAACCGTAGCCGGTAATTGATTCCACAAAGTGCCTGTGCCTGACGGCGCTTGCTCTATTACACAAACTATCGTATCATTAAGAAAGTCATTTATGTTGAGTGAATGACGTATAACTTACTAAATTGCTTAGATTAACAAGAGCGAAATCTCAAGTCAATTTCTTAATATGAAAATATTTTGGTTGAGCATCTTATCAACTGTAAAATAGATCCTGGAGATGAAGCGACAACCTGAGAGTTGAACAAGGCATACAATTTTTTATGACGATACGTCACTCGAACGGTTAGCTCAGTCGAAAGAGCACTCGTACGGAACGCGAGCGGTCGTGGTTTCGAGTCCTGCTTGGTTCATAAAATTTTGTTTTCAAAATTTTATTTCTGTGTAATAAATAATTTTTGAGAATGTTGCTCTGTTTGATTTAACTCTATCACGGCCAAACTACGAACCTCAAAGATGAAGAAACTCAGTTTGGACATAGTTTGAGTTAAGAGAATGAACATAGGCTACATTATATCCCGAAATTTGAAGAGATCCCCAGGGAAGCCAAGCAAGAGCAAAGAATGAAGTCGTTAAAAAGTTTTCATAGTTTTTTTCTTTTTACGAGAAGCATAACCCCTTACGTGGGGGTGCATAAAAATAGTTTGTCCACCAAGTTTCGGCATTTCATATTTAGTTTAGAATTATGACATTTAAGGGCAATTTCTGTATAAATTCGTAATCCTAAATTTGCTTTCTGCATTCCAATAACTAATCTATGGAATTCTCTTTTAATCTATATTTAATATCTAATGAAGATCAGGGATTTAATGGTGCATGGCATACAATCTGGACACTGGATTCTAAATATTTTTTAACTAAAGATTGCATATAAAATGTGGCTGTTAGCTGAACATGCATTGCCATTCAAACTTCACGTTTAGATCAAAGCGCCATAGCTAATGAAATTAATGGGCTAATGAAACTAAACATAATGAAATAAATATAATTGGAGATGTGCCGATGATGACTTTGGCCGACTAGTCGACTAGCTGACTAGCCGATTAGTCGGCTGTATAGATGCCGATTAGTCGGCTGTATAGATGCCGACTAGTTGGCATTTTTGCATACGTCAAATGTAAGGTGATTAATTACAAATAGCCATACGACTTGCTCACGAGTTTCATACGCACTTTTTCAACACACTTGCGAGCTAAAAACAAACATGTATTGCATTTAAATTTGTTTAATTATTAAAACTGAAATGGTGCGCAAGTTTTTTATGCATACGCAAAACTTAAGGTGATTGATTACATAATATAACAGCCTACTTCAAAATTATAATTTCAGTGATAAAATGCATATATTTTGTAACAAATTATTTTGAATTCGAAATAATTTTATATTTAGAAGTGGTTTTTCGTCATAATTAGGGACACATTTATTGATTCCAAAAATAAAGCCTTTTAATTCCTGCAGATTTTTATTTGTGCGGTTTGTACCTTCAAAGAATGCGCGTACATCTACATTAAAGGCCGGCAAAGCTCCTGTGATTCCCTGGTGTTGAAAGATAATGTGGGCGGCGGTGATCACTTAACACCAGGTTACCCGTACGCTTGTTTGTCCTCCAACACCAGAGGAATCACAGGATCGGTGTATGCCTTTCTAGAAAGGTGTACACACTTTTTGAAGGTACTCTAGAAAGCTCATTCCACAGCTTAGTTGTACTTGGAAGAAAGTTCCTTGAAAACGCATTGTTTTTCATGAATCCTGAACGTTATTGTAATTGGCAGGAGTATCTTTTAATTAGGTGAAATTGAAGGTGAATTGCTCACCTCGTCACTTTATCACATTTTTTATCCAAAATTTGCTCAATCCGTAAAATTTCATTTCGAAAAGCTTACTGGAGTGATCAAACAATCTAATTTTACAAGAAAACATTAACTTAGCTCAGTCTTATGAAATAACGGATCAGAATTCATGCAAAGGTAATTAAACGTTACTAGAAAAATTGTTTTATTCGGCGCGTGGGAGACACTCGCTCATTGAAACCTGATTCCGTGACCATTCCTGTTCCATCCTCGCTTCATTACTCAACACATCAATGGATCTTATTTATATTCGACCACTAATTGATTAAGCTCTGACGCTATTGTTTTTTTTAATAATCGGAACAACAAACAATGGGAATTGATTAAAAAGTCGTCGAGTCATTAACTTTATACGTCCGGGGATAAAATGGCTTACTACTGTTTCAACTAAGGGTTCGGTACCATTGTTTACATGTTTTTGTTTATGTTGCCTTAGTACTTGGGTCAGATCTTGTATTAAAGTTTCTTAAACAGCAATAACTTATATTTAAAATTCTATGATGATATTATGAGATGGTTTGGACATGTCGAGAGAATGAATGAATGACGATTGATGAAGAAAGTGTATAAGGCCAGTGTAAATGAAAGTGTTGGAAGGGGTAGGGTCTAGGCGGTCGTTTTGAGATCAAATCAGGGACGTCTTGAAAAAAGGCCAGGTCAAGAGTACCCTAAACCGTGCTAAACCTTTCATTATTCCTTTTATACAGCATGTATAAAAGGAATAATGAAAGTGGACGAAGCGAAACAAGTATGTAAGGATTGTAGCAAGTGGAAAGAAGTTGTCTCTGCCTACCCCTACGGGAAAGAGGCGTGATTGTATGTATGTATGTTTGTAAAATTCTCGTGTCCCGGTTTGTTACCAAACTCCTCCGAAACGGATAAATTTGTTTGTATATCGGGTAGGTCTGAGAATCGGCCAAACATCTATTTTTCATATCCCGAATTTATAAGTGTCACCCTTTAATATTATTTTGACAATTTTTTATTATTTTTTTTTATTATGATTCAGCATTGAAAATACATACACCTTCAAATTTTCACCGGTCTACGATCAACACCTATTTGTGTATCGCGATTTTAATATTATTCTATTCCATCCACAGATACGCAATAGGGTTTGCAAGATGGCAATCGAATACAATAATTATTGTAGTACAATAAATTTTATGTACGATATATTTGGTAGGTGTGAGAATCGTCGTCATCTGTTCTGGTCGGGTATAAAGATACCCGAAAAATTTTAATTAATGAATTTTTTTTATTACTCTAATTAGCAATACAACGTTTGCTGTGTCATCTAGTTATTTACTCATCATCAGCCGGAAGACGTCCACTGCTGGACAAAGGCCTCCTCCAAAAATTTCCACAACGATCGGTCTGCGTTACCCTCGTCCAACGTATTCCGGCGATCTTGACCAGATAGTCGGTCCATCTTGTGGGGGCCTACCAACACTCCGTCTACCAGTACGTGGTCGCCATTCCAGGACTTTACTGCCCCAACGGTTTTTATTAGTTATTTAGCATATATTTATTATTATTATTTAATGAAAATGAAAGTAAAGACACTGACGTGATGGAAAGTGATGAGACAATCACCCGTGGATATTTGCCACCTCAGAGGTCAAGAGATGCGTTGCCGACCATTAACTTAGGAGTATGCTTTATGCTTGAAGGTCCCTAGGTCTTATCGGTTCGGGAAAGCTACAGCCAGTTATTGATTTCACAGAGTGAGAGCTAAGAAGAGCAAATAGGATGCCAGAGGTTAACATGATGTGGGTGGAATGTTACATTTAGCCGTAATGTCTGGTGATGGAATTCGGCTGCTGGAACACGAACAACTCCTCTGAGAACTCATAGATGCGGTACAATATGCAGAGATAATCCAATGCCTCTACGCCAGTGTTGCTCAAGCTTGAACTGCTGGATAATAAATAAACCGCGATACCGATCGGAGAACTTCACCATCGATTATTCGAGCCGCTCTTTGTTGTATGGGTACTAGGGGAAGTCAGCTCAGAAATGAGAACATTTGAGGCCGAATTTACGCCTTTTATAGTTGCAGGTGATGGCTTATAGTCAAGTACAATCTCGCTATACTTAATACACCAAGACCAAAGCTGTAAATAAGTCCACCAACTCTTTGTAATATTGATCTGTGGTTTCATCAAGAATTCTTGAGAGACTTCGTGTACTTTTTATGAAACATTTGATATTTAAAAAGATTTTACCCTTGAACACGATTCATATATAGGACGTTATAAACTAATTTGTTTTGTATATTACAAGTATTGTAAAATACTGTATTGATTGAAAAGAGTGGCCGTTGAGTTTATTGTATGTTCTTCTCACGAGCTCTACTTTTCCCGAACATATGGTAGATTCAGTAATTTAATAGAAATATTTATAGTGACGATTCTAAAACGCTTAGTTTTAGCCTAATTTATTAGATTTATTGACTTTGACTTTGATCTGAAATACACAAAACAAAGAATGTATTAAGGCGCGGACTGACTAGGATTGTAAACGCTACAACCGATAGTACAATATTTGTGTTGATCATGTGGCTAAGCTGCAAATGGGCATTTATTTTAATGGTTTTGTTTTGTTTATTCAAAAAATACATATTAAATTGAATAATTGTTCTGTTTAAATTTTAAAAAAATACTAATTCTATTAAGTTCTTTTAAAAAAGAATATTGTTATCGCTGAAAATTCAGAGATTTTTTAATCCAAAGTTTATTTTTGGGTAGCAAGTTCCAAATTTTTTATTGGATATTTCAAATTATAATATAAATATTCTATTTGGTTCTAATTCTTTTTTATGTCCTTCTTTTTGTACTGTATTTTTTGCGTCGGAATATTTTCATTGCGTCTTATTGTAATCGACTCTCTAAGAAACTATTTTTTTTGGATATTGAGGTATGACCGCGCCTTAATAAAACGAAATCTGAATACGGCTGGTTTCTTTTACATCACAGCGTATAATAAAATACTGTAGGCACATCAGAAGCTCTTTTCATTAGAAATCATTAGAGATCGTATAGAAATAAATAAAGCCTACACTAAGTATTTTATTGTTGGATCTCGCTCGCTGCCGTCAAGCGAGGCTTATGATTTATTTGAGGTCGTATCATTCTGTTTACTTAAAAGTATCGTGATTTTTATAAAAAATGTTTTCTTCTTTTATATATTTGATTTATATGTCTCTACGGGCTACAGTTACCGGCTGTTATTTATGAAGGATTATATTACTTTTTAATTCGTAAACTATTACTACAAATTTTATGAGGTTGGGTAAAATTAATTAAGTTATTTGACGTTTTGAGGGTTACTTACCCGAAGTGCTAGCAAATCGATCTATCTATATATATAAATACTGAATTGCTGTTCGTTAGTCTCGCTAAAACTCGAGAATGGCTGGACCGATTTGGATAATTTTGGTCTTGAATTATTCGTGGAAGTATAGGGAAGGTTTAAAAGGTGAATAAATAGGAAAATGCTTGGAATTAAATAAAAACAACATATTTGTTTTTCCAGTGATGCGTACCCCGTCGAATTTATTGATACAACGGTTTGACAGTAATTATGCTGTGAAACAATTTTATTACAGCAACAGGGTGCATTTTTACGAAGCAATTCGTTGACAAATTCCTAAAAAAAAACACAATTTTATTTATTATATACAGAACAACGTCTGTCGGGTCAGCTAGTAATATATAACTTAGACTCTACATGCAGTCTGCTTCCGTCTGAGACGACTCCGGTACATTAATGAACCTACTAAGTTCTTTTTTTTTTTTTTTGAAAATAAGGGACGAGGCGGTAATTGTTACGCCTTGCCCATAACAATACAGTGCCGCTCAGGAGTCTATTCCTAACTTCTTCCAGGACATAAATGTTTTTGAGTACCTAGTCCTTACAAATTTGTGAAATAAAATATGTTCATCATATAGAATGTCCATTACATGTGCGAAGTTTCTATCGCAATATTTTCTTTACTTTTACAATTTATTATTATTATGAGTACGTTATAAACGGCCAAAGTTCAAATAGAATTTGTGCAAAAAAGCAGATATATAGAAGGTAATTATTTCTTGAAATTTGTATATTCTGCCTCGATAGAAACCAAGATATAATTCACAAAATACCTATAAGATCACTCTCATCATCTTCTTGTATCTTTTTGGGAAGTGCAATTCTTCAACTTTTTGAGATACGTCAGCTCTATACAAAAGATATAGTAAGATTCATGAAAAGAATCAGTCTTAGCAGTGAGCTATAATTAACAGTGGCTATCACTATAGATGACATCGCTTATAAAATGCTCACAGAATACCTTTATTTATTTATGGTGTATGTGGACGATGCAGCTACTGTACTCAATAACTTTTGTATTAATTTACATTTACCTTTTTCGACTTACTCGTGTAAGACATTGACTATTTGACGTTTGAGTGTGTCAGTTGCATCATTTTATATTTTACATATTATATTGTAATTTGAAATGATTTTTAAATCGATGTATTTAAATGTAAATCTTGATATAAAAGAGTGGCAATGTGTTTCTTGCTAATTCTTCTCATTAGCTCAACCCTTACGAAGTAGCGGTAGATTCAATAAGAAAAAAATTTTTTTTTGGCCTCCATAAGTGTCATTTCCGTGACCTACGTGAACAAACTGATTTTGATTTGATTTGATTGCTTTCAGTGAAACAGGACTGCACTGAACTCTTACAAAGCCGCTTTAAAAGAATGCTGGGAGAGTGTCTTGCGCCGCTTCTTCTATCTCAGAGCGCAATTTGTTTCCGAAGCGATAGTAGTATCTAGTATATTAGAAATGACATCAAAAATAATTCTAAAGGAATTAATTTTGAGAAAATAAAAGCCTTTTATGCCTATTATAAGCCATAACCATACCTGTAAGTATTTTTAAAGAAAGATGCATTACCAGTGGGAGGCTCCTTTGCACAGGAAGCCGGCTAGATTATGGGTATCGCAACGGCGCCTATTTCTGCCGTGAACTTTACTTACTGTTTTTCGGTCTAAAGGGCGCCGTAGCTAGTGAAGTTACTGGGCAAATGAAGTCTCACTTAGTCTAACATGATATGTCCCAAGGTGACGAGCGCATTTGTAGTGCCGCTCAGAATTTTTGGGTTTTTCAAGAGTCCTGAGTGGCACTGCATTGTAATGGGTAGGGCGTATCATTTATCATCAGCTGAACGTTCTGCTAGTCTCGTACCTTATTGAAATAAAAAAAAAACGGCGTTATCACGTACGAACATTTGTGTGAAAAATATGACGGGCCGCCATCGATGTAACAAAGCCAATATTTTCAAAATTCTTGGGTGGAAAACAGTTTATATGCTTACAATCCTCGTTATTCACTACTAATCTGAATAAATGAACATACACAAAAAAGTACAAGCTATAAGAATAACTTTTCTGAGAGAAGTACCAAAAAATGCGTCACGCCATGCCAAAAAACTTATTTAATTTCAAAGAAAAGTGGTTGTTCAAAAAGATTGTTATACAGTAACTAGTTTCATGGGAAGTTCTACTATAATTCTAATGACATGTCCTAACCTGTTTATAAACACATATAAACCAGATTCCAGTCCCATTAATAAGGCGTTCATGGGAAAACGAGACTTTTTTTATACTCTAATTATAACTATAAGCAAGAAATGTAATCAAACCATTGACTGTAATGTGGTTGTCACATTCGATTTCATTGAACCTTATTCATGAACTAGCCGCAACGTTATATTAACATTATTGACAAACAAAATCTTAGTTTTTTTTTGTGTATAAGGGACGAGACGAGCATGACGTACATCTGATGATAGTTGTAACGGCCTGCACATTACAATGCAGTGCCACTCAGGATTTTTGGAAAAAGCCAAAAATTATTTGAGGCACTAAAAATACGCTCGTCACCTTGAGACATAATAATATGTTAAGTCTCATTTGCCCAGTAATTTCACTAGCTACGGCGTCCTTCAGACCGAAACACAGTAATGCTTACACATTACTGCTTCATAGCAGAAATAGGCGTCGTTTTGGTACCCATAATTTAGCCGGCATCCTGTGTAAAGGAGCCTCCCACTGGTATAGTTACATCTTACCATCTACCATCCACCTCGGAAAAGGTTGAGGTTTAATGAGAAGTGGAAAGGAACCCATTTCCCCTCTTCTAAGTCTTTATTCAACATATTACTTTAAAAACAGTATTTATAAAGTGATGCAAAGAAAATACTCAAACTTTAAATACTCAATGCGTTACACGAGTACGATCCGCCAGACGACGCCGCCACAAGCGTACTGGTCACGTGATGCTGAGTGACCACCGCCGTCCACAATATCCTCCAACACTAGAGGAATCACAGGAGCGTTACCGGTCTTTGACGAGAAAGTTCAATGAGTTTTGATTCTGGACGTGCCAGTTGTAGGCTCCTTTGCACAGAATCCCGGATAGATTATGGGTACCACAACGGCGCCTATTTCTGTCGTAAAGCAGTAATGTGTAAGCATTATTGTGTTTAAGGCGCTGTAGCTAGTGAAATTATTGGGCAAACTATACTGAACATCTTATGTCTCAAGGTGACGAGCGCAATTGTAGTGCCTCTCAGAATTTTTGGGGTTATCAAGAATCCTGAGCGGCACTGCACTGTAATGGTCAGGACGTATCAATTACCATCAGCTGAACATCCTGTTCATTTCGTCTCTTATTGTCATAAAAAAAGTATCCAATGTGATTGTCATACGGAATATTTTCGCTTATCCAATTCGGAAACGCGTGCGTCTGCGCTTACGGGGTAAATGTTTAATATCATGTGTATAATATGTATTTATTCAAACAAAACAACTCTTATAAGTTATAACTATATTTACAATACTATGACTACACAAAATTAAAACTATCATTACGTGAAAGCGTACCAAGAATACTGGCAGCATTCCCGCGATGTATAGATAGGCTGATCCGTTGACCGAAGTAGCTCCCAGCGCTTGGGTTTCCAATAGCGTTATTGAGGCGAAAAAATAGTATTTGTACATTATCTGGGGGGCCAAGTATCTCTACACCAAACGGCACAAAGATGTATGACTCACTGAGACCAAGATATTTGCGACGCTTGCCGTCCTTGGCAGTCGAAACAGCAGCCCAAGTACCAACTGACGTAACTCTGGCATGAGAAGGAGCCAGTGTGTCAGCGCAAGTCGCGTCCCACACCAGCGACCTTCCCCTTGCCCAAGCCACCAGGGTAATGTGTATTGATTGGCAAAGGGCTTGTAGAAACGTCGTTAGTTCAAATCGGATTAGCTGGTAGCTCAACCTCTACAATTATGGACGTTGGTTAATGGCTGGGAGACTCTCCAGTAGAGCAATTAAAATGTTATTCGATACGTTGTTCCGTGCGATATCAGTACGTGTGTCGCATATTCACGAGCTGATTGGCTAAACAGTGTTCGCTATACGAGTATTAGAGCAACGCCGAAGTTTTGAACCTAGATATTTAATTTGATTTAATCTAAACATCTTACCAAATCTAAACATCGTGCTATCTTAGCCAAAAAAAAATGATTCGATTGCTAACTTCACAGGATGACTTGTATAGGTATGAAGTGTGATGACTGTGCAAAATTTGATCTTTAAAGTCATACGGCTTTACAAATAATCTTGTTATAAAGTTATAATGAGAATAAAACAAGAATATTCAAAATTTTGACTATATTGCTGACAATACTGTCAATGCAATGATAATTCTGAAGTTTACGAATGTCAAGCAGCCTTGAAAATAAACGTGGGAAAGGTTATTCGTCCGAATAAACAACAAGCAACTAAACTACAACTCTATTTGTAAATTTTTTATTTTCTTGGTTTATACTCAGGTACAAATTTATACCTATACTTTTTTGTAACACCCTGGGTAACAAATGGTAGAATACCACTCGGCATTAACACTATTTTAATGTTAAACTGGAATTGTGCAGATGGGACCCGTAGCTGAAAAAAAATGCGATCATTTTTTTTACCAATGTTTCTCGCCTGCCTCACTTTTGTTGGCCTGTTTTCATTTTCAAACACCAATTCACAATATTGCTGTTTTTTTTCGGGTTCAAAACAACAAATCCACTTTTTGTCTCCAGTGGCAATGTCGTAAACAGCATTAGAATGTCCGTGGTCGTAATTCATTAGCATCTGTGAGCACTATTCCACGCGAGCCCGCTTCTGCGCCGCTGTCAGTTTATGAGGTATCCAACGACAACAAAGTTTCCGAACTTTCAATTATACGAGTAAAATTTTCCCAATTAGGCTCATACCAATCCCCAATAGTCCTCTAATTGTCTCATAGGTTCCACACGTTTTCTTCAATGGCCCGCTTAACAGTAGCCACTTTATTTTCGTTGACGGCAGTTGAAGGCCGCCCTTCGTGAAATGCGTCATGTAAAAAAACCCGACCTCTCTCAAATTCAGCAAACCATCGCCTCAGGGTGCTCAAGCAAGGTGCTTCTCTCCCAAAAGCATTATGAAAACTAGCGGCACAGTATTGCGGAGACAGAGAACTTTTAAATCATCAAAAATCATCGCTCTAAAATCTTTTCGACTTAATTCCATTTTCGGTGCGTACGTAGAACTGTGATGTGTGATTAAAAACAAAATATGACAAATGATTTCCCGCCAATTTTTTTTTTATTAATAAGAAGGTTGCAACGTTTCAAAATATATATGTATAAGATTCGAAATTCAAATAGTTCCGATTAGCTGGAAATGCAAAACTTTTAGTGTGCCCCGTGTATATTGGGATAGACAGGGCTTAACGTATGTAGCACACTAGATGCCTAATGATAGCTTTTTTTTGTTTTAATAAATCATGTTTTAGTTTTTTTTTTCTATTTAAGAGTAGTCAGTATTTTATGCCAAAGTTAAAATATTACTGTATTGTCTTCCAATACGTATTCTTCTTGAGTATATGTAAATTTTTCTCTTATATATTATATACAATGATACACAGATTAATAGATATACTAGTTATAAGTTAAACATCGAGCCAATAGGCTCGTTAAAATCATATAGACTTTCTTTAAATTAGAAAAATACATTAATATTAAAAGCCGGCAAGTTCCGAAGCAGCAAGTTACATAGTATAAAGTTCTTGTAGTTCGTTGTAACGATTTATGACATATTAAAAAAACTTCATACTAAATCTCATTCAAACCATCAACCATACATCATATATTTTTAACCTCACTATCATTTTTGAAGACCTATCCATCTCCTACCTACCTAAGGCATGGGTTTGATGTAAAAACAATTTGAATTTCAGTTTTAAGTATCCCCAACACCCAAGATTTATTGTTGTTTTCTTTTTATGTGTGAAAATCTTAATGCGGTTCACAGAATAGATCTACTTACCTAGTTTCAACAGTATAGTTCTTATAGTTTCGGAAAAAAGTAGCTGTGACAGACTGACAGACATGACAAATCTATAAGGGTTCCACTTTTAGATATGTGACTCCAGAACCCTAAAAAGTACACATTAAAAACAATTAGTTGCAAAGCATTTTTAGTATAGTCTTCATTAAAACACAAATTCGACTTCAGAAACTATCGTAATCCAATCTTGTACAATAATTCAGTTTCGAAGTAAGAAATATTCACGATATTTAAAAGGAGTGTTGGTCGTGCCTGATCTTCCACTTAGAATCGCTTCGAAGACACGTTTGTGAATAACTACGGTGTTTGGAGCAGAGATCAGCTGATTAACAGCGAATGTATTCCAATCTGATGGACGAGTGTCTGTAATAGCAAGAAATGTTATTAAATCATGAAGGTGCTTAAGGCGCGGTCATACCTCAATATCCACAAAAATTAATTTCTTAGAGTCGATTACAATAAGACGCAATTAAAATATTCCGACGCAAAAAATACAGTACATAAAGAAGGACATAAAGAAGAATTAGAACCGAATAGAATATTGATATATAATTTGAAATATCCAATAAAAAATTTGGAAGTTGCAACCCAAAAATAAACTTTGGATTAAAATCTCTGAATTTACAGCGATAACAATATTCTTTTTTAAAATAACTTAATAGAATTTGTATTTTTCTAAAACTTAAACTGAACAATTATTCAAATTAATATGTATATTTTGAATAAACAAAAGAAAACCAGTAATATAAATGCCCATTTGCAGCTTAACCACATGATCAACACAAAATATATTGTACTATTGGTTGTAGCGTTTACAATCCTAGTCAGTCCGCGCCTTAAGCTGGGTACAAACGTAATATTACTCGAAAGGTAATATATAAAATTTAAATCATTATCGTAAAAAATTGATCTATATGCTTTGATTTAAATTTTAAAATATTCTTTGGAAACTAAATAATGATTATAGCTTAGACAATTTATACGTTTAGATAGAGCCCATTGCTGCTAGACAATTGATGAACTCAGGCCAGGTTTATTACTATAGGATGCGTGACAAGCTACGTCTTACACTCGCAATTTATATGCCACTTTTTGTTGGTGTTTCTTAAAATAAAAGTTAACAGTCAACCTCAATTTTTTCAACGTCTTCACAGCTGTCAAAGTCTATCTAGACGTATAAATAATCTAAGTATTGTAGTTATATTTACAAACCTTATTTTTTTTTATGAAAATAAGGGACGAGACGAGCAGGACGTTCAGTTGATGGTAATTGATACGCCTTGCCCATTGCAATGCAGTGCCGCTCAGGATTCTTGAAGTACCCCAAAAATTCTTGTCTTCGTCAACTTGAGACATAAGATGTTAGGTCCCATTTCACCCAGTAAATTCACTAGCTACGGTAGCCTTCAGACGGAAAGACAGTAAGGCTTACACATTACTGCTTCACGGCAGAAATAGCCGTTGTAGTACCCATAATCTACCCGCCATCCTGAGCAAAATAGCCTCCCACTGGTAAAAATAAACAATGATAACAAAAAAACTGTAACAATTAACGGCTTAGCATTTCATCACAGTGCAATAATTATCTATAACAAAACAAATGTTAAATGTTTTATTTTTCAAAGCATATTAATAATGCATAAATTTAGTAATTCCGAAATTAGTGGGTCATTGTACAATCAGTGTTTACATCACCGCTCTTCAAATTACGAAAACGTTTACGATATGTGATGTCTGCAGTCAACTTGGGCTATTTTTAAATCTTTGATCTCTACCGAAAGCTGTGGTGGTGTGGCCAGTAAACCGGCAGTGTAACGCTTTGAAGTAGCGAAAGCGGAATATTTCATATTTATTATACATTCTTAAAAGTGCGCCCGGCACGGATTGATCAGCAAATGGTGGCCCGCGAGGTTTTTAAGGTTTTTAAAATAATTGTGTAAAATAAACCGGTTCATAAAATTGACTGAAAAAAAATGTATATTAACAATACCTGTGTTAACTTTCATTTAATATTTAACTTTCTATTCAAATACTAGTTAAAATAATGTTACAGTGAATCGATTTTGTATTTTTTTTAATTTTGCTTATTTAATATATTATGGGCATCTTTTCGTTACTGGGCGCTTTAAGATTAAGTCTGACGTTTGTTTTCGTGACTACTTTCGTACTACAAATCGATTCGCGTTCTCTTTAAAAAACTCATTTTATTATTTTATCTAATAAAAAAATCTCTGTAGTGCACTAAATCAAGGCTAAAATCGTTTTAATTATCGAATAATTTACTCAAATGATTCCGATATAGCCCTGGAAAATACACAAAAATATGAAGTTTTCGTCGCGAATCGAATACGTGCTTTTAAGTTATATTGTTTATGGCAAGTTTGAGAAAAATGTTAGATGGCTTTTTGATAATGCCCAGTGTCCCCGCACAGCGACATTATTTTCCGTCACCGTAAAGTTACTCGATTTGCCCTCTAGCATAGTGTGAAGTAATTACTATATTCAAGATATTTGATATATTACTATGACACGTAGAGAGAAGAAACGGATTGCACATTTATATTGGATATTGGTGGGAATAATGAGAAGTGAATACCTATGTGATCATTCCAGTATCAGTCATCTTAAAATGGGCCAGACAAGAGTTCCAAGAATAAGAAAGCTTTAATAAAAGTATGCCAGGGGCCAGACCTTATTTTTGGCCGTTAGTACTGTGGATTAAATATTCATTCGAAATGTGTAAATGGGCTAAATTTCAATCGATGTTAAATTTGACGATTTCTATTTTCTTTGATTAATCTAAACGTTGAAATACCGTATAAATTAGTGGTTATTCCTGGGTTTCTTAAAATAACTTTTGCTAAAACTCTCTTGGCACGATTATGCCTAAAAGTCTAAGCTACACTGTCTATTTAGATATCTATCTATTTAAATCTGTATTTCTACACAAAAAGTTTTAAATTACCCTCAGAATTAAATTCAAATCGCTGACTTAATGGCTTCAATGTGAATGGCAATAAAGAGTTATTAGATTCACTCATAGTCACAAACGATCGCGGACGGCTTGTTGTCAAATTGACTTGGCGTCAAGTTTTGTTATGGTTACGTCTCCCCTTTGATTCACAGTATAAAATGGTTTGGACATCCAGTGCTTTTATCTTCGACTGTGATAGATTGACGGTAGACGCGGTAAACAATGGTTCTTTTAAAGCTCTAACCGGTTTTTTACGTTTCCTTGCTTAAATGTTCCAGAGAGTATTTGGTTTTAAACGCCGGATGTCTATTCGTTATTTTATTACTGATTTTTTATGTGAGGAAAATTAAAATAGCGGAATGCCTAATATTATGCAGAAATAAATAAATAAATAGTGAATTAATCACTTGCAAAGGCTCTTCAAACTATCCTTATATTTTCTTTTTATATTTAGAGCAAACTGAATAAAGCAAATATTTAACTTATCAAACCGCTTATATATCCATTTATGAGCTATGGTATCATAATATATATTTTTTTTTTATTTTTTTTTTAATTTAATGGATCACCAACATAAGAAATAGTAGTTACAGTTTTAATCATTACATTGCATTACTTATAAAATTTAACTTTTCCTACAATTAAAGGTAATCACAGCATGCTTTCTGTTACAAAAATTATTAGTAAGGAGAAATCAAAAGAAAAAAAAATATTAATTAAAATTAGTAAATTACGAGCTATTTATATTAATTACAAATCTGTGAATGCAGTATTCCAATCAATTTATTATATAAGACTATCTAGGTATTACATTCTGAGGCTGTAGATAGGTCACACTTAATAAGCTTTAATTTAAAGTTGTTAAGACTATCAAAATTAATGTCGATATTTGGACTTTTCTTTGTATAGTCATTATAGCGACGAGAAATGCGTACCACAGGTGAATCACGTCCTAGATTGGTTTTACAGAAACTTGGCTCAAACAAGTCACATAGATGTCGTGGTATTCTGGCAGGAAATTTAAATTTAAGTAACAGTAATAATATTATATTTATTATTTAGATGCTTATATTGTTACAAAAAAGGTAGCGGCTGTTAGATCAACACATATTTTTATTAGTTGGTTTAGTTCCGTGAAAATGATTTAACTAAATTCAATTTCAATTCAAATTATCGGAATCATCACCATCAGCCGGAAGACGTCCACTGCTGAACAAAGGCCTTCCGCAAAGATCTCCACGACGATCGGTCCTGCGCTGCTCTCATCCAACGTATTCTGACGATCTTGACCAGATTGTCAGTCATCTTGTGGGGACCTACCAACACTGGGTCTTCTGGTACGTGGTCGCCATTCGAGAACATTACTGTCTCAACGGCCATCTGTCCGTCGAGCTATGTGCTCTGCCCACTGCCACTTCAGTTTCGCAATTATTTGCGCTATGTCGGTGACTTTGGTTCTCCTACGGATCTCCTCATTTCTTATTCGATTTCGCGAGAGAAACTCCGTTTATAGCTCTCTCCATTGCCCTCTTAGTGACCATGAGCGTTCTCATAAGGCCCGTAGTTAGCGACCACGTCTGCACGTTTGCAAATATGAAATATTTCAAACTATGAACATATGTGTAGAATAACAGGATGTAGATATTTATTTAATCCCACCAATGTGTACAGATTACTTCATCGCCATCGTATGTGATCACAACCATCCAAGATTTCTTGTGACGTCAGAATAACAAGAGCATTGCCGACCACAAAGGCTGTCGAGATGTCAAAATTATAAAACGTCAAAGGTTCGAAAGGAAATATTCAAAAGAACTTGTAAAATTTTATGTGAATAAAGAAAACAAGAGTTCGAGCGAACACTTTTAATCTATTTTTACTTCTCATCAATAAAACCTCGCGCAAGAAAGCTAAGTGGAAATTTGTAAGCGAAAGGCGGAATAAAATTTCCCGCCAGATTGCGCCCTGCCTTCATGCCAGTAACGTGTTTTATTAAAAAACTTTCAAGATATCGTCACCGCAGAGATCGTAACTGTCAATCTTATTAAATATTTTCAACGCTGAATATTTTAACGGTGCTCTAATGAAATACGAAAACTGGGAATCGTGTACTCTTAAGGCACCAAGAAAACATGTATTGAGAAAGAGTTATCATAATATTATGATTGTATTAATAGATTTCATGATCCATAGGCTTACGGCCTTACAAATAATTTTAGTTTAAAGTTAAACCTGAGAATAAGTCAAACACTCGTATATGCAAAATTTTTGATTGATTTATTCGGACGTATAACGTTTCCCGCGTTTATTTGCAAGGCTGCTTGACATTCGGGAATCTTCAGAATTATTATTGTATTGACAGTGTTGTCAGTGACATAGTCAACATATTACATATTCTTAGTCTTGCTACAGTGATATTAGCACTGTTCTGTTTTGAGATCAAACCTTATGATTATTAAAGATCGTATTTATTAACAAATTACTGTAATAATAGAATATAAAACATTTTAATCGACCACCCCGTACCGGTGCTACAACTTTAATGCCTATATTCGTGGTCAACTGACAACGTGACATTGGTGTTGTCAGTTGACTGTCTCTATTTTACATTTTAATAGATTATTACAATTTAACAATAAGGTTGATTATTAAATAAATCATGCAAATTAAATAAAATCAACCAAATATAGAAATTTAAGTGAATTAAAATTATAAATATGTTGGTATCGCTAACATTAGATTTTTCTCAGTTATAACTATATACTATGTTTATTTGTAAGGCCGTAAGAATATGCAGACACTGACAAATTTTGACTTGTCAATGTGTGCGTTAGTGGTTTTGGCGCTAATGCCAAGAGTGGCTGACTGCTTACGACTTTTCAATCAAAATTGGTAACAGTAACAATAGATAGGCGCATATTTCTGCCGTCAAGCAGTAATGTGTAAGCATTACTGTGTTTAGGTCTGAAGGGCGCCGGAGCTAGTGGTAATTACTGGGAAAATGAGAAAACATCTTATGTCTCAAGGTGACGAGCGCAATTGTAGTGCCGCTCAGAATTTTTGGGGTTTATCAATAATCCTGAGCGGCACTGCATTGTAATGGGCATGATCCCTTATTTTCATAAAAAAAAAGATTCGCTTACCTTTTCTCTCTTGCTGTATCCCTGTAAGAGATATTCTTCTCTCTCGCTTTTATGTACTTACTACATTACAATATAGCCACAGGTACATTGCATTTATTTTTGATTTACTCAATATGTTAATTTAAATTACTTTACTAAGTATTGATAATATAATATTGTTAATTTTAATGAATTGCATATTGTAATTATTAAATTTATGAATGTAAAACTAAAAAGAATGTTATTGTGAATGGTATTCATTACATTATTTCCTGTGTCAACATATTTTAGTGACGTCATTTACAGCAAGTTTAGTATAAATTAGCAGTATTAGTATGTTCTATTCCCGACGTAAACATTTACCAGAGGAAACTCTGATACTTTAAGAATAAGAACCTAAAATAGTTTAAATACAAGAAAATAAAACTAAAAACAATATACAGTACGCTCGAATACGTGCGTTGAACAAAATAAGGGTGTATGCACATCATGGTTTGAATCTTTTTCATTCGTTCGTTTTCGAATCGATCACACGAAAGTAAGAGACTCCTTTGCACAGGATTCTGTCTAGATTATGGGAACCACAGCGGCGCTTGTTTCTGCCGTGAAGCAGTAATGTGTAAACATTACTGTGTTTCGGTCTGAAGGTCGCCGTAGCTAGTAAAATTAGTGATCAAATGAGACTTAACATCTTATGTTTGAATGTGGCGAGCGCAATTGTAGGGTTTTTTCAAGAACCCTGAGTGGCACTGCATTGTATTGGGTAGGGCCTAGCAATTACCATCAGTTGACCTTCCTGCTCGTCTCGTCCCTTTTTTTCATTAAAATAATAAAACCAACTCTTACCTGTGCGAGGTTAGAGGCTACTTAGTAGAATCTGCTGTTCTCTAGTCCCTATATCTAAAATCTCCAGATTTCGGTGCGGCTAAGGGATTTCCAAGTGCATAGAGCATATGATACAATAATAATATATATGACACTAGCTGACCCGACAGACGTTGTTCTGTACGATGCTAAAAGTGTACTGTTTTTTATGAATTTGTCAATAATTTTTCATAACATAAAGAATTATTTCGCAAAATATGCTCCCTGTTGCTAAAATTTGAAATTGTTTTATAGCAGAACTGTCCAACCGTGCGTCAATAACGTGCGTACAAAACAAATATTGGATATAAAAATAATTATATGCCCCATATCGAAATAAAAGCAAGCTTCTATCTCTCAAGTTGGATTAAACTGCACTCCATGAAATAATCCTGATTCGAATAATCAAATCCGTTCATTAGTTTAGGAGTTCACTGGAAACAAACATCAGGACACTGGATTTATATATATTATATTAAGAAGATATAATAGTAGATACATCAACGGATGGAAGATTCTGACTTTCCATGAGGTGAGCTAATTACTTGTTGGCATTTGTTAGTATGACTAAGTTTGTAGTTTATTCAGATTAGCAATTATTAGTTTTTTCTGCTGTATTATACGAACCTTTTTTTTTATGGAATAGGAGGACAAATGAGCGTACGGGTCACCTGTTGTTAAGTGATCACCGCCGCCCACAATCTCTTGCAACACCGTTGCCGGCCTTTAAGGAAGGTGTACGCGCTTTTTTTGAAGGTACCCATGGCGTACCGTCCCGGAAACACCGCACAAGGAAGCTCATTCCACAGCTTTGTAGTACGGGGAAGAAAGCTCCTTGAAACATCTTGACTGTTGCTTCTCAATATATTCTTGATAATGTAATGTATGTTCATAGGCACATAAGTGAATTTGCCAGAAACTGTCATAACCATAATGTTAACACCAGGAAAACGTAAGACATAAACTGATGATGCCTACTACTCGGCTAAGTTGAGTTAGTAAGTCTTTTGTGGGGCGATGTATATGCTTTTACAACAAGATCCCAGAAAATGTTCAAAACAAAAGTATTAAGTTATTCAAAAGAATTGTTAAAAAACGTTTGTGTGGTAAAGGTTACTATAACATAAATGACTTTCTTAATGATACCACAGATTGCGAATGGAGCGACCGCCCTCAGGCTATTAAATAATAAGTTTAATTATACAATGTTACTTTGTAAATGTTACTTTAATTGTAAAACATATTTTTGATGAAAAAAAAAAGCCCGCTGAGTTTGTTGCGCCCATTCTTCTCAGGCCTGAGGCATTCATTTTGGAATGGGTGGTAGTTTTTTTTGACTTTCAATAAGTGATTTCACATCCTATTTTGAATAAAAATATTTGTATTTGAATTTGAATTTGAAAACCGCACTGTGGAGCACTGCCACACATCCAGATGGTGAGGATGATATCCTAACTTGTGGCGAGTCGTGCGAAGGTGTAATTCGAATTGCCTCAAACATTTCTGGAATTGGTTATGCTAGGTAAATGAATTTGCAGACGAGATTCATAACATTTTTTAATATTCAACCAAATTTTCATATTTTATTTATTTACTGTCTAGAAAACTGCTTTAGGCGTATCGAATATTTTGCCGGTATCGAATGAGCTTTTATTCTAGACTATGTTACCCTCACTCGGGTTCTTTTTTTTACGTGGCCTACTATTCAATAATTCCATATTTCTACTTAAATTTGTAGTTATTCTTCTCTTTATTTCCCGCCAGAAGTTCTGCTCACGGTGGCGTTTTAGCAATATTTTGGTCGTCGGGAATGATTAGTTATATATCTTCTAATCACGATTAACGGCCGTTTTCAATAACCTATCTATCCTTAGTTAAATTACTATAGGTAGACAAATCTATCCTTTTACGCTTACTTACATTTCAATAACCTATCGACAGATAGCATTGGACTATAACTAATAACAAACTATATTGGACATAACTATGGATAGATAAGATCTTGTTATTAAACGGTGATAGCAATATATCCCTAACTAAAGTTAATGACAAGATCTTATCTATCCATACTTAGTCTAATATAGTGAATCTTTTATGCAGTATAAACACAGCCTTAGCGTCAAAGATTTATTAGTACTACAAACGTAGATTAGTTCTAGTCTCGCCATTGACCAAATACTGCAGTTTGTGGGGACTGAATAAAGTACCCTCGGTAGATTATGGTCCGCAGTTCCGTAATTAAAGATAATCAGACAGTTTCCCACTACAAACGACACGAAATGATAACAGACAGTTATGGTTATTCACAGTTGGTTTACTGTATCTGTCTACGGAGCTAGAGGTCCCGGGTTTGAATCCCGGTAGGTGCAAAGATTTATATGATGAATATGAATGTTTGTTTCCGAGTCATGGATGTTGATATGTATTTATGTATGTTTAACTATGTATATAGTAATAAATAAATCGCTGTCTTGTGCCCGTAGTACAGGCTATGCCTAGTTTGGGGCAACATAATTTGTGTAAGAGTGTGTCAATATTATTATAATTATTATTATTTATTTAAGAATTGAGAACACACTAATACGTGGCGCTCGAGGACCGAACCGGGGGGCATTGAATACCAAGATTTTGAAAAAGCTATCTTTGGAATGAGCAGGATTAAATTTGTAACCATAAATTATGGATCATCCGGGACTCGAAACCGCGTCTTTCAGATTTCAGCCGAGCGCTCTTACCAACTGAGCCAACCGTTTGAGTGACGCTTGTATCGTAAATCTCGGTTAGTCTCGTTAAACTCTTTGGTTGTGGCTCCATCGACAGGTCTACTTTACAATTGACACAGAGACTTGAATACATACCAAGACTTACGATCTATAAGTCACTCGAACGGTTAGCTCATCAGCCGGAAGACGTCCACTGCTGGATAAAGGCCTCCCCCAAAGATAACAATCGTTCCTGCGCTGCCCTCATCCAACGTATTCCAGTTATCTTGACCAGATCGTCGGTCCATTTTGTGGGGGGCCTACCAACACTGCGTCTTCCGATACGTAGTTGCCATTGGAGGACTTTACGGTTAGCTCAGTTAGTTTAAAATAACTATCAGGATTATGTTTAATTTAAATGCAATAGGCTACTAAAGTTAAATGCAGGGGATATTGCGAATATTCATTGTTTACAGCGTGCGTAGATATTTATAATTTGTTTCCGGATAGTTCCGATGACATGCGGGTTTCAAATACCCGAGAACATTCGCTGTGGCTTGTCCTAGTTCGAAATTGAATTGAATATCTAATTGTCATCACTATTTACTGACGAGACTTTCAATAATAACGCGCCAACGTGAATTATTGAAGTGAAAATTTCTTTAACAACTAGACTCCCTATCGCCTATAAAAAGTAGTCAAAAATTGGTGTTCCAAGAGTGTATGGGCCGCGGGGATCTCATAACATAAAGTGACCTCAATATGCTCATTTTTATCACCATAGGGGACGAGACGAACTGAACTTCGGCTGACGTGATATTGTTGTACCCATCATCTAGCCGGCATCGTGTGCAAAGGAACCTCCCACTGGTAAAAAGATACAAATACAAAAATTTTATTTTTTCTCAAAAGAAAACGTATTATACAAAAAAAACATGTGCAAGTTATTTCACACTTATAATACCTACTAGACTACATTATACATCACAACCATAAGATTAAGAAGAAGTCTACATACTTAAGTTTGGTAAATGAATCTAGACAAGTAGCTAGGACTTCTTGGATAAATTAGGTACATACAGACAGTAGGTTTTATGTGAAAACTGATAAAAAGATGATAGAAAAAAAGCTATGTGAATGAAACACATAATAGAAATTAGTGTAGTAATAAAAACCCGCTAACTATGTTAATTGGTTATGAATATGTAAACAATGTGAACTATAACGCGCTGTATAAAATCCAGTGGGTAAAGGAAGTATTGTTTAACACAGCACTAATTAACAGTTTTTGAGTAGCCAGTGAGTAAAACATACTTCATATAATATACGTACATACTCAAGTACATTTAAGTCTTGGAAACCAAAAAGAAAGTTAACTGGTTAACTTATAAGTACATAGATACTGTTTAACAGTAAAGGTTATTTAACGCTCCAAAATCCGAAACCGGGATTTTCCATATGTAACTTGGTTTTTCAGATACAACATAATCGAAAGTGCCGTACGGCACACTACACCCTGACCAAGTTCAGACCCTCGTTTGGTTTATAAGATGGTTTATTTTGCATGGTCTTATAGCTTGTTTCAATAGCTTTCAAATCATCATAAACATTCATTCAAATCATCATAACTATACACGTAAAATAATACACATTGACAGACCGCTGCGCGCACGCCAAAATCGCGCCGATCTGAGGCATACCGCGGCGCAGGGGCATTTGCCGATTTCGGAAGGTTTAGTTCATTATAAAGGTGTAGAACCATATTTTCACCTATCTTCATTGCCGCTTGCTTCATTTACTTTCCAAACGAAATAAAAGATAGTAACCGGTTTTATCCAGTAATAGCAATTAAATTAACAACTAAAAGTAGATTAAACAAATTAAATTTAGTAATAGCTATTAATCAAGGTTATCTCCCAGAGAAAGGATAAGTGACTTCCAAATCTTCTTGATATTTTTGCGTCGAATGTTCGCGGGATTTCAATAGATAGTTATCACCGTAAAAAATCCTTGACCTTACAGTTGTTTACAAAAGCATGTTACTTCTGTCAGCAATATTATAATATTGATAAATTGATGTGTTAATAGACGCTACTAACGTCATAAACTGTCACTAGTTGGCACTACAGCAGAGCCAACTAACATAGCGTTATCACGGTATCAGCCGTTCGCTACGTTCGAGTAGGCATTATTTATTGTGAATTGTAAGGGGACACTATTCCCGTCACTTAATTGTCAGTGGTTATTATAATTCTAACTGGATTATTTTTAATACAGATATAACAGTTTTAGTGCGTTTAAATTACCAACCCCTTCTACACTACCTACTGCATTTTTCTTCTTATAGTGCCATCTCCTATCGGAGGTAGGTAATCATTCAGGCTAACTGGATTTTGTTCACCGCTGCCCTAAACAATGATTTTGTACTCATGTTTAACCACTGGCGAAGGTTCTTAATCCAGGATGATCGTCTGCGGTTTGCCTTTTATCTTTCTCTACTTTCTTACTACCTACTGCATTGTTTGACATAATTCTAGAATGATCCTTAACTATATGTGAGGATGCGTTCATTATTCATTGATTCATTCAGTAAGTGTCGATAAAGTGGCGATATATAAACAAGCAATATTTATGTTATTGGTGAACAGTACCAGTGGGAGGCTCCTTTGCACAGGATGCCAGCTAGATTATGGGTACCACAACTGCGCCTATTTCTGCCGTGAAGCAGTAATGTGTTAGCATTACTGTGTTTCAGTCTGAAGGGCACCGTAGCTAGTGAAATTTATGAATGCTGTGGTAGCTTCTAAGTGAATTAACTCTTATCCATATCATTATTATATTTTAAGTTTAAGCATGTAAAGAGTGTAATTTGTAAGTTGCCCAAATAAATAAATAAATAAATTACTGGGCAAATGAGACTTGACAACATAAGTCTTATGGTGACGAGCGACGTTGATTACCGCTCAGGATTTTTGGTTTTTCAGTAATCCTGAGCGGCACTGCATTCTAATTAATTACCAACAGCTGCACGTCATGTTCACCTTATCCCTTATTTTCATAAAAAAACAGTATTATAAGTGTTATTGGTAGGGGGACTGACTGCTATTTATGTATTTTCCATTAAATCTCCGATCACACATCGACATCACTGATCTAGTTCAGGTTTTTCAACACCTCAATCATCTGCTTTATATATGCTATAAAAATTATACGTTCATTAAGGTTCATTGCATCACACAAGTCGTGAAGTGATTATGAGCCTTAAGTTATAGCATGTTTTATGTTCAACGAACTTCGCTGTACTTTTCTGTTGTTTTTATTTTGTTTTAATAAAGAATTTAGTAATGAGATGACCTAAAGTAAGCCATATTATAATCACTGACTCTATAATATGCGCAAGATTGGCTATCCGGTACAAAATAACAGTTTCTTTTTCTTTACAGTACAATCTCTATATATATACTAGTGAACCCGACAGACGTTGTCCTGTACACACGTCTTAAATTTGAAGAATTGGTCCAGCCGTTAGGAGGAGTTCACTAACATACACATGAGCAGGAGAATTATTATATAATATAGACGGAATAAAGAATCTAAACCAATCTCAAATTCACTGGAACACACAAAAAAATCATCAAAATCGGTCCAGCCGTTTAGGAGGTAGTTCAATTGTGAATGTAAACCATTCTTGAATCCACATGAAAACACACAGAAAGTTTCATAAAAATCGTTCAAGCCGTTTAGGAGGAGTTCAGTTACAACAGACGCACAAAAGAAATATATATATTGAGATATGAAAATGGTCTTTGTTTGAGGCTCAATCACGCCTAAACCACTGATAGTATCGACATGAAAATACCACCATTCGATGCGAAATTTATCCTAGATGGTTTAAGATTGTCTACTTTTTTCGGCTTATTTTTTTATTGAATTTGAAATATAATAAATTTTAACGTACACTGTAGTACTAGCATAAGTTCTAAGTACAAATAACATCAGCATGTTTAATCAATATACTTATGACAAATACCTGGCAATAAGTAATAAAAAGAAGTCTCAAATTGTCAGATTCTGAACCTATTTCAGACACACGTATACTCGAAATCGACGCCACGGAGGGGTTGTAGAGTCTATGTTCGGCGGTGATTAATGTATAAATTCAATTCAACACTATGTAAATAACATGTTTACATTGTTGAATGATCAAACGAATTTGGTCCCTTCACCATTGTTACGTATCTCTTCCGGGGGTAATACGTCACAACAGCCGACCAATCACAGTGCGTCCTTTCATGGGACGAGGGTATAAAATAGCGGTTTCCGGCTCATTTAATTCAGTTTCGTGCCAGAGTTTGGCGAGTCGACATCTCCTGAGGATGCCTCGTGTAGAGGCGAAACTAAAGAAAACTTAAAACATTTGGATAATTCAACACTATCCTACTTACACTTATTTTATCTAGGCTGTTTAATTAAGCATTAAGTCTCTCGATTGTGCATGTCTGTTCGTCTTCTTAATCCAACCAGCCCGGACTATGCCGGAAGTATATCAGCCTTTATATAAATTTGCAGGCCTCAGGAAGCGATGTTGGAGATCGGAGGATTTGCGCCTATTGTTCGGCCATACTACTGCATTCTGTAAGCACGTGCTCTGCCGATTCTTCTGCCTCTATGCATCCCTTGCCTGACACGCCTATGAGAAATAGCAGCTTGTTTACAATTTGGCGTATTCGACCCTGTGTAGTCTGATCAAATTAGGTTTAAATAACTTATTTCTCATTAAGACCTATTGTCATTTACATGAGAAATTAACATTTTAACAATTAAAATAGGTACTATAAACAATGATTTTGGTAGGTACAGAATGCAATACAACGATAGGCAAATAGATAAAACATAAAACAAACCACTTATATTATTGAAACTTTTCATCGTTAATGTGAGCCTTTGAAGGCTCGCTTTAAAAGAAGTCAATGTTTTTGCATTTCTTATTTCTGAGGGCAGGTTGTTATAACTCCCTCAAATGTTATTGTCTGTTTTCCATAATTACTTCTCACCATTGGCAGCTCAATATGACTAGCTCTTCGTCTAACAATTCTAGTTAATTTTTTTTTAAGAAGGATGTGTTAATGTGAATTTATTTATTTAAAACCTTGTAAATGAGTAAGCATGTAGGTTGCGGGCAAACCTCTTTTATGTCGCTGTTCCTACATACAATAAAATTTATATCTAGTACCATTTTATGTTATTGATATAAATAATGTTTTTCTCGTTTGAAAACATTTCTTTAAGCAAATTATAGCATTTATTTTCATCACCCGTACATTACTGATAAATTTTGAATCGCATAGCCATTTTATGATTATCATTTATTTTCAGATAGGGAATGAAAAGGCTTTATGCCATCTAAGCGATCACAAACTATTCACGAGAGAAAGTTTGATTTATACTTGAATTATGAATGGTATCGTAAAATACTTTACGATATGCATGGAAACTAATTTGTCGTAATAAAGAGGTATTATGTTTCAATTTGATTTAAAATACAGGTCGTAAATAAAGCTGCGTAATTATTGCTGTAGATATTCAAGATGAGATTGCTGAGAGGTATTTGCAATTCGTGTTTTTATAGCAATATAAAATATGATTCAACAATAAAACTGTTAAAATTTTATGACCGCTGGCTATATCTTTTTTATATACTCTTATTTTACAAGTCGATGTATTATAAAGTGTTGGGAGGGTTGAAATTGGTTGTTCTAGGCATGTATTCAACGAACAGGGTGGGGGGGGGGGAATAATGAAATGATGCCAAAATAAGATTGTAATCACTAATAAGTCCTACGAACAGCATTGTAGAAAGCAACATTTACTACCGCTTGAGAAACGACGTATGATCTCTGACATTGCTTTCTTCTTGAAAATAGCTCAAAATAATGTTGATTGTCCAGATCTTCTTACGACAATTTCATTGAGTACTTCGTCAACTGCACTACGCTATATTGTATCCGTTTATTGTATATACCTCAATCATCTACTAACTACCGGAGCAATAGTTATATCTTGCGAGCTAGCACCACCTGTAATATACTAAGCAGTGAAATATTTAATTTGGATATTTTCAATACAACTGTCAAAGCAATGAAACAATGTATCATGAAAACGTTTTTTGAATCCTAACCTGTAAATATCAAGTGTGCTTATTATTAGATTATAATTTTACATGTTTACTCTTTATAATGTTGCTTCTTACTACTTCTATTGTCTATTAGTGAATATCTGTAATTAGCTCTAAGTTTCTAATGTAAATAGCTGTTGATATTCCTTGAAATTAATAAATAAAATAAATAAATAAATAATACACGAAGACCATTCAATGAACTAAAAGAAATCACAAATGTTTTCGCATATCATTCTCACACGCTCTATTCCTTTAGACACTCACATACACTGTGTGTGAAATACATTTTTACATGTAAAATCCAGCATTAGATATAAAAAAAAAAAATTCAATAGAAGACTGGACTTTCAAGCAAAAGTTATTATTATTGCAAAAATCTTTTTTATATCGTATAGCATTACATTATTGAATTGAAATAAAAGGAATATTTAATTTTTATTATTCGCCTGTCACTGTTTCAATGGCATAGTTAAGTGAACTCATAATTGCCTTTTAGACTGCATTTAAAAACTAATATTATATATAACGTGAAACTTTTATTACATAATATCAAAATTTTTCGCCTGTGTGTTGCATGTCGCGTGACGGTCGGGCGGCGCCTATAGTTCGCAGCAGCTGACCGTGTAGTGTATAGACTATTACTCATTTGTGCCAGTGCTCCACGGTATTTTGTTTGTTTTATTACTTCCCATTATCATTCCAATTTTCCAAGTATAAAATCAAGATTGATAAAGCGATTTTTATACCCTTAATGGAATATTATTCCAAAAATGTCTATAATGTGAAAAAATGTTTCACTTCTGCCGTGGTTTCATAAAACCACACATTTCTTTTTTTTTATAGATGGTTCTGAAAATATTCCTTCGGCTGAAATGATAAAATGTTTTTTATATGTTTAAAAGTCTTTAACATGAAGCTAGCAGAGTAACTCAAAAATAAGGAGTAATACAGACCGCCACTACGTTTTAACTGTAAGGTCCAGCTTGCCACAAGCATTTGTGTCTAGTATAAAACCGAGAAGTAATTGAATTATTCAAATGCCGCCATATAAAATACAGACCTAGGAAGAATTAGACAAGTCTAAGCTAACGAGCTCAAGAATTATGCAGCAATTATCGCTATATATTAGCATAACGACTGCTCTGTGTACGCATAAATTTATAAATTGCAAGTTGATTGCTCTAAATCGTTTTAAATTCATTTACATGTACGCTAATTACGTTTAAAGTAATTTGATATAGATGGGCCATAATTAAGTTGCTTTATATAGCCGTTGTCATAAATTCCTCGCCGCTACTCCATTTTGTGTATTTATTTATTTATTTCGGTGATTTTTATTAAACCCGTTAGTCAAGTGACTACCGGCTAACGGGGTTGGGTTTGATAGGCCAGTGGGAGGCTCCTTTGCACAGGATGCCGGCTAGATTATGGGTACCACAACGGCGCCTTTTTCTGCTGTGAAGCAGTAATGTATAAGCATTACTGTGTGTCAGTCTGAAAGGCGCCTGAAATTACTGGGCAAATGAGACTTGACATCTTATGTCTCTAGGCGACGGCAAAAGACGAGCGTAGTTGTAGTGCCGCTCAGAATTTTTAGGCTTTTAAAGAATCCGGAGCAACACTGCATTACGGGCAGGGCGTATCAATTACCATCAGCTGAACGTCTTGCTCATCTCGTCCCGTATTTTCATAAAAAAAATATCCACTTGGGCAATGTAGGTGGTAATGACCTGAATATACGAAATATAAAAATTCCTTGATGTCCTGAATAGAACCCATTGATATAAATAAAATAAATTCCAAATAAAAAAGCGTTCCGATTTATTGTGAAACATTAATTTTTCATCAATTTAAATAATATAAATTTACTAAATTTCCTTAAACGGACACTTACAGCAATAAATATTTTCTGCTACTATCAAGTAGTTTTTTTTTTAAGTCAATAATATAAATTGATTTACTGGGAAGATTTCATTTACTGTGGAACCGTATAGTAAAGATAAGCTGTAGCGTTAGGTTAGAGTTAAGTATAACATAGACGGAGTTAATATTGTACTCCCCACCGAATAAAGACGTAAGTGCTACTTATAATATTATTAAAGTACAGAATCCTTGAAAATTCTTCATGAAATACTAAATTGATATATCTTTCATGAAAATTTTTCGTTTTATTAAGCAGTTTTGGTTTCGTGTTTATTGGTTTTTATTTATAATCAGAAATGGTAAAATGTTGAAATTCATATTGTGTTCGTTTTATTAGAAAGAAAGAAAATCATTTATTTCACAAAACACTCACAGTCACACACTTAATATAAAAAGATAAAAGTACAAAAGATACCAAAAAAGAACGTAATTAAATAGTAATTGATTTAAAATTAGAGAGTACCTGTGCAGTGCAGGAAATGGGTCACCGACTCAGGATTATCTGTGACACGGCCGTGGCTATGAAACAGCACTGATTTTCAGCGGTGCCCGTTTAACTTTGGAGATACAGTGCGCTTGCCATATAATAAATAATTCACTTATATAAATAATTAAATAAGACATAAATATAAATCTCAATATATAAAATACGATAATAATATAATTAGACGTGTTAAAATAAAAAGTAGGATTAAAAGGAGCGTATATCTATAATATTATTAGTTAAAAAGCTATTTCTCTCCCTTGTATAGAATTACCAGGGAATATAACAGACATCACGATTTATTTCATAACAATTTACTAAATTTTTAAAAATATATAAAAACGGTTCTTTCAAGGGTGGGTTCACCGCAATCTATTTTTTTTTTGTTAATTTATATTATTTTCTTAGATATTTAATATATTTTAGTTCTTATTTTATTTTGTGGATTTAGTTTTTTTAATTTAGTTGAATAGCGTGTTATTTTCGCCTATCTGTTACCTTATTGGCGGAATTTATTAAATAAATAAATTTGAGACCTAATGGTTATTTATTCAACTATGACTATGCCTATAATTTTTGTGCAAAAGCAAAAAATAATATATAGTGTTAAAATAATACAAATATATTAAACAGAACAAACTGGGGTTATTTTTTGTAAGTAAAGTATATAATCTCTTATCAAAAAGCACGTCACTTTCAGAGATTTTATGTTCCAAGTTCTTTGGAGTCTTCTGTTATTACAAGAATCCTAGGGCGGATCACTTACATGTCAAATCAATTATCGATAGATAAGATCATAACAACCATAATCAACGAATGTAACGAATGCATTCGATAAAAAAACCAAATTACATCCCTTATTCTATTAGAAGTTATATTGTTTAAAAATTAAGTAATAATTGAGTTCTTTTCATCATCATTTTTGTTTAACTCTTCATTTCTTTAATTTTATTATATTTTATTATACTTTTCGCACTATTGTAAATGTTGTTTACACCTGTAAAGACATCTCGTATTGTATCATTCCTTGTGTACTTGCTAAAATTTTAATTGTTTATTGATGTGTTGTTGGTTAAACTATCTAAATATATTAATAAAATAAGCTTATGTGGACACTTTAAAGGATATTCATCCTACTGATAAAATATGTTAGTATGGATAAAGTCCAATGAAACAAGATTCTATAAAGAAATTCATTGATAAAATTGTATCGCAGGACGCGCTCCATCTGAAGTTTTTTGATCTGTGCTAGACAGTACTATCAAAGGTCCGTCAAAGAGTATCGGTTTCGCATAGAGCATTGTGTTTCAGTAAATAGCTATCATGTGAATCTATTGGGAGGGTCTGTCTATTGCGAAAGGATTCGTTATCTTTATAGTTGGTTTATTTTGTATTATGTGATTTCCTTTGAGCAATTGAGTCTTATTACATTATTTGTACGTATATACCTTGATAATAATATTGTAACAGAATTTCTGACTATTAGTTCTGGAGAAAACTATCATAAGAATCATGGTGGGAATTGAAACAGCATGTGTTTATCGATTCTTTTTCTATCTGACCATGTTAATATGATATTGATAGTTGAAATTGCTTCCGAAAATTGCCACATCAAACAGAGGTGTCATTTATTTATTTATTTATTTATAGGACAACCAGTAGTTGTTACATTCTAATACGCTTAAAATATATCAAATACTAGCTGACCCGGCAAACGTTGTTTTGCCATATAAAGTATAATTCACGCGATAGTTTTATAAGTATAGTCTGTACATCATTTCGTTCTATTGTCAATAGTTATTGCAGCGCACGCAAAAATAGTTTTTCGATTTTACACCTTATGTTACAAAATAGCAATTTTATTACGGATCCCTAATTTTGAAAAAAATACATAGCCTATAGCCTTCCTCGATAAATGGACTACCCAACACTGAAAGAATCATTCAAATCGGACCAGTAGTACCAGAGATTAGCGCGTTCAAACAAACAAACACTGCAGCTTTATAATATTAGTATAGATTAACAAATAATGAGTTGAATGTACAACAAATTAAGGTATCACAACATGCACAGTCTTTGCTTCCGTGATACCAAGAAAACAATAAAATAAAATAAAGCAAAAAATTATAAAATCAAGATACGAATTTGAAAAGAAGAAAAAAGAAAGAAGAAGAATATTAATCATTTGGCGCCTAACAATCTCGTATTTTTTTTTAAATGCAGGTAAAGAATCTTTAAAAATATCTACTTCACCACAGATGGAGTTATAAGTTCTTGATAGACGTGGTATGGGAGAAAATTGCTTAAGGTTAGTTTTGGCAAATGGCTGATGGAACAGGCCAGCTCCGAATTGCGCACGCCTGGGTACTCGGCGGGGAACTCGTAAGCTGATGGAGTGCACGAGTGATGGACTGTCGAGCTGATTTCTAATTATTTTGTATAAAAATATTTGATCTAGCATTTGTCGTCGAACAGAAAGACTTTTCAAGTTAAAGTGTCTCAACTTATCGCAGTACGATGGCAATTGCTTATGTAACCCACAAGAAAAAGCAAGGTGCCATAAGAACCGTTTTTGAATGCGTTCAACTCTTAATTGATGAATATCATCCTAACTATATATTAATTATAATTATATTAATTTATATTAATACGATTTTGAGTTTGTTTTATTTTTACGATTTTACTACTTACTCAACCGATCCTCGTGAAGCAAACACTTTGAATATTGTATAATAATATAATAATAATAATATTGACACACTTTTTACACAAATTATCTTGCCCCAAGTTAACATAAATAGCCTGTGTTATGGGTTACAAGACAACGATATATTTAATACAATATACTCACTTAAACATATAAATACATATGAACATCCATGACTCGGAGACAAACATTCATATTCATCATATATATATATCATATTATTGTATATTTTATGACTTATTATGAATAAGTCAAAATCTGCCATTCAATTGAAAAGTTATATATAACTTGTACGAATTAACATGACACCTCGCTCGATCTTGACAGTCGCCTTACGCTATTATTCGTTTTTGTACGAGAAATTAAAATGGAAACAAAAACTTTTTTTTACATTGTACATTGCACAAACGACTGTACTACATCTCAGTTCGATAATTTTTTGAATATAAAATTGCATTGCGTTAGCAACAAACTAGCAAACGCCGAATTCCAAAGATATCGTTTTTAATGTTATTTTTTTTAATTTTCGTTAAGTTTTCTTGGATCCTGTTCCAGAATTTAGCCCACCCGAAAGGGTTACTAGACCCAGCTGGGTAGGCTGGAAATAGGCAGTAGATTTCTATTTCTTTATTGTTATTATTATAATTAGTATCCTAATTACTCGGAAATTCAAGTGAGGCAACACTCAATATTGGTTTAGCCTAGGGCCTAGAGATTCAATATGAGAATATTGAATCTCTAGGCCCTACCTAAGTGATAAATTGCATTGATTTTTATAGTTATAATACTAGCTATGATATCTTCACGATCAATCAAAAACGAAAAAGCAGAAGACATTTAAAACCCGAAACAGAATAATATATTACAGATGTTAAATCTTAATTTTATAGCGCAAATCCTGTTATTTTTTAATATTTACAAAGAATTCTCTAACAGAGCAATTAAAAATGATACCACGAAATATAATGATCGATACCGTTGAAAAACTTCATAAATATGGTAAATTTTCATATCAAAGGTATCGAGTTTCGACTAATTTCTAAGATGGTTCTGATAAGTTCTTAACAACCAATATAACTTGAGCTGTGTCTCAAGGGAAATAAAAAGTTCATTGACATTTTTCACGACAAGTATTTATCAAGTGCCTCACAGTTTGATAGTCTTTGAACGGTGATTCGTTGGATAATTGTGCAAGGAAGCACTAATTAATAATTAATTAGACGCACTTAATTCTATATAATTTGAAAGCCATTTTTGTTTATTTTGCCGATACCAGTTAAGGAAATGTGTTCACAACCCATTCGAAGAACTCTCCATCACTCGACGTCTACTGTGCATCTGTTTTAACCATCATCATCATTTCAGCCGAGAGACGCCCACTGCTGGACGATGTTTTCCCAAAGATCTCCACCACGGTTGGTCCATCTGACTGGTATCATCCAACCTATTCCGGACTTGTCCAGATCATCGGTCCATCTTGTGGAGGGCCATCCAACACTGCGTTTAAACTGCCCCAACGACCATCTGTCCTTCAAGCCTTGTGCCCTGCCCACTGTCACTTCAATTTCACAATTATCTTGACTATGTTATTGACTTTGTTTCTCCCACGTATCTCCTCATCTCTGATTCGCAGGAAAACTCTGACCATAGCCCTCTCCATTGCCCTCTGAGCGACTAGGAGCTTTCACATTAGGCCCATAGTTAGTGACCACGTCTGCGTTCCGCATGTCATTACTTGCAACACACACTAATTAAAAAATTTCCTTTGGAGACACAGTGACATTTGAGGCAAAAGATTTTATTGAGCTTACCGAACGCCTCACATCCGAGTAGGATTCGACGAATGACCTCTTTCGCGAAATCGGACCTGTTTAACTAAATTGCTGTCTATTTTGCGTCATAAAAAAACTGGCTTTAAGCTCTTTCAAGTCGAGTACCTGTTGGTCAGCTAAAAACATATCCATTGAATATTTCCGCTTGGCGAAGGGGCCTAATACGGCGCCCCTAATAATGTATAATACTAATATTCTAATATAATATATGTAAAACTTCTTTACTTTAGGTGGATTTAAAGTATTGACAACTTAAAAAATCATCAAAACCGATATTATTACACCCATATGATGATGATTAATAGGACTTTCAGACGAATGTCTACCAGAATAAGTGATGCGGCTAATCGGTCAATTATGTAACGGTATCTGGATTCACATGTAATTATTCTTCGCTCCGTAACAAAGTGCTATCGATATTACATTCAATGGTTTTAACTACGCCTAGAGGGCTTAGAGCCAATGAATAACTTAATATCTATTACTAACCTCTTGTGTTTTGCTTGGTAACATATTGTGTATGGCTCTCTTTCACCATCAGGTGGGTCCTGTGCTTTCAATAAAAAACACCCTGTGGCGATTTGATAGGCCTTACCTATATCAGTTATGCAATTTCAATATCAGTTTAAGGTTAAACATTAACTTAAGTTTTTACCAGTGGGAGGATCCTTTGCATAGGATGTCGGTTAGATTATGGTTACCACAACGGCGCCTATTTCTGCCGTGAAACAGTAATGTGTAAACATTAATGTGTTTCGGTCTGAAGGGTGCCGTAGCTAGTGAAATTGCTGGGCAAATGAGACTTAACATATGTCTCAAGGTGACGAGCGCAATTGTAGTGACACTCACAATTTTTGGGTTTTTCAAGAATCCTGAGTGACACTGCATGGAAATGGGCAGAGCGTATCAATTACCATCAGCTAAACGTGCTGCTCGTCTCGTCCCTTATTTTTATAAAAAAAAATATAAGTATAAAGTTATATAAAGTAAAACCAAGAATATGCAGAGAATAGGCCGTTATAACTTCTCGAGTGTCACCAAATACATGTGGGTGGTGTTAGGTTACTATTAAGTGAAGTGTATAATATTTCGTTTGACCTATTCCGATTTTAATTTAACTTATATTTCGAGTAAGAAATTGATAAACAGAAACTAAGCCATAACACCCACGCTCTACAATGTTTACTTTTTTTAAATCTTAATGTGATTTTAATAGTTTGTAAGTTTCTCAAAAAATATTGACTTAGTTAAATTACGCTTACCGAGCCACTTAACTATGCGCTTTCTTAAACTCAATTATGTACATCGATGGCGTAACACAATTTACTCTACTAACATTTTCTATAATTAAACTGAGCTTATAATTAAACTGAGCTAAGAATAAATCTCGACTTAACCCTAATACTAGATATTTTTTTTAATGGAAATGGAGGACAAAATAGTGCACAGATCACCTGGCATTAAGTGATCACCGCCGCCCTCGTTCTCTTGCAACACCAGAGGAATAACAGGAGCGTTGCGAGCCTTTAAGGTGTACGCGCTATTTTGAAGGTCCCATGTCGTATAATTCCGGAAACACCGCACAAGGAAGCTGGTTTCACAGCTTTGTAGTACGTGGAAGAAAGTTCCTTGAAAACCGCACTGTGGAGGAACGCCACTCATCTAGATGGTGGGGATGATATCCTAATTTTGATCTAAATCAATCATGTGATGCCAAAAGAGTAATGTTATGTGTAAAGACAAGAGATTTGATTTTTTGTGTATTTGTTTGTAACGGATAATTTCAAAAACTTCTCAAACAATAAAAAATATAAAAAAAACAACCGACTAAAAACACTATTCCAAAAAGTGTAAAAATAATTGCGTATTTTTATACAATCAAATTAATTAATATAATTCAAGTTACGATTATTTTATTATTAAGTAATTTTGGAATCTGTGTCCTCCCGCCGCGGTACCGCTCTCGCCTCTCGCCTTCTCACGTCGCGCGTCCAACTCAAGCACATCTCACCTATAACTATGTACGTAGTTACAAACCTACCTTGGCTGACACCGACTCCAAAAATAACAATAATCGTTACTAGAATTAGATTAATTAATTAGACGAATTGAGAACCTCCTCTTTTTTTGAAGTCGGTAAAAAAACGGTGTAGAATGCGATATCATCAGTGGGTAACATGTCTAACTTCCAAATTGAAGATTTTTATTTTGTTAATGTACAAAATGAAAACAAACAATTTCATCTTATATTTTTTATCTCAAGTAGGCCACAACCAGAGATAGACTGAATATTGGGAATGGCCGTTAGACAATATAACTTTTGGCCTTGAAAAATATGAAGTCATATGCAAATGTTTGAATGTTTAGAAAACAGACCATTTAAAATCATACGCTTCTCACGCACGTCTCAAGAAGAGCAATTCAGACCCGAATACTAATAAGTTAATCTTTTATATCACGTTTTTGTGAAACAAACAAGCAAGTATGAGGCATAGCGTCCAACGTACGTTGAGCTCTGGACAAAACATCCGTGAGAGTGATGATTTATCGAGCGGGGGTCATGCCCTCTGGTCGTATGCTGCGGTGGTCGTGTATAAGGCAGTATTAAGTAGTGGCGGAATTATGAAAGGCTCTGTTCTTTGAATACTAAGCAGTGTATAGTCCAGCTGAGAAAGCGGACTTGAATACGGGGATTTTTCCTAGATTATTCATATGATAATCGAGGTGTAAAATAGAGTACTTAGTTAAACGTGATATTCGTGGGTAATTTGCTTCTGCCAGCTATATGTGATATATATACTTCAAATGAAAATAAGTAACGAAAATTAAAAAAAAAATAAGAAGCTCACTAATTGTCAAGCCTATTTGTGCCAGTGTAAGTCGAAATATAAAATATCTAACATTATAAAATATCTGATGAGTTTTGGCATTTTTACAATATATTTTTTTATGAAAATAAAGGACGGGACGAGCAGGACGTTCAGCTGATGGTATTTGATATGCCCTGCCCATTACACTGCAGTGCCTCTCAGGATTCTTGAAAAATCCAAAAATTCTGAGCGGCACCACAATTCCGCTCGTCACCTCAAGGTGACAAGCGCAAGACATATGATGTTAAGCCTTATTTGCCCAGTAATTTCACTAGCTATGGCGTCCTTTGAGCAAAACACAATATTGCTTACACATTACTGCTTCGCGGCAGAAATAGACGCCGTTGTGGTTCCCAAAAGTCTAGCCGGCATCCTGTGCAAAGGAGCCTCCCACTGGAAAACACTACTATACGATAGTAACTACTTTTAGATCTTGTATATTTTGTAGTGTTGATACACTATCAACGAATAACAACTAAGCTATTGTTTAAGAAAAATATCGTATGACTAAACTGGCTAGCTCAAAAGTAGATTCAAGAAAACATTAATTCTATTTTCAAAATATGTTGTATGAATGAATCAATTTGTATAAAACTAATATGCATAAATGTTGGAGTGAATGCCACACAGCTAGTAATAAAACATACACGGGTTGTCACGCGCCTATGTTCATTTAATTATTTATTTATTTTGTTGCAATTTTTATATGTTTTTGAGTTCACGCTCACGGCGCGGTAAAAATTATGAGAGTGATATTTTTACGATGATTCTCCAACACCGAGAAGTTAGTCGAAAAATCTCTCTAGTATAGTGTGAAGTGATATATTTAAGATATTTATATAGCAAATGTCATTGTCAATACGTAAAACAGGTTACAATGGTACCTAAAACTGAGTGCTACTCAGAGGTTTGTTTTCAAAATAGTTTTATCTTATTGAACGCCGCCATATTATTGTGGTATGGATTGTCTTTCATTCACCTTGCTACACCCCCTTTTTCTTTCGTTTCACAGCTTTTCTACCCCCTCGTTCTTTCTACATGGTCCTGACCTAAGGTAACCTGAGTCATTACGACTTATTTTTATCGTTTGTAAAGTGGCTTTAGTTACAGTTCAGTGCAGCCCTGTTTCACTGCGACCAATGTGATCTATTGTGATAGCCACTGTTAATTATAGCTCACTGTTAAGATTGATTCTTTTCATGAATCTTACTATATCTTTTGCAGTGAGCTGAGGTATCTCAGTGGTGGAAGCATTGGTCTTCCCAAAAAGATGCTATGTTTACGTATTAAAGGACGACATTCAGAGAGAATGTGTAACGGGATTTCATCTTCACTATTACAGAATCTACACGCTCTGCAATCTTTGAGGCCTAAGATTGAGAGGTGTTTGTTTAATCTGAAGTGCCCCGTTAGTGTCTTGGTTGGAATGCGTAAGTTTTTTCTACTTAGCCCTAGTGCCTCATACGCAGCCTTCTTGTTGACGGCTTGGATTAAGGTTTTGGAATGGGCATTAATTACGACTTAGGCCATATTGTGATTGTTATGTGTGACTCCATCTGCTATACGAGTCATTTTTTTTAATAACATCATCCTACAAACAAAAGAAAGATCCTTTTGATCAATGTAGGCACAAGTAGATACAAATTATTTATACACGTCATGCCAAGAAGTGAGTCCTCAAATTCCCTTTTTATTGAAGGATTTGATGAAATGAACGTACATACAGATGTAGATTACTTGGTACTGGTGATCAGAGGTATGACAAAAGCCTTATAAGCCTTAGCCCTCGAATAAACGTTCGTATGAATTGAAAAGAATATACAAAAATAAATAGTAACTAATAAGCTAATAAGCAAGGCTGGACACATGATACGAAGTAAGACTGAGAAATGGACTAAAGAAGTGACAGAATGGTGTCCAAGATATAATACCAGAAATAAAGGAAGACAGCATCGAAGATGGGAAGATGATATTCTAAAGGTGGCAGGTCCGACTTGGATGAGGACAGCAAGAGATAGATCTTTGTGGAGAAAACTTGGGGAGGCCTATGCTGAAAAGCAAAACAGTCTAGAAACCGGTGTCTAATATAGTAAATTATCACATAAGTACTTTTATATAATCAAATTAAAATAGTAGATTTAAGATTAGAAATGTAACTGCACTTATTTATAGATTGTCAATAAAGGCTTTTATTTATTTATTATTTTAATAAGCTAATTAAAGTACCTAGTGGCAACCCTATTTCGTATGTTGAGTCACGCTAAACAATCAAATCTAATGAATTGTCTAATTCTGACAGTATGTTAATAGCCCGAGTGTGCTCGACACGAATTTATTCTGCTTTCCGACATTCTCTCTCTTTTGTTTGCCGAAGAATACGTGAATAGATTTGAATTAAATTGCTTTTGCATCTCTTGAACATATTCTTGTATGATATGTTCTGTCTGATTCATTATCGCACAGTATTAATTAATTCAGCACTTTTAAGTGGGCGTGATAAAAATGTACTTGATTGTCCATTAAAAAAATAATACTATTAGGACAAATTCAAATATATTCACTAATTGAAAGTGAGAAACAGAACAGAAATTAAAAAATTAAATATAAATCGAAAGCACGGTGTATCTGTGCATAAAAAAAAATAATATACACTCGTTTAGCTTATATAAACGAGGCCAAATTTGTTTTTAGAATATTCTTTTGTCTGTCTACTTGTTTGTGGCAGATAATCTCAGGAACGGCTGAACCTATTTGAATATATAGGTAATTAGCGCTGCAATTTGGTAGCAAGCAGTTCCTACTAGTAGTAATAGTAGTACTAGTTCCTTCGCGTAAAGTGGTAACGTAAAATGATAAAAAAATATAGCGGAGGACTTTCCTTGGCTATCAATGACAATCCGAGGACGAAACCTGGGAAATATTGCTTTGAACCTGACAGAACATTCTACTAAGATAACGAATTTTTGAAGGTCCCAAATATAGAACTCACGACCTTGCATTTTGTGATTTTTTACGAAAATTAAACACAAGCTAAGAAGAGGTAAACGAGATTTACAAGTCCTGGAGAACGTCCCTCACGACTGAAACAACTGTTTTCCACAATGGTTCCAAACACAAATATTTATAGTGAAGGAATATACTTTGAACAGCTATTAACTCCTGCGGGCCTACCATGAACTCTTATTCCGATTCAATTGACAACCTAAAATGAACTGCTTTGCTATTTCGTACCACGACTTGATTAGAGCTATCTAATTTAGGTTGACTTCAAATCAACTGATTAAATGGCAATGATCTCAATTGAATGTCAAAAATGATATCAACTGAACCGCAAACTGATTTAGTTCGTTTATTCATTCGTACCATGAGGTGATATTACAACCTAAACTGGATAGCTTATTTGTCAAAGTGACCGATTCGAAAAAAGTTGCTACTTCCTTAGAGGAAAGTGAATCGTGTTGTTAATAACTTTTAAAATATAGTGAAATAATAGACAAGAAAAATTATATTGATTAAAGATGAGATGAGAATACATTATTGGACTTTTTTGTGAAACAAAATACTGAAAATAAATACCAAAAATGAAAATACTAAAGACGAGGCAGTAAGGGCCCGGGCTAAAGCCGTTCGCAAGAATGAATTAACAAAAATGTACTCAGTGGTCCTATCAAATCAAACATCAATGGAGGTGCGTTCATAACTTGTTATTTTTACAAAAAAACACATAAGCAAACATTTAATTTCTAATTCAAAAAACTATATTTATTTATATTAATATTATTTAATAAGTATAAAAAAGGACTTAATGGTTTATAATTTGACGCAATTTTAAAATGTATTTTTAGTATTTTCTACGCAAAAAAACCGCTAAAATCATATCATTTTAGGTTTCGAAACGCAATTTTATTTCGTTCATTCATGAAGAACCGAATAAAGCGATCCAAACGCCATTCAGTAAAAGGCACTTCATGGTACGAATTTTAGGTACCTAAACTGAACTGCAACGGATTCGCATCGCTTATTAAAAGTTGATGGTAGGCCCTCTGAGGTGCTAAGCTGCCACACCGCGCGTGACGCAAAATCAACAACGCAATGTGGCAAAGTTTCAGGTTATAACATAATATCATCCTATATAGCCTCTGAATTGCTAGAGACTTACATCTGTTGTAGTAACATTGTCAAGAAGTCGATTCATTTACTCCATCTGTGCAGTTACTTGTTGCTTAGTTGTCTTCTACTGGCTATTTTCGATAATATAATATTATGTAATTGCTAACATTTTGGTATTTTATCATAAATGTAATTTTCTTGCACACAATCAGTGAATTAAATTTGTTGGACCCGAATGGCTAGCATAAAAGGTTGGCATTATCAGTAGCATAACTAAAAATCTTGGTATTTTAAAACTAAAAACTGCTGATACCAATTTTATAATAATTGTACATAATTTGTTATCGGAATATAATTTTTTTAAATTTTTGTCTTGTTGTTTTGATGTCTTTGGAAACAAATGACGCTGTGAGACAAAACCTATTAGTAGCAGGATTGCACGTCAGAAGTGAAAAGCTTTTCAAATTTGTGGATATAATTTTTTTTTCGAAATTGTTTCGTCTTAATTTAGCAACTTAAACTTATATATACACAAACAAATGAAAACCAGTGTTTTCATTTGTTTGTGTATATATACAGTTATCTTATTTAATTAAATCATTGGTATTTTTAACACTTCTTTCGACAATCCTCACATTATTATCATCATATTAAAGATCGGACACTACAGGGCTGCTTGATTAGGTAATCAAGCAGCCCTGTAGATAATTAAACTGTCGGACATGCAGACGAAGGTTTCCATGCCATCTTACATAATATAACAATGAGTACCGTTGAATTATCTACTCATGAAAAAATATTGTGTGGCAACCATTTAAAAAATTCACCATCTTAGTTTTTTGTTGTTATTATAGAAGTAATACTAATTCAGATTCTTCTCTCTTGCTAAATAATGATAATAATACTTAAATGCCGCATTTTTTCATCAATTGTCTAGCCCCAAACTAGGCTTATCCCTACTGGACAGGCAACGATATATTTAATACAATATACAGACATAAACAACCATATATATACAAACATAAGCATCCATGACTCGAAAATAAACGTTCATATTCATCAAACAAATGTTTGCACTTACAGGGATTCTAACTAGGAACCCAAACCTTAGGTTACCTTTTTATGTAGGTACTTAAATAATAGATAAATAATTTCAAATTTCGTCAAATGCAGGCAAAGAAATATAAATACATGGAGCGGTCATTGGCAAATTTTATAAATTTTTTTAGTATTGTCCGTTCTATTTCATTCCAAGTTTAAATCATCGCGAATCCAGTGCTCTTCGCCATAAAAAAAGGCTTGAATCTTTGAGCACAAAGAAGTTTGGATTCCAAAACCGATGCTAGAAACTCTGCTAGTGTTTTTCTTAGTAGTATTGCCACATAACAGCAGCGCTTTTGTGCTGATGTGTTCTGGTTTAATGCTGCTACTTACTACGTTATATAAAAGACATGAATCACTCCATTTTAAATCTCAAGTTAACGGATGCAGTATGAGGCGTTCGTATAACGCTACCTGAGCTGGTTATGCATAGCGTTTACTAAGTCCCATAAATAATTATTGACTTTATTTACCTATAAACTTATCTTTGTTATTTTACAATTTCTTAGTGAAGAAAATATTTCTTTCTTTTTGATAAACAATTTCTATTATTTTTGTCAAGCTCAAACTAAAATAAATTTTGCTCAAATTGGTATAAACTAATCGCTTTTGTATCCTCATTTAAATTTTCATTTCAGGTACTGAACTTACAATATGCGAAGCAGAGCCGGTGAGTATAATTTACAAGAAAATAGTTACACTTTTAGTATTTTATATGAACAAACTAACCAACTCAACGGTGAAACAGTTGAAGGAAATCCTATTCTAGCTCAATCAAATGTGAATATCATTACAAGTTATTGTAAAGTTATTACGAGATTCCTTAGACTCTAGATCAAAAATAAAACACCGTATTTTACCAACAAAACAGGGCAATCATAATCGAGCTCTGAATGCTTACTCGGAATCAATTGAGCGCTGGTAATAAAGACATTATGCCGGAGATGATTCTCAAGATAAGCGAGCGTCTTGGTCACGGCGCTGTGTCGATACCGGTGCCCTACCGAAACCGGTTCATGTTAATTGTTAAGTCTGATTTCCGATTCGTAATCACACGATTTTAGCATGTAAATTTATGAAAAAATGATGGCGTATTGAGCGGGTTTGGTAATGAAGAGAGGATAGATGAAAGAGGATTGTCTGAACAAATTTAAAGAGTAAATGATGAAGCACTGATCAAATGGCAACTTTGATGATCAGATTGGGAATGTTTAAGAATACGATGAAGTTGTTTGATAATGTTGAGATGACAAATGAAATTATATTATTTTGACAAATTTCATGGACGTATATTCGAGTTAGCGTGCATTAACAATACCTTGAAGTAGAAAGTTTGGAAGGGCTGAAGCAAGTTGGATAGATTAGGGAAGTAGCAAGTAGAGATCCGAGATCTGAGTGTGAGGTGATATGATAATGTTAGTAAAAAACCCTCAAGTTTTTAAAAATATTTTTTTGTTTTATTATTTAAGTAAAAAACCATGAATCGAAATTCATGGTTTTTGTATAAAGATTCTCATAATTTATACATTCAGTTTCTAGATAGAAGTATGTAAGAAAGCTAAGAAGTTTTAACTGTATATCTCTGTGATTAAATTTGAGTTGAAAATTATATTTTATGTTATTCTTAACAGACTGTATTGACACAATAATATGATATCTATTTGTTATTTTAAATTCTATACAATCCATACTTGTGTATCTATTATGGAATTGTTCTGTATTTTATATTATACTTTCAAAACTATGTTATCAGGCAATCATATTATCTTACTGTTATTATCGATATTCCTTGAACATTATTCGGATCGTGTTACGAATAGTAACATAGTATTCAGATGACGAAATGTTTCGCAACCCTGGCCCCCTAAGGTTTGGGTTCCTAGTTAGAATCCCTGTAAGTGCAAACATTTGTTTGATGAATATGAAGGTTTATTTTCGAGTCATGGATGCTTATGTACGTACATGTATGGTTGTTTTTGTCTGTATATTGTATTAAATATATCGTTGCCTGTCCAGTGGGGATAAGCCTAGTTTGGGGCTAAACAATTTATGAAAAAATGCGACAATTAAGTATTAGTATCATTATTTTTTAATATCTACAATTATTAATATAATAAAATAATACAACAGCTAGAAAGCTGAACTTTTAAAGCAATCTGAATTCGTATTACTACTATAATAATAACAAAAAACTAAGATAATGGCTAATTTTTAATGGCTGCCACACAATATTTTTTCATGAGTAGATAATTCAACAGCACTCATTGTTATAATATGTAAGATGGCATGGAAACCTTCGTCTGCATGTCCGACAGTTTTTTTTCAATAAAAATATGGGACGAGAGGGGCAGGACGTTCAGGTAATGGTAATTGATACGCCCTGCCCATTACAATGCAGTGCCGCTCCGGATTCTTGAAAAGCCCAAAAATTCCGACCGGCACTACAATTGCGCTCGTCACCTTGAGACATAAGATGTAAAGTCTTATTTGCCCAGTAATTTCATTAGCTACGGCACCCTACAGACCGAAACACAGTCATTTACACATGTCTGCTTCACGGCAGAAATAGGCGTCGTTGTCGTACCCACAATCTAGCCGGCATCCTGTGCAGGCACAGTTGACCGGTTTATGTTTTCAAACTAAGTAATATTGCAGTATTCACATAACAATTTTAGAATCTTTAATTATTGATTTTAAATCAATATGCCAACCCAAATAATAATTATAAAAAAATACAGTGTAGACATTCAAAGGGTTGTGTTGTATTAAATTCAGGTAACTACGTAAATAGTAATTACATACTGTACACAGCGAAATTGGACTACGCTTATCTATTAGTGATGGCCAACCATTTCAATGTTGTATCGATAGAACTTGGAATATCGATACTTCTAGATATTATTAAGTAATTAAATTGTCACATTGGAATAAATCATGTTCCGTCTTTATGTTTTGGTAACAAAGTAATTAATAGCTCTGCAAGAACTCCTTCTTATTGGAAGCTATGAAATTAAGTTTAATGCAAATCACTGAAGCACAATCATGACGTGTTTGTAATTGGTAATACTGTATCATAGTAATAAATTTAATTTTTGTTGTTTATTCAAACCTCCAAATCAAATAAGATTGCCTAATCTCTATTATTTTGTTCTAATATAGATCGCATGGAAAAAACGTATAAGAAACTCGCAGGGCTATCTTTTCAATCGCTAAGTAGATAGATACATTTATACTCTTAAAAGTTATTAATTTCTAGATAATAACTTTGAAAATTCCGTATTTTTATTTGTTTTGAATAAACTCTTAATATTCATTTAAATTTTATATTATTATTAAAAGTTTTGAGTGGAGAGTCTTACGTCTTTACGTGCAGGAAGTCTCAATTTTTATGTATATAATCACAAATGCATTTTTCTTTAATTTTTACATTTCGTTTTTACTAATAATCTGAAACAAGGGAATACAGGCAAACAAGAGGCGCTACGGCCAAATTCAAATATAATCAAAATAAGTATTTATTAATAGCAATAAAAAAAAACTATTACATTACTATTATCGACAATCATGACTTTTTTGCAATCATCAATTAACTTTTTCGATATGTTTATAACTACATCACTAGTTTATTGATCCACCTGTACCTGAACACGAGGTCCGACCCATCAGCTTATTAGAATTCGGGACAAACTTAAAGGGATCCAGTACAGATTTGTATCTCGTTATATGCCAAAAACGTGCTGTGTGTATTAAATACTAAACGACATATATTTTACCTTAGTTTTAGCAAAATATTTAAATACACAATAACGGTTACCAAAACTATAAAGATTATACTTTTTATAAATTATTGTGGATTCAACAAGAAACTGTTTACATAAACAAAACTTTCAAGAAATTTTAAGCAAAATTACTTATTAATGTTTTTTTCCAAAATTACACCCATTATTGCAAGCTTAAATAATTTACAAATCACCTTAAAAAAATTGTAACCCTACCACATTTATTATGGACTAGCTGACCTGGGAAACGTTGTTTTGCCATACAAATTATATATGTAAACCTTCCTTGAGCTTCAACGAATCTATTACAAAAGATTTAATTGAGATCGGTCGAATAGTTTAGGAGTTACTAGAGAACATACAAACACACATTTATTACTAATGAGTTTGCTTAATAGATTATCACAAAACAAGTTAATTATTATACAAATTTAATTTGTACCAATATTTATGAACGATGCGCGACTCGAACCCGCGCCTTTCTTGTTCCGTCCGAGCGCTCTTACCAACTGGATCAACCGTCCCATATAACCGTTTATTTAATCTCAGAAGTGAGTGATATTACTTAAAAATAACAAACAAGTTAATACTTATAAGAATGGCTGTGTATTCATCGTTTACAATTGAGTCATATATAAAATACTAGTGGATCCGACAGAAGTTGTCCTGTACACACGTCTTAAATTTGAAAAATCGGTCCAGCCGTTAGGAGGAGTTCACTAACATACACATGAGCAGGAGAATTATATTATATGCACGGAATTGAGAATCTAAACCAATGTCAAATTCACTGGAACACACAAAAAATCATCATAATCGGTTCAGCCGTTTAGGAGGTAGTTCAATTGTGAATTTAAACCATTCTCGAATTCACCTGAAGACACACAGAAGGGTTATTAAAATCGGTCCAGCCGTTTAGGAGGAGTTCAGTTAAAACAGATTATGGGTACCACAACTTCGCGTATTTCTGCCGTGAAGCAGTACTGGTAAGCATTATTGTGTTTCGGTCTGAAGGGCACCACAGCTAGTGAAATTACTGGGCAAACGAAATTAATACCTTTGTCTCAAGGAAACGAGCGCAATTGTAGTGCTGCTTAGAATTTTCGGATTATATGAGAATTCTGAGCAGCACTGCATTGTAATGGGCAGGGCTTATGAATTACCATCAGCTGAACGTCCTGCTCGTCTCGTCCGTTATCGTCATAAAAAAATCCAAAATACAATTTTGATACAATTCTAAAAGGTATTTAATCAAAACAAATCTTATAACTATATTTACAATACTACGACTACATAAAATTAAAACTATCATTACGTGGAAGCGTACCAAGAATACTGGCAGCATTACCCCGTTGGATAGCAAGGCTGATCCGTTGACCGAAATAGCTGCCAGCGCTTGGGTTTCCAGTAGCCTTATTGAGGCGCGAAGATAGTATTTTGAACATTCTCCGCGCCTCTGGGCCCCACGGGCCAAGTGTCTCGACACCAAACGGCACAAAGATGTATGACTCACTGAGACCAACATATTTGCGACGCTTGCTGTCTTCGGCAGTCGAAGCAGCAGCCCCAGCACCAACTGACGTAACATAAATTCTAAAAAGTGAGGCACTATAAAAACATAACAAATTGTTTATTAATGTGTCAAGTTAATTTTTTCAACATTTTTACTCGCGTGAAATATTACGTAGTTACACAGTTATTATGTATGCGAATAATAAATCATCTTATTATATTATTATTAAATTTTGTAACTATTTGCATCTGATAAGACATATAAGAAATCTAATAAGACGCTCTCTTACAAGAATTCACTTTTTTTGTCGATTAAGAGAACCTGCAAAGAAAAAAACTATTCTCCGGTCGAGGTTTCTTATAAGCCCTTATCTATAAGCTATCTTGTAAAAATATAACTTACTTGCTTACCCGACAGACTTTGTTCTGTACACAATAAATAAAATACAGTTTCTTATGAATTTGTCAATAATATTTCATAACATTGAGAATGATTTCGTAAAATATGCTCCCTGTTATTATAATGAAATTGTTTCACAGCAGAACTGTCAAACCGTGCGTCAATAAATTCTCTCATAGAAAATATGCCGTATCATCCCGCAAACACCGCACAAGGAAGCTCATTCCACAGCTTTGTAGTAAGTGGAAGAAAGTTCCTTGAAAACCGCTAATAAAAAAAAGAAAATAAAATAAATAAATAAAATAAAAATAGCCTTTATTATAACCAGTGACTTTTTTTTCTTATAAATAAAGCTTAGATTAGCTTAACTAGTAATTTGTTTCTCGACAAAGGCCTTCTCTAAAGACTTCCACCTTATTCGGTCTCTTGCTACTCTCATCCAGTCCGGTCCTGCTATCCTTTTAAAATAGTCCTCCCACCTTCTAATCTGCCTACCTTTCCTACTACTACCTTGTCGCAAATATTAGTAATTATTAAATCTATGAGTACAATTGTTAATATACATATAGATGCAGTATTTGAATAATTTCATCGTAAACCATTTAGATATTGAAGCAGCTTTTAAAAGTGTGTAATGAAATGCTTTCACTCATCAAACACTCCAAGAGAAAGACTAAAATGACGACTTATTGTTAAAATCTTATACAAGTAACTGTTATTACAAGCAGTTTTCGCACGTGTCGCGTTTAGATAAAGTATATATTCGTGTAACGGGCTTCGACAATGGAAAGCTAGGGAGCTTTTGTGTAAGCTGTTAGAAAGACAAAGGCTCTAGCGGTCATTCCTTTACGAGTCAGTCACTTCGCGCTTCTCACCGTTATTTTCTACTTGATTTCGCAACTAATTGTACATTTTACGAGTGTGCATTGACGTATATTTAGAAGTTTATGTTACGGCGATAAAAAGCAACCTTATTTATCATAAAATATATAGTACGTTGATGACTTTTGTACAAAGGGACCACTTTGTATCAAAAGACGATGCTTTCTATGTATTCGTTTCATCGCATGATTGAACAAGAGTTATATAGATGCGTAACGAAATACAACCCCACTCACATTGCATTGCGCCTTTCACCCCATAGTCTAGTTACATACATACATACACATATATACATATTTACCAGTGGGAGGCACCTTTGCACAGGATGCCGGCTAGAATATGGATACCACAACGGCGCCTATTTCTGACGTTAAGCAGTTATGTATAAGCATTACTGTGTTTCGGTCTGAAGGGGTCCGTAGCTAGTGATATTACTGGGCAAATGAGACTCAATATCTAATGTCTCAAGGTGACGAGCGCAGCAGTAGTGCCGCTCAGAATTTTTTGGTTTTTCTAGAATCCTGAGTGGCACTGCATTGTAATGGGCAGTATGTATCAATAACCATCTGCTGGAGGTCCTGCTCGTCTCGCCCCTTATTATCATAAAAAAATCTTATATGGAATGTCTCTAGACCTATAATTCACCCACTTCATCGACTTTTAAGCCGAAAAAAAAATTAGTTAGAATTTGCTGCAGACATCTCAGAGCGATGCAAGACATTCGAACTGCTCCACTCTGTCAATACGTGTTGTGGCGTTTCTTCTCGGGCTGTCTGATACAATTATGGTAAATAGTTCCACGTTTAAAAGTCAGTGGACAACAAAGAAAAAATACGTGTTTGTTTTTCTCTTATAATTCTTCTGAAACAGTAAAAGACCATGGAAGAAAGTTCTTCTTTTCAGCCGATATTGAAAAGGAGGTGGAGGAAAAATACTATTATTTGAATGTATATGCTACCTATAAGTTTAAAGTCAGTTCCAAGCCTGCTATTAGCAAGTACATACAGTCGCCACAAGTGACTTTGTGCGGGATAGATTTGTATAGAACCAAACAACCCAAGCAGGCAGGCACTGACTTAAACCCTATCTATAGGTAGCACATACAAATAATAGTAGCTTATTATGTACGTATATTTACTTATTTTATACTTTTTTGAAGTCGGTTTTTTAAACGTTGTTATTTTTCTATTAAAGTAAAATATGCTAGCTTAACAGTTCATTGGAATATATCATTTTTATCACTTAAAGTCATCGGTGAGTAAAAATATTTTGTACATCCTGTACCACTCTTTGGTCGAGGCAACAATTAGTTACGGATTGAGTAGCTATGGACTAACTTTTACTACGAATAAAAATAAAATCAAAACTTTGCAAATGAGAACATTAAAGCTCTTAGTGAACAGAAATATAAAAAACAAACTTAACGGGAACTATGAACGCTTGTTTAAAATATGTAATATTATTCCAATTGATAAAAAGGTAAAATTATTAACGTTAATCGAACAATATCGAGATATAAATAAATTCGTAGTACAGAGAGTGCATACCTACTCAACTCGGCTATCTAACAAAAACAAGCTAGTGGTACCTAAAATATGTAATTATTACGGTATGCGTAGCATGAAATGGGTAATACATACATTAATAAATGAATTAACTACCCATATAGCGTTACAATTGTCGATTTGTAAAACAAAAAATCAAGTGAAAAACTTATTGCGAAAGTTCTACTTAGCATAATGTCCATAATAAATAGACTTAAGAAATACTGGTAGGGACTATTAAATTGTCACACACAAAAACATAATATTGATTTGATAATTTGCGAAACACGAGAATTACTGCCGACAAACTGCTGCGCAGTTTGGCAGAATAATATGTATATATCGCTTTGTAATGTTATATCAGAAATAAAAAATAAATTTTGCTCAGCTATCTTCAATGATTTGATAAATACTTGATGTCTGACCGCGTAACCCAAGCCCCGCATGTCTTGGAATCACGATGTTACACGAATACTACCGAAGAGTCACGATCACTATTTATTAACAAGATTGAATTATAAATGGCATCAATTGTCTTATCGTGATGAGATGAAATAAGAGATTTGAACGGATGTTGTAAATGTACAGCACCAAATGTCAATACAACATCGAAGTTATCTATTCTGTTACTAGCTGACCCAACAAACTTTGTATTGCCATATAAAGTAATTAAAAGAAATTCAATAATTTAAATTTCTGGGGTATAAAAAAATTTAAATTATTGAATAAAATATTTATCGTACTACAATTATTGTATTCGATTGCCTCTTGCAACCCAAGCGGTTTTGTGGATGAAACAGAATAATATAAAAATCGTGATACAAAATAGTTGTAGATCGTAAAAGGGCGAAAATTTGAAGTTATATGTATTTTTCATTATTTAAAATAAAAATAAAAAAAATTATCAAATAAATATTTTGGGATGGGTCACCCTTATCATTTAGGGGTGTGAAAAATAGATTTTGGCCGATTTTCAGATCTACCCGATATGCACACAAAATTTTTATACAAATCGGTTCTGCCGTTTCGGAGGGGTTTGGTTACAATCACCGGACAATAGAATTTTATATATTAGATATAGTATTTTCTTTGATTAAAGCGTGTGTTACATCTGTGATTATACAACAGATTTTTGCGTAAAAGTTAAATTTTTACTGATATTTTCGTTAACCCGACGTTTCCAGACGTTTCCAGATCTCATTTTCAGGGGGTCCCACTGAAAACAGTTACAATTACACGCGTTTTAATCCTTTAAAAGTGTATTATTTAAATATTACGTTGGCCATAAATTGACTGATAAAATATATGACCGAAAACTATGACTTTTGTCATCCTACTCCATGAAAAATAAACATAATCCTAAATAAAAGCCGGCATCTTGTGCAAAGGAGCCTCCCACTGGTAAACTTCTATACAGTAAAATACTAAAAATCCAAGCCCAATATCGTATATTAACATTTGAACAGTTGAAATATTAACCCGCAGTTTTGCTTACAAATGAAACACAAAGTGTACGACAGAAAGTTTTACTTTGTAACCCATTTCTGCAAGTTTCTATAGAGCTATCACAGTCATAAAACTCCAATGACAATAAGCTGTATCCTGCCATGCAAAAATAAACCTTAAATGCTGTACGTGCCACGGGATTTTTAGCCTAAGATGGCTCAAATTGTTACACACACCAAGCGGCTCATCAGCTTCTACATCCGATTAAATTTCCAAATCTTTTTGAAACTCGATTTACTGTAAATAAAAAAGTGGATTAGAACTTAACTACCTGAACGCAAAAACTACCTATAGATTTTTATTAAAACATGCTTTTTATATTTTTGAATGGAAACAGTATGAATAATGCTGTGAAGTTTTTATTGAACATCAATGAGGCGGATTAAGCGATGTATCTTCTTTTTAATTTACGCTTTTTATATCAAGATTATTTTTGTTACAGTTTTTTTAGGATGCGTTATGTTGGGTATTAAAATGACGTTCTTTGTCCCTGCAATAGGAATGTATTTGGGTTTATGTAATATTTAAAGAAAAATATAACAAATAGATTTGATATCGGGTTTTGCATTACTAGTGCCGCTGTAACTTTTGAAGTTTTACTTTTGTATGCATTTTGCAGATTTGATTTAAAAAGTTTTAGTGCCAAAATTTTGATTCAATTTCGTTTCCTGTATTTCATTTGTGCTTAATTACATTATATTTTTACTTTACTTCATAAGCCTTAAAGGTATATTAAGTATTCTAGTTTATATGAGCATTGAAATTAGTAAAAATAATAAAATCTGAACCTTTCTGCATCTATTTTAAGAAAACATAAAAAGTTAAGACTTAGTGACACAAAAAGCATTGATAATTAATGCCTAGCGAGCCTTAAAATCACACTATATGATGTATTTCTGAAGATAGGTACTTCTTTAGGCGCGTTATGAAAAAATGATGAGAGTGAAATTTTAAGATGCGCGCGCATCACTGTAACACAAAAGCAACAAGTTGAAGTTGGTTCCTAAAATTTTCTGACGTTTGCGACATTCGTTTTTTTTTTTGGTTTCTTCGTCTATTATTGGGACAGGCAAAGGGTTCAAGCCCATACAGCTGTGTTCGTTATTGAATAATTAAATGTTAAAGCCATCTTTGCAAGATTTTTACAATATTGTTCTTTCTACAAACGTAGAATAGCAGTAGGAATGAATAAATTTAAGGATTTTTGCTTTTTTTACACCAAAGAAGTATAACTTCTTGCGTGCATACATAAGTACACACACATTTTTTTGTTGCTCAAATGTGATCATTTATCCCATTATTATTTAGTCATTTTAACTGCACTTTACTCGTACATCAATACCATCTGCCAACAGGCAGCACTGGCAGGGTCGCCATGCGATGTTGGAGGTTCGGGTATTGAATTGATTATAAGTCTGACTGCGAATGTATGCTCTTTTATTACTCTATGCAACTACTTATATACTAGTTGGAAAGATGAGTGTGTGCATAGGTGTATAAAGGTGATACACACACTACAGCGTGGCAAAAGGCTGAAAATATATATTTTTATGAAGGTAACGAATGCAAGAGTTCAATTCGCTCTCGATAGTTTTTACAAGTTTCCTAGAGAAAATACATAACTTCTGCATTTCAACATGTTGAATACAGAATTTATATCGCATAATTTCTAGCATACAAACATTAAACCCAGTCAGCCATTTAACACAAAAGCTAGTAAACTATATGACTGCATACTTCATACACCCGATACCATTGAGTTCGTATGAATACAGATTCTCATGTCATCTCGCGAATCTTCCCCCATTGAAAGCACACAGCAGCCTCCATAAAACCGGTACAAGAAACATGTAACGCGATTCCTTGCCATCACACTGTTTATTTACCAATGGAACAACACATCGTCTTTTATACTGACTGTACTTACCACCCACTGTACCGTTGGCATAATAAGAGTGTATAATATATTTTTTCTTGAATCGAATAAAAATGGAATTGGAGTAGGCCATATATCAAGGGAAAGGCCTTAACGAAAGATGGAGCAGTATTAGTTGTACCCATTAGATGCCAAAAGAAGAAATGCATGACTCGGGAGAATAAGGGCAATTTGAATTAGAAGGAAGAGGCCTTTGGTCAGCAATGGGATGATATATAAGAAGTAACTTAATAAGTAACTAATATTAAATTGAATGAGGCTTTAATAAATAATAAAATATAAATAATTTTTCTGAATAATATAATACTTAATTTTATAATGACAAACGGAAAAAATATTATACAATTTCAGAGAATATTATCTCAGTAGTTCCCAGTATGACTGTTGTTTGATTAAACACCATATACATAGTTATAAGCAAATTTTTTAATAACACTCCATCAGTTATAATTTTTTTAAATAAAATACAACAGTTTACTCAACGCAAATACTTATTTTGCTGTCGTTACACTTAAACCCCCGCTTAAATATGATACCCTCAGGAGTGGATTGCCAACAAAAGCCTGTACTGATTTTGTTTTGACTAAAATCGAGCCGAGAGAGATCGCGTTACGTTAAACTTGTTTGCGATGATACACAATATTTTATTACGCTCCTACCAAGGGGTAAGAAAGTAAAAGGCATAAAAGACATTTATTTTCTCAAAATTGATTCCTTTAGAATGATTTTTGATGTCATTTCTAATATACTAGATACTACTACCGCTTCGGAAACAAATGGCGCTCTGATACAGAAGAAGCGGCGCAAGAAACTCTCCCAGCATTCTTTTTTTTGCGCTCTTTTCAATAAAAATTTACAATATTGGACAGTCATTTCTATGGCTATAAAATAATCATATTCTAGTTCCAGGCCGTCCGATCACTTAGATATTCAGCTGTAGAGTAATAGGATTTACGACAGAGCCATTTATTTATAAAACATAGAAAAGTGTTTACCCAGCTATTATGTATCTTATGAAGCCTACTAGAATTAGTTACAAGCAATCCTCTATTTCTAGTGTTATAATAATGAAAATCACTATTAAGAGCAAAAAGGTGACGAATTATGTGAACTTATATTAAATTTTCATAAATGTACTAACAATGAACAGTCATAATATTATTATAGTTAAACATTATCTTTTAAAAATAATAATATTCAATATAATACGCAATTTATGGGCTGGGCCAATATATTCTAATTATTCAGTTGTGCTTCTCGGACTAATCCGTAAAAATTTTTGCCGTAACATTACATTGTCATTGTGAATGAATATCTTATCTTTTCATCTTTTCATAAATTATAAAGCTGCAGTATTTGTTTGTTTGTTTGTTTGAACGCGCTAATCTCTGGTACTACTGGTCCGATTTGAATGATTCTTTCAGTGTTGGGTAGTCCATGTTTTTTTTCAAAATTAGGGATCCGTAATAAAATTGCTATTTTCTAACACAAGGTGTAAAATCGGTAACCTATTTTTGCGTGCGCTGCAAAAACTATTGACATTAGAACAAAATGATGTACAGGCTATAATATAGGCAATATTTTATTACTTATAAAACTATCGCGTGAATTATACTTTATATGGCAAAACAACGTTTGCCGGGTCAGCTATCTTTTCATAAATCTTGGAAATCTCGGAAAGCGGTGTTCTGTCAAAAATTAACGTGTTTATGGCGTATGCATTAATGTTTTAATTAGCTAAAGTATTCATTGAGTGTGCAAAATACCACATCACCAGTCGACTCACTTCCATGGCATTTGCAACAGTGTCGAAATATTATCATAAGCTCTTACAAGTATACTCTTACGAATAGTATCCTGAGAGTGACTCTTGAAGCGTAGAAAATAAAGTGGGAGGCTCCTTTGCACAGGAAGCCGGCTAGATTATGGGTACCACAGCGGCGCCTATTTTTGCCGTGAAGCAGTAATGTGTAAGCATTACTGTGTTTCGGTCTGAAGGGCGCCGTAGCTAGTGAAATTACTGGGCAAATGAGGCTTAACGTCTTATGTCTCAAGGTGACGAGCGCAATTGTAGTGCCGCTCAGAATTTTTGGGTTTATTGAGAATCCTGAGCGGCACTACATTGTAATGGGCATGGCGTATCAATTACCATCAGCTGAACGTCCTGCTCGTCTCGTCCCTTATTATCATAAAAATAAACATAAAATAAACTAAGCTAAAACAAAAAAAAAGTTTACGTGTAATCTTTACGCGCGATTGAAGTAAAACTTAATAATAATTAACTATAGGAATAATTAACAGATTCATCATTATATTACATTAAATAAAGCCTTGTTACCAGATAAGCACTCACGTATTACTGAGGAGATTTGTTAGATTTTTTTGCTATTTTTTTCTCTCGGAAACGCTAACGATATAACTTCATCTTTTGAGCATAGTTGGCACTTTCTCTACCTAAATAAAAGAATGCCTTTATAATAAATAATATTATTTAATCAAGTGAGATTTTATATATTTTACAAAAAATGATATAATGTTATATTTTGATATTATTATTCATCAGAAAATAAACACTTAAACTTTTTACAGTTCAGGTCATTATCAGGCTCTTGATTTTCTCTTTTATGCTTATTCATTGATGAAATATAAAATGTAAAATGTTCCTGGGATTCCGCCATTTTATTTGACTGATCATTATTTTCATTTTATATTCTATTTATAATTCATTAATACCATTCGTACCATTCACTCATTAAATAAAATAATCTATAATAAGAAATTGAAGGTTGCTAATATAATAGTTAACATTAATATGACGTTGTTATTGAATATTAACGAATATGGCTGTATGGGCTCGAACCCTTTGCCTATCCTAAAAATGGACGAAGAAACCAAAATCAATTTAACGAATGTCGCAAATGTCAGAAATATTCTGATAACTCATATATTATTTTTAACCCTAAAATTATAACGGCTTAATAAATTGTTTCAATTGACTTTTTTACTGAGCGTTATTTTCGTCAGAAAAAAATTCTAAGTTACCCCCAAGTCACGCCTAAAGAAGTTTTACTTCAAATATAAGAATCCAATAAAAACTTAAACAACAATAGTTATAGGATAACTTTTACTATTAAACGGCTTATCATATTGATTTAAATATATATTATACTAATAATACCAATAATAGTAATTCAAGTGTGAAATTAATTTCTGACAAAACAAATCTTCTGACACAAATCAATTGAGTTTTCTTTAGTGTTAATTAATAATCTGACAAATTTTGGCGAGACAACACGTCCTGAGAATGCCTCATGTAGAGGCGAAACACGTGTCGAATTGTTTAAAGACAAATATTGGCGGAATTAACACTAAAGAAAACTCAAATCATTTGTATAATTATGGATTTCCGCAAAGTAACGCCTACTTCAATGAATTTTCTCAAATCATCTTAAAATACTATGATTACTTTAAAATAACACTATCATCTCGGAGAAGTGTAAAGTGTGTCGACATAAAACGGCACAGAGATGTAAGACTCATTGAGACCGCATATTTGCGACGCTTGGTGTCTTAAGAAAGTTTTTTTTTCTTAAGTCTTCTTGTCTTAAGTGTGATATATATATATTACAACTTTGTTCACGAGCAATAAACTGTTGGCATTTCAAGCACACAATATAGAAATAATTAAAATATTTGATCATTCCTGTTTCAAATTGTTTCTAAATTTAAACAGAAACTACGAATCGAAACATTAACCGCAGCTTCAATATTCTCAACTTTAGCCTCCGCTCAAAGCGTACACAAAAACATTTATAGTTTCGCTATATTTTACGCCTTCACAAATGCAAGTATAATACTAGACAATAGCAACAATACTTGTGATAGATAGTGGAATGCTCGCAGTGGGCTTTGCATTGTAAAAACTACCGGAAGTTATCTTACAAATTCGCATTGTGTGCCCTCATTGTCAACGCAATATCTGATCTTCCGAGCTTTTGTGGTCTTCGACAGGATATACGCTTTTTGTTGAATTTATCATTATATTATGTGACTTGTGCCTGTGTTGCGACTGTATTTGCCTCGATTTTAATGTAATTTCTTCTGTTGTTGTACAAAACTAGTACCTATTTCATTTCTATTCTATCGCATCTATCACGAGGAGTATTTCGAAGAGCTGTTTGATCTAGTTTCTGCCGCTGAATTCTATCTTTGTACGACACGCCACAAATTATGATATCATCCCTACCATCTGGATGTGAGATGTTCCTCCGAGAGTGCGGTTTACAAAGAATATTCATCCATGTAGCCATAGCCAAGCTGCGGAATGAGCGTCCTTGCACGGTGTTTCCAGGACTATACGATATGGGTACCTTCAAAAAAAACTCGTACACCTTTCTAAGAGGCCGTCAACGCTACTGTGATTCCTTTGGTGTTGCAAGAGAATGTGGGCGGTGGTGATTACTTAACATCAAGTGTAAAAACTATTCTGCACACTAAATTCTGACTTGTGCCCGTTTTCAGCAATGTTTTTCTTTTTTAATACAAAATTTCGTCGCAGTATTATAATCTTGTACAGTAAAATCTACTGTCAAATATCCCAAATTATTGCGAAACTGAAGTAGCAGTGAGCAGGGCACATAGTTCGACGGATGATGATCGTTGGGGCAGTAAAGTCCTCGAATGGCGACCACGTACCGGAAGACGCAGTGTTCGTAGGCCCCTCACAAGATGGACCGACGATCTGGTCAAGATCGCCGGAATACGTTGAATGAAGGCAGCGCAGGACCGATCGTCGTGGAAATCTTTGGGGGAGGCCTTTGTCCAGCAGTGGACGTCTTCCGGCTGATGATAATGATGTTGATGATCCTGAGGGCGGTTGCTCAGTTGTCAGTTATTTTTTAACAATTCTTCAAATTTAACATCTCACGATTATGTAATATTGGCTGGAAAGTTCTGCTCTTAGCATCATAAAATAAACATTATACATTAAAACATAATTAATAATTGACATTTATTTCCACATTGCCAAGTTTAACTTCATTTAAGTCTTATCAAACGCTATCATTAATTGAATCTTGATAAAGTGCTACTGCATGTCGGTTTGTTAAATCCATGTCGGGAAAGCACAAACGTTTTTAATACTATTTATCGAGCCACGGCATACAAATAACCGCACTTGACTTAACTAGAATCTACTTATAAATGATTTATGAGCCTTCTGTAGTAGTTCTCAAGTGTTTTTTTAATCTTTAAAAGCTATCTCAAATATAAGGTAATTTTACTTCCATTATTCAGGAATGTTCTTCGTGTAGGCATTTTGTATGTTTATTGTTTACGCTTGTAGGTGACAAGTAACTGATTTTTTGTTGTGGCAGAACCTAATTTAGTAACTATAAAAATTACCGTCAAAGACAGTCCGGTCATTTCGGAGAAAAGACGGAACAAATAGAAAAAAATGTATAGTATAGTTACAAAGAGACATCTAATATATAAAAAACTCATCCGAAACGGCTAAACCTATTTTTAGGATATTTTATGTGCATATAGGTCTGATAAGCGGCCAACATCTATTTTTTATAGTCCCAATTTTTTTATTAATTTGTATGGCAAAACGTTGGCTGGGTCAGCTAGTCTAATATATAAAATTCTCGTGTCGTGCTTACACAAACATGTTACCAAACTCCTCCGAAACGGCTTAACCAATTTGTTTGAAAATTTGTGTGTATATCGGGAAGATCTGAGACTCAGCCAACATCAATTTATTATAGCCCAAAAAAATTTTTTTTAAAATTTGTAATTGCATTACAACGTTTGCTGGGTCAGCTAGTTTATATTATATTATTTATAAATTCTAAATATGTAATAAAATAGATATTTGGAAAGAGTTATGGTTGATTACATCAGAAGTTTCGATGATTTAATTATTGTTAAATAAAAATAATTTTAATAAGTTTATCAACCGCATTACGGATTTTAATCTTATTTTTAAAAATGTGTATAACTCGCATTGATCAATGAAAATACTTTTTACTATATTCGTCTAATAAGCTTGTATATTTAACACTACAGTGAAGTAATCCTATCATAAACTTTGGTATCTATGTTAGCATTTGAAATAGATCTGTCGCCGAGAGCTTTTTACTATCTTTATTGAAGTGTTTTTGAAATACATAACACGAGTGGTTTACTGTCGATGTTATGTCGAGCTAAGCCCAGATAATCATGCCAAGTTTTATTTTAGTTTATTGTCATTAGTTAAAAATATAAATATACTAAATAAAGTACTTTTAATGCGAGTTGACAAGAAATCCCTTTTTAAAAGTATTAAACCTTTAATTTTCTAAAAATATACAAATGATTTAAGTTTTCTTTAGTGTTAATTCCGCCAATATTTGTTTTTAAAACAATTCGTCTCGTGCCAGATTTTGGCGAGACAACACGTCCTGCGGCTGCCTCGTGTAGAGGCGAAACACGTGTCGAATTGTTTTAAAAACAAATGTTGGTGAGATTAACACTAAAGAAAACTTAAATCATTTGTATAATTATGGATTTCCGCAAAGTAACGCCTAGTTCAATAAATTTTCTAAACATAACATTTTTATTTCACTAAAATTCCGCTTTTTGCAATATCATTTTCTATTTTTATAAGCATGTTTTTACTGCACATTTTTAAACACAATTCTTAAACTAAATGACAGGTCAGTTACCATTTATTTTCTATATATATTCAGTAGGGATGGTATGAGAGATATAAAGGGAGAATTTTGTAAAGATAGGGAAAATTTTAATGGATTCACTCAGTGGTTCTAGGAATTTGGCTGAGAGATCTAATTTGTGATGTAATGTAATGTAAGTAATGTAATCTCTGCTCGTCTTATCATTTAATAAGATAAAAGTCTCCTTTTTTTCTTACGTCGCAGATACGACGTGAGCTAACAATATCACTTATTAAATACTTAAAACGTAGCAGGCGTACGCTCATGAATTTATGTTAAAAATTCTTGGTTATGAATTGTGCAACCCGCGTTTTTTATGGAAAAGATGGAGTAAATCGGTGTTAAGTGATTCTTCTGCAACACCAGAGGAATATCAGGAGCGTAATTGCCAATCTTTTAGAAAGGTGAATGACTGATTGGTTAGAAGCCTATTATGCTATCTAAACGTTTATATTCGAATCATATCTTTGTTACATTACATTATTTGTTATATTACAGCCATTGTAAAATACTCTATTTGATTGAAACGAGAGGCCGTTGAGTTTCTCTTATGTTTTTCCCAACAACTCAACTTTTTTACGAATATATGGCAAATTCAGTAATTTAAAAGCCTGATTGAATAAAGTTTATTTGACTTTGACATACAAATCGTGGTGGTGCATGATAATACCTTGCCCGCCATCTTTGGAAGCCTGTCAGATTGGAATAAGAATGACGTTGCCATACATTCACTTGACAGTTAATGAATTAATTAACAGTTATAACGTACAGATATCGCGCGAGTTGAATGCAGAGTTCAGGAATGCGATAGTGCTGTGACCTAATGACATAATTATACATTTTTTTTCCATTTAGACTAATGATCAGTCCTCAAGACTATAATCAGGTGAGTTGCAAGAGGTTGAGGTTTGGCGAGGTGGAGCCACTGCCATTATCCCCTTAGTAAGGTAGCACATTGGCTCTCTTGTGTCTTCTAATCAGATTTTGCTGCAAGAGCATACTGGATAGCGGGTTTGGGCGAGTTGTCAAACGAGCCTTATAGTTGATTGAGTATCGTTTTACTACGTCAAATATGGTTGGGTCGATAAATTTTAACAATGCCTTAAGTTTACCAATGTAACTTATAATGAAATCTCAAATTTTTGTTCTGTATTTGTTCAATACGTATGTATAAAACAATTCGCCATTTTTCTTGCTTGGCGATCAATAAAAACTCGTTTTTTTGGAACGGAAATTGATGGACTCGACTCAGTCATTAATTAAATAAAAAAATAACACGCGATCGCAACATCAGTATTAACGTGACAACACGGTAAGCATACGATGACTGTCAAGGACGGCACAGCACTACACTGCAGGCGTGCGAGGCGAGGCGTGCGGATAGCGGAGGGAGATACTCCCGCTCTTTGCTTCAGGCTCCGACTGCATTTAACTCGCGCGCTATCTATTACAGAACAGCTCAATCTTTAAGAAATCATCATATTTCAAACACCACGTAAAATACCGGTAGGTATACACGCACAAAATGGCTCTTCAAAACTCAAATTTTAAAAATGTAGATATGTTTGCGTGCTTCTCTAAAACTTATACATTAAAAATTTAACAAGTCTTAACATGTACATACATAATGAAATACAATACAATATATAATAATAATAATAATATTTTTTTTCCATATTTTAAATTTATTAGGCTTAGTTTTAAATTTATCGTAGCAAATTTAATAAGTTTATGTATTTTGTTTACTGGTTGCTATTGATTGCTATTATTTATAAATTGAGTGTTATTTTATACATTAGGTATATACAGTGAAACAGTTTAAGTAGACATCATTGAGTCCTTATTTCTATCTCATTTTGTCTATTTCGTGCATAATATGGATGAAGCTAAATTCAGTTACACCGGACTCACCCTAATAATCCAGCTCAAATATAAGCCAGTTAAAATAATCAAAACCACCGCAAGAAGTAATCAAATACTAAGATTGAAACCACCTGGACATTCTTAAGAATCAAATATGATTGATCATTCCTTACAATCCGAAACAAATTGTCAACTGTTTTTTTTTTATGACATCCCATCTCACAATGTTGACACGGTGACGTTTTCGGGGTCCCTTTGACCAGGTAGCTACGTTTCCTGCCTCACATTTCATTGTATGACAGATTTATTGACAACTGTGGGATGTCCGATTGAATAAAACTTTTTATCTGCTGCTAAGCCCGTATCTAATAATATCCGTACATACCTACATGTCTGTTCTGATATTATACAAATGATTTAAGTCTTCTTTAGGGTTAATTCCGCCAATATTTGTTTTTAAAACTATTGTTTTTGGCAAAACACGTGTTATATTTAACACGTGTTTCGCCTCTACAAGAGGCATCCTCAGAACGTGTTGTCTCACCAAAATCTGGCACGAGACTGACGAGGATGCCTCGTGTAGAGGCGAAACACGTGTCGAATTGTTTTAAAAACAAATATTATTCAGTCTCGTGCCAGATTTTGGCGAGACAACACGTCCTGAGGATGCCTCGTGTAGAGGCGAAACACGTGTCGAATTGTTTTAAAAACAAATATTGGCGGAATTAACACTAAAGAAGACTTAAATCATTTGTATAATTATGGATTTCCGCAAAGTAACGCCTAATTCAAAAAATGTTCTGATATTATAAAACTGAAGAATGTGTTTATTTGTTGGAACTGGCTAAGGCTACGAGAAGCTCCGTCCGATAATATTCTCGTCCTAAATATCACAGTGTCTGACGACGAAGGTTTTCAAACAGTGCGTATTGCCAGTGATGATTTACGGTACGCAGACGTGGTCGCTAACTATTCGCCTATTGAGAATGCTCACGTTCACTCAGAGGGCTCAGAGTTTCCATAGGAGAACCAACGAACAAAGTCAAGCTTAAATTATTGCGAAACTGAAGTTGTAGTGGGCAGGACACATTGTTCCACAGACAGATGGACGTTGGGGCAGTAAAGTCCATGAATGGTGACCACGTACTTGAAGACCGATGATGATCTTATCAAGATCGCCGCAATACGTTGGATTCGGGCAGCGCAGGACCGATAGTCATGGAGATCTTTGAGGGGAGGCCTTTGTCCAGCAGTGGCCGTCTTTCGGCTGATATGATGACTAGCTGATGGTATGTTGTCATGGCCTCGCATCCTGTCTTGCAACACCAGAGCAGAAGAAGCCTTTTTCCTCCTCTGGTTAGAGGAAGGCCACATCAATTTGAGAATGATAATAGACTGTATACTACTTTTTAGATTATAGCGTATGGTATGATAGTATTAACATGAATTAAGCAACAAATTGTTATTTTACATTGTATTAGCAGGTCCAATATCTATCTAAAGAACTAAATTTTTGAGCAGAATTTTCACCACCATCAAAACTTCCTATTTAATTGAAAATTTGCCATCATATAAGGACAGATTACAGTACTTACATATTTACTTTTTTTTTCATAACATTAGCATTACACAATATTAATTCTTGAAACTATTAAATACTATTATTAAATGCTATTAATATAGATTAAAAAAGAAGATAACTATTGATTGTTTTAAAAAACTAAAGACGCACGGTAGAAAAATGTAAAATAATAGTAAGCTATTTTTTACTAAAGCAAACCATAATTACTTATCAACAAAATTTTATTTTAGTATATAATATTATTTTTTTTTTTTATGAAAATAAGGGATGAGATGAGCAGGACGTTCAGCTGATGCTAATTGATACAGCCTGCCTATTACAATGCAGTGCCGCTCATGATTCTTGAGAAACTCAAATATTCTGAGCGGCACTACAATTGAGCTCGTCACCTTGAGACATAACATGTTAAGTCTCTTTTGCCCAGTAACTTAAATAGCTACGGCGCCCTTCAGACCAAAACACAGTAATGCTTACACATAACTGCTTAACCCTTTACCGATAATCTAGCCGGCATCCTATGCAAAGGAGCCTCGCACCGGTATATATATACTTCCTCCTCCAAACGAGATATTTACTGCAAATACATGAGTAACAATATTAAAGATATATGTAATGTTGTATAGATTTTGTTACTGCTATCTATTGTATACAGAATTTAGGACGTATCAATATTTGAACAAGCCGTAAGCTGATCAAATAATATTGCTGATACAACGTACAGTCCTGTATCGAAGGGCCTATATACGAGAAGTAATTGAATAAAGCGATATGGAATCAAGTAGCTATGTTAACTTTTAGCAGTATTACGGATACAATCAACGTATCTTATATCTTAAAACGAGCAATTCTTGTATATATATATATAATCTGAATCTCGGAAACGGCTCCAACGATTTTCATAAAATTAAGTATGCAGGGGATTTCGGGGGTGATAAATCGATCTAGCTAGGTTTTAATTTAAAAAAAATGGTTTTATCCATGTTTGAATGAGAAACAGCTACAATAACATTAGAATACAAAGGTAAATTTCGCCACTATATACAAGACTATTATAGCTCAGATCGAATCCAGATGTCCTATTAGTTTTTTTTTTGTTCAAGTTTTGTACATTCTTAAAAATCCGAGCAAGGCTCGGTCGTCCGGATATTATATATAATAAATCATAAGTCTGCCATGTGATTGATTATTTCGTTATTATTTTATAATGACGTTTTTGTTATAGTATCTTCACTATAATTTTCAGCATTAAGTTCTCACCAACTATATCTTCGGTCTGTCCATAATCTCTTGCTTTGTACACATGTTCATAAAACTTCCTTTTTCAACAATTCATTTGCTGTGCAAGCTGTTAACGTATGGAATTCTCTTCCCTCTGAAATCAGAAAGGCTCAAACTCTCCAATCTTTCAAAACAATGCGCCATAATTATTTTTTATTACTGTGACAAATTCAATACTAGTTCTTTTCTTGGAATTATTAACTGTATGTTTAAATTGTATGTATATCGATAACACCACCTTCTGTTATCTTTTCAACTATAACTGATTCATTACAGGTTGCCTGGTAGAAATCGCTCTTAAGCGATTTTATTGCCTATTGCTTTTTGTAGTCTCGATTTTTGTTATGTTCCATTATTTTGTGGTGTGCAATAAAGATATATTTCATTTTCATTTCATTTCATTTATCTATCGAATCAAATCAAAATATATTACATACTAGCTGACCCGACAGACGTTATTCTGTATATAATAAATAAAACAATGTTTTTTTTATGCATTTGTCAATATTATTATCATTGTTATTATTGTTTGTCAATAATATATCATAACATCAAAAATGAAAGAAGTTGTTGTAATGAAATTGTTTCACAGCATAAACCTTAGCGTCCTAAAACCTAAAACATAGAGTCAAACCGTTGCATCAATAAATTCGATGGGGGACGCATCAAAGAAAAAACAAATTTGTTGTTTTTATTTAATTCCGAGCATTTTCCTATTTACCTTTTAAACCTTCCCTGCACTTCCACAAATAATTCAAGACCAAAATTAGCCAAATCGGTCCAGCCGTTCTCAAGATTTAGCGAGACTAACGAACAGCAATTCATTTTTATATATAAAGATTTTATTTCATACGTAAATCATATTTTTTTCTTACAGCTAATTCAGAAGGCAGAATTCCTTAGAGAAGAATGAGCGAGAGATTAGAGAGAGAGATTAGATATTACGAGTTCTTATTTAAAATGTAATTTACAAATCATTTTAATTACAATATATGCAAAATGATGCAACAAAAATACTCAAACGTCAATTACTAGATGCCTTATACGAGTCAGTCAAAAATAAAAGTAAATTAATAATTAAAAACATAAGAGTTATTGAGTACAGTAGATGCATCAATCCACACATACCGTAAATAAATTAAGGCATTATGCCTTTTATTAAATATAATATTTTTAAAATAATTTTAAAATAATTTAATAAAAGAAATAAAAAAACATGAAGCAGACCTCCCGGTAATAAGATCATCCAGCCACTACAAGAAGCGCCCGTTCACGAGCATAACGCATGGACCAGCCATCGCCTCCGATATTTTAGGGAAGGCAACGACTACTAACTATAGTATTTTTATTCAAATTAGGATGTGACATTTAAATTTAAACAAGTCAAAAACTACCACCCATTACAAAACAGAACAAAGTCAGCGGGCCTTTTTTTTCATCGAAAATATGTTGACAAAGTATTGTTGCACAATTAAACTTATTATTTAGTAGCCTGAGGGCGGTCGCCCCATTCTCATTCTGTGGCATCATTAAGAAAGTCATTTATGTTATAGTAACCTTTACCACACAAACGTTTCTTAACAATTCTTTTGAATATCCTAATACTTTTGTTTTGAACATTTTCTGGAATCTTCTTGTAAAAGCATATACATCGCCCCACGAAAGACTTACTAACTCGACTTAGCCGAGTAGTAGGCATTATAAGCTTATGTCTGTTTCTCGTGTTAACATTATGGTTATGACAGTTTCTAGCAAATTTATTTATGTGCCTATGAGTATAAATGACTTTATCATGAATATTTTATCAGGTCTGAGGCATATTTTTTCCAATGGACGGTAGTTTTTTATGGGTAACAAATCATTTAAAATCCTATTGTGAATAAATATATGTATATAAATAAGTAAGAAGACTAGTGACAATAACATAATGAAGCACTCAGTCAATTTGAATGCAAGTAAAACTAAAAGCTTTCATTAAATCTTCATAAAAAATCATTTCTGAACAAAAGTATAAAAAGAAGAAACGATTTAACGAAAATGAATATGCCAAGCGCTTTTAGTATTGAAAATTACTTGAAAATTGCTCACGTAGAGACTCTTAAGTCTGCCCGACACAGTTAAATTACATCGGTATGACAACCAGAATATTTTATTATTTACATTTATAGGGAGTGCTATATTTTCTTGATATCACTTAACCTTGATGTAACTTGATATCGTTAATGTAGATTTATATAATATTTTATTAACTATGATTATAATAAAATAATATCCGGATGACTGAGCCTTGCTCGGATTTTTAGAATGTACAAAACTTGAGCAAAAAAAAGAACTAATAGGGCATCTGGATTCGAACCGGGGTCTTCTGCTTTCCGGATCACCCAATGTCCCATCTGAGCTATTATAGTCTTGTAAATAGTGGCGAAATTTACCTTTGTATTCTAATGCACTGTGTGATGTAATGTGATTGTAGCTGTTTCTCATCAAACCTAGCTAGATTGATTTCTCGCCATATGCCATAAAATATACAAAATTTCATTAAAATCGTTGGAGCAGTTTCCCAGATTCAGATTAAATATATATATATCTAATATATAAAATTCTCATGTCGCGGTGTTTGTAGTTCGAAACGGCTTGACCGATTATCATGAAATTTTGAGTGCATATTGGGTAGGTCTGAGAATCGGACAACATCTATTTTTCATCCCCCTAAATGTTAAGGGTGGTCCACGACAATTTTTATTTTTATTTTTTATACATTTTTTTTTAAATTTGTTTGATTATGAGTCAGCATTAAAAATACATACAACTTCAAATTTTCACCTATCTACGATCACCAGTTACTTTTGTATCGCGATTTTAATATCGGCAATACAACGTTTTCTGGGTCAGCTAGTATATTATATATATATATTCAAGAATTGCATGTTTAAAGATATAATATTTGTGGAATTAACAAACTCAATTATATTGGTCGTATTTCAGTTGCCATTTTAAATAAAAAAAGTACTTTCATTCAATAAAAAAAAATGTTATTTAATACTGTATATCTGATAATATCACAATAAAAGCTGTAGCGATATGAATAATCGAATCGAATCAGTATTAGGTTTATCTGCAGAATGTTTCAGACTTATTCATTTTTAGATTTTCTATATAATAATGGCAGGGCCTAAAATAAGGCTTTTCTTATAAATAACTTATTAATTATTATATAACTTAAATACAGTTACTTTTTGAAAACTTTGTATAAATTATACTTTATATATATTGATAATTGTGTTAGTTTGTATCTTATTATCCACTTTTTTCTTATCGTATAAAATAATTGGCCACGGCAGAATCAACATTTTAGATATGGTTACGATATAAACAATCCAAATGTGATGTATTTGCTTACAAAATAGGTAAATTGAAATATTTAAGTGCTTAAAAAAATTACGTAAGGGTTATTGCGTAGTCTATGCAGGATCTTAATTTATAAGCCTTTTTCAAACAAAATGTCATCTACTGTTACAACTGTACTGTGGTTTATTCTTTTTATATTGAGCCGACATTCAATACTTCGCCATATATGCCAGAAAATTTAATTTCCTTATTATATTCTTACAGGTTCAGTTGATTTTTCTCTCGTTTTTCTTGATTCTTTGTAATTTTATTTGAAGAGAGTTCGACATGCCTTAAAGTAGGTTACATTTTTTTTTATTGAGAATAACTATGATTATAACTTGTACCTACGTTATGAAAACTGAACCTTGAAACCTCGTATAACGAAATTTAATGTCTGGCTTTCGGAATTTCGGCTGCTGGAATTGTACAATTTTTTTTTTTATTTAAAAATTACTTTTAAAGTTTACTATTTTCTTATAACTCTTAAAGTTGTTTCTCAGCGTGATGCATAAACGTCATTTATAAACAAATGATCTTCCTGTCAAGATGAAAACAGACACCAAAGTAATACTATTAGGTCAGCCGTACACATTCGTTTCCTACATTTTTTTTATCTTTTTCGCTCAGGATTCTTGAAAAACCTAAAAATTCTGAGCGGCACTACAATTGCGCTCGTCACCTTGAGACACAAAGATGTTATATCTCATTTGACCAGTAATTTCATTGGCTATGGTGCCGTTTAGACCGAAACACAGTAATGCTTACATATTACTGCTTCACGGCCTCACTAGCCGGCATCCTCCCACTGGTGAAGTCTCCATCCGTATTAACTTTCCGTAATCCAGTTTCTAAATGCAGAAAATTACTAACAATGTGGTCTGTTATGACCTAAACGAATATATGCTTCCGTTCGGACCTCTACTACCCGGTTACATAATCTCTGGACCTAACGTTGTGCAAAACAAGCATCTCTAGGATATTATTATTAATAAATAAACAACTATTTATTTACTATCATGGATTGATATAAAGGTGTTGTGTTGTAATACTATTATTATTATAATGATGAAAAATCAATCAAAGAATCTGGGGTCACGTAAAAATATAATTAATTTTTTGTGGCATTACTATTACCGGTACAGAACTACAGAAACTACTGAACTATTAACACCAAATGTCGAAACGTAATAATGAAAACTTTACAAACAAACGAGTAATAGACTTAAGGCGACTCTAAATGCCAGCGACCTTGAGCGATATGAGTTCACGGCTGCCGGCCCGCCATCTATGTAACAAAACCAATATTTTCAAAATTCTTGCGAGGAAAATAGTTTATATGCTTACAATCCTCGTTATTCACTACAAATATGAATAAATTACTACACAAAAAAGTACAAGCTATAAGAATAACTTTTCTAAGAGAAGTACCAAAAAAATGCGTCACGCCATGCCAAAAAACTTGTTTAACTTCAAAGAAAAGTGGTAGTTCAAAAAGGCTCGGCAGTGTTAACCATAACCAACAGCAAGCATTAGCGACCTACAAATAAGACTTAATGATAAGTGTAACAGGATTAAGTAGTGTTCATAGCTCGAAATGCTATACTTTCACCATAAAACTTGTCTAAAAACACCATGTTTGCGTGTTTTCTGCTTACTCTTCGCCTTAACTAACCTAACCGTAATTAAACTGCCGTACTGAAGCAACAGGAAGAGCGTGAGGGGGTGAAAGGGGAACAGAGGGGGCATTACGTTCAAGCGATATCCAGAGATAAAGTGGCCGTGTAATAAATTCTTATATATTTCTTAAATCTGAAAATGGAAACGGAACTTCAATGTGTCTTCCTTTTACATTAAGAGTTCACGTACATCACCATAAAATATACAAAAAAAAGGCATAAAAAGGCATTTATTTTCTCAATATTGATTCTTTTCGAATTCTTTTTGATTTCGTGAAACAACTGGTGCTCTGGGAGAGAACAAGTGACGCTAGAATCATGCTTTTTTTTGCACTCTTTTTAATAAAATATACAATATTATACAGTCATTTAATATAATCTAGTCCCAGGCTGTCCGATCACTTAGATAATCAGCTGCGGAGTAGTAGGATTTACGACAGAGCCATTTTTTTAGTAAAACATTTAAATTTATTTATAGATAATGCCTGTACAGTGGCTGGGACATTTAACAGCTTTTATGTATCTTATGAAGCCAACTAGAATAAGTTACAAGCAATCCCTTATATCTAGTGTAATAATAATGAAAATCACATTTTATAGCAAAAAGGTGACGATTTTTTTGAAATTTTCATAAATTAACTGACAATAAACAGTCATAATATTAGTTTATTTAAATTTTTCTTCAAGTGACTGTTTATAACCAAGCTGGTATATAGCACTCTCTTTTGTATCTATACATATAAATAAAATTGAAGTGTCTGTTTGTAATATTGAAATAACCGTTTTTACTACATGTATATGAATATATGTATATTATTTTGGTGTATACACCAAAACATTATTTTTTACAATTTTTGTCTGTCTGTCTGTCTGTTTATTCTGGCTAATCTCTGAAATGGCTTTACCGATTTTGACGGGACTTTTAATGGCAGGTTGCTGATGCAATAAGGAGTAACTAAGGCAACGTTATTTTGAGAAAAATAAAATTTATTTTAGAAAATAGCAATGTCCAAGAAACGGTCTAACTCTAAAAATAATTTATGTATAGTTAAATTTTAAAAACCATCAATGGTGTTTTTTTATGGTAAAACAAAACCTCATGGTCGTTGGTTAACGAGTAACTACTCTCGGTTGTCCAATGGGCCGTTTGAAGCTGTTCTTTTGCAAATCGTTGATGTTAAAAGTTGCGAAACATTAACTCTTAACTGAATGGATAACTTTAACGATCTCGGATTCAAGTTTCGTTCGATTACGCTTCCTGTAGTAATTTAAAATCAAAGTTTGAAATTCTTGTTGAGTTTTTACTGTTGGAAAATATTAAAAATCTTTGTAAATATTTACTTGAAAAGGTTGGTATATAATATCTATTTGCATGCCTCTGGTAGTAAGTAAGACTTAATCAAGGCGAGAGTTACAATAGTAAATACCTACTACTATGGTTACAAAGCGAGTCTCCTTTAAATTAAATCAATTCAAAAAAACATATATATTTATTTTTATGGAATAGGAGGACAAACAAGCGTACGGGTCACCTGGTGTTAAGTGATCACCGCCGCCCACAATCTCTTGCAACACCAGAGGAATTACAGGAGCGTTGCCGGCCTTTCAGGAAGGAGTATGCGCTTTTTTTGAAGGTACCCATGTCGTATCGTCGCGGAAACAAGGAAGCTCATTCCACAGCTTCGTAGTACGTGGAAGAAAGCTCCTTGAAAACCGCACTGTGGAGGACCGCCACACATCCAGATGGTGGGGTATTTCGCAGGTAAATTGCATTACACTTGAGATATGTTATATTTTCTTACAGCTCGTTCGGAAGACAGATTTTCTTAGAGAAGAACGAGCAAGAAACTCTAAGGTTGCTCTTTTCAAAACAGAATGATATTACAGGATCTTATTTTCAATTGGATTAAGAAATCATTTCAATTACAATATATGCAAAGTGATGCAACAAACTATACTAAACTACTTACACGTGTAAGTCAAAAAAAATGTAAATTAATAAGTAAAAACATAGTTATAATTATTGAATACATACTTAAAGTACAATACAGAAGATGCATCAATCCACACATACCGTAAATAAAATAAAGGCATTATGTGACATTTTATTAGTCATTATATTAAAAAAATATAATAACTTTAATTTAAAAAAAAATCATTACATTTCCCGCTGAGTCACCGATCATCCAGCCACCCGTTCACGAGCATGACGAATAGACCAGCCATAGCCTCCCTCGACCATATTTTAGGGAAGGGAATGACCAGTCCCCGTCGTCGCCACAAGCAGTGGCATTAAGCGAGCATGACGATGCCTGTCACGAGAACTCTACCAAAATAACAAAAATTAATGTTCATTTGGTATGTTTTATTGACTCGAGCCGAGATTACTCGAACAAGCGTTACACAACCTTACGTGATGGCTCAGTCCAATTAAATACCAACAAAATAAAGTGCTTAGCGTGTCTAAAGAAGTTCTCACTAGGAAATTTAAAACGTTTATAGCGATGCTGTTCAAGGACTTGAATACAGGTACGTGAAACGGAATATTCAAGACGCATGCGCTATAAAGATACTTAGGTGCAAACACTTAATTACTATGAGAAATAGTAGACTAAACGATGCAATATTTACACGTTACATCCAAGGGACTATATACCTTAACATGTCTTAATACCGTCTATATTCACGTGTTACAGCCTTGATGAAATGTCCAAGTTGCGTGGGTTTTCGCTATTTGAGGTAATTACGTTTAGCTTCGACTCTTAGCAGAGTTTATGTTTGAGATAAAGTTGTCATTAGGATTTATATGCATTCTAAATGCTGGTCGGATTGTGTTTTAAATTGTAATTTATTCCCGTGATCCGCAATGAGAATCTTAATGTAGGGTTTCTGAATTGAAGACATATTTTATTAGCAACGCCTAAAGAATAGCGGAATTTGAAAGTTTTTACTTTTGCATCTACTAATTCTAAGCTGTCTATTTGTAAGCTGTATTGTTGGGTTGTAGCTATCTATAAAGCCTTAAAGATCTGCCAATACTGGCTCCCTGTCCACAGCTTATCTCTTTGCAGATACTTTACTGCAAGGTGGCAGTGGGGGGCTCCTTTGCACAGGATGCCGGCTAGATTATGGGTCCCAAAGCGGCGTCTATTTCTGCCGTGAAACAGTTATGTATAAGCATTACTGTTTCGGTCTGAAGTGCGTAGCTAGTGAAATTACTGGCCAAATGATATTTAACATCTTATATCTCAAGGTGACGAGCGTAATTGTAGTGCCACTCAGAATTTTTGGATTTTACGGGGGCATTACATTGTAATGGACCGGATGTATCAATTACCATCAGCCGAACTACGTGCATGTCTCGTTAATGTAAAATGAAAAAGGGGTAGAAAAGGAATACATTTGTATAATCAAGAAATAGGAGATCCGTAGGAGAACCAAAGTGACAAACATAGCCTTAGTGTTTGCAAAACTGAAGTGGCAGGGCACATAGTTCGGCGGACAGATGGCCGGTGGGGCAGAAATGTCCTCGAATGGCGACTCCGTAGCGCAAGACGCAGTGTCAAGATTACCGGAACACGTTGGATGAGGGCAGCGCAGGACTGACCGTCGTTGAGATCTTTAGGAGAGGCCTTTGTCCAGCATTGGACGTCTTCCGATTTATAATGATAATAATGATGATGAATCAATAATGTATAGAAAAACAGCTAGAGTAGAGTAGAACTGGAGACAGATCTAGTTTCCAGTCAAAAGAAGAAGAACGTAAGGCGACATTTTCTGATCACTGCACAGCTGTTTATAGCAACACTGGAATTAATTATCATCAAACCCAAGTATCAAGACTAAAAAACCTACCTAAGGCTAACAGATGATGCGAACAAGATGAAATATGGACCAAATATAAGCAGCCAAAACAAGGCAAAAGAAGGAGAGACGAGAAGAACAGAGAAGAAGTAGCCGATTGAGAAAGTGAGCTCAAAAAAACAGCCGGTCCCAACTGGATTCAAATAGGCCAATCTAGAGAGGACTGGCTATCTTTGAAGGAGGCCTCCACCAATTAATAAACATAGGATTAATAAAAATGTATGAAAAACAATAACAATATTAAGGAATAAATACATAACACTAAAATAGATTTTAGAAGAAGGGCCTTTATTTTAAATATAAAATTATGCGTAAACGAAAATTTGTAAAAGATTCACAGTTAAGTTTATAAAAATAAGTTGAATCTAGCGCCAACATATCTGGGGGCATGACAGTGCCTCCGCAAGTTCAGGAACCAAGAAGACATTGCATAAACACGGAATATTTAGTAGAGAAGTACTTAAAATATATAATATGTCTATACATATATATATATATTTAATATATATATATGCCTTTCTACATTTATGGTCGACAAGAATTCGTAAAAAGAAAACAAAAGACAATTACAGGTCAAGTAAATATTTTGAAACAAAGTAAGCAACGAAATCCCAAATCCTAAAATCAATACAAAATATAAAGAAAGAAGTCACATAAAGTTGTCAATGGTTTAACTTACATCGGATCGATTATAAAATAAAGTTTGAACGTCAGAAGGCATGTCGGGACCTTCTATAAAACACTCGGCTAGGCTTTCTGTTATCAGTACAATTTACGACGTGTTAGCGCTGGCCTAAAGAAATAGAGTTATTAAACAGCGGGCGCAGACACTAAATTATTACACTGATATAAATTTATATATAAACTTAATTGTTCAAACCACTTCTGCTTATCAAGGCTTATGAATTTTTAAGTCGGATTAGACTTGTTAATGGTTATATTGTGTTGAATTTTTAACATGTTTAAAGTAAACCGGGTTCAGAGATGACTAAATCACTACATTTCACCACTATTTTAGGTATCTATAAAAAAGGAACCACGCTTGGAAACCAAAAAAAAAACCAGTTTACGTAGTAATACAAAACTTTTAAAATTATTTTACTTATATATCAAGTTCACTTATGTATTAATTATCACACTGTTATGACAGTTGCGGAATTAACCAAATAATAAGGGTTAGAAATGGGTCTTGCCATCAACAAGTCCAAGACCAAACTCATGGTGATTGATAGCTTCGCAGCCATACAATCTCCTACATGAGACTGTGGATCTATTCCAGTACCTTGGATCTACCATAACCAACAAGGGCAGCGGCGTACCCGAAATAAGGAGACGCATTGAATGACTAGGACAGCAATGATTGAACTGAGTAAGATGTGGAAAGACCGAAATATAACAAATCGAACAAAAATGCAAATTGTTCGCACACTTGTCTTTCCCATAGCTCTCTATAGTGTGGAAACGTGGACAATAAAGGCCGCCCTTAGGCAGAAAATCAACGCCTATGAAATGTGGTGCTGGGGCAGGATGCTGGGGAGACCTTGGACAGCATACCGCACAAATGCTGCTGTACTGAAGTAGCTGAAAATAGAGAAAACTCAGCGCTTGTCCACAATTTGCCTACAAAGAGTAGTGCGATACTTTGGCCACATTGCTCGCAGAAATGCTAATAATTTGGAACATCTTATGGTAACAGATAAGGTAAAAGGAAAGAGACCGAGAGGGTGGAAGCCCATACGTCGGTCCTTATATACTTTTCCAAAGAGCTGGAGGTGCCTATGAATGTTGCAATACATCAGGCAACCGAACGCAACCAATGGCGACAACTATGGACTAGATCTAAGGGAGTCACGATCCTCAGCAATGAGGAAATCGGCTGAGAAGAAGAAGGGTAATAAAACAACTCTGTTTGCATAACTAACTAACTTCATAACAACATGGCGAATGATTATTATATTACTAGCTGACCTTCCTTGAGCTGCAACGAATCTATTAAAAAAGATGTCATTGAGATCGGTCGAATAGTTTAGGAGTTATTAGGGAACATACAAACATAACGAAACATAAACGATATATGATTATATTAGAATCAGAAATGAGGAGATCCGTAGGAGAACCAAAGTCACTAACATAGCCCAGTTGGTTGCGAAACTGAAGTGGCAGTGGGCAGGGCACATAGCCGGACAGATGGCCGTTGGGGCAGTAAAGTCCTTGAATGGCGACCACATACCGGAAGATGTAGTGTTGGTAGGCCCCCCACAAGATGGAGCGACAATCTGCTCAAGATCGCCGGAATAAGTTGGATGAGGGCAGTGCAGGTCCGATCGTCATGCAGAACTTTGAGGGAGTAACAATATCAAAATTATATCCCAAGGGAATTGCAAATCGTTTACAAATTTCGTTCGATTTACAATTTCAATCAATTAACTTTTCAATTACTATATATCAGTTTAGGCAGTTACATAGTCTGAATTAATTTTGGTAGTTAAAAAATTGTAAAAGAAATTATATTCGAAACGTACTAAACCTATAAAGATATACACACATCATCAATACATGCTATAAATGATAATAACACGTCCGTTTCAGAAGTTTTATCCCTACTAGAACCACGAAAATCCTTGTCAATAAAAAGCCTATAAATAATTCATTGCTTCCAAACTTGATAAATCATAATAAACACTTCACGTCTCATATTCAGAGACAACGCTTATCAGGGCTTTTGTCTTCCAACTCTTTCACTCCCTATACATCAGAGCAGGATATCAGCTGTCGCGGGTTGTCACTGCAGTAGCCTGCCGTCATATTTATCAATTTGTAAATAAGTCGAGACGTATTTTATTAAGTGGAAGGATGTAATGGATTAGGTTATTTGACCACGTGGATAGATAAGATTTGATCGATGAGCCGATGTAGTGGATATGCTTAGAGATGTCTCAAGGCTTATAAAGGAGGGTAATGGTAAAAGATCGCTGCACTGTCACTTGGCGGCTACAGACGATAGATTCTTATCAGGTTTAATGCTACATCTGTGAGTCTAGCTTTGCCAACGGTTGCTTTGGTAATTTTCAGGGTTTCGTAGCTGTAAAAGTAATAACCAGTGCGAGGCTATTTTGCACAGGATGCCGGCTATATTATGGGTACCACAACGGCGCCTATTTCTGCCGTGAAGCAGTGATGTGCAAGCATTACTGTGTTTCGGCCTGAAGGGCGCCGTAGCTAGTGAAATTACTGAGCAAATGACACTTGAGAGATGAACATCTTATGTCTCAAGGTGACGAGCACAATTAATGTAGGGTAGCTGAGAATTTTTGGGGTTTTTTTAAGAATCCCGAGCGACACTGCATTGTTATGGGCAGGGCGTATCAATAACCATCAGCTGAACGTCCTGCTCATCTCGTCCCTTATTTTCATAAAAAATAAAAAAAATATCAACACCTAATACAGTACCTAAGAATTTTCTGGCGAGTAATTTTCATCAGATTCAATCAATTGTCATATTATGGTAGACGGTCAATTGCCGGGTGACCTTCACTAGAAATGTATCACGTCCACGCCTGGAGATGGAGAGGTGGAGCTTCATCAGCAATAAATGCTAATTGGAGTCACAACATAACTTAAGCCACAGTCAAACTCATAAAAATCATTGTACGACATTTTTTTCGAATTTAATCATTGAACTGCGGCCACCCAATTTTCAAAACGTTGCCACAATTTAAAAATAAATAACAACCACAATAAAAAAAAAGTTTAAAAAATAATTAAAAATCACGCTTTGGTTGAAAAGATAATGGTTGAAATTTAAAATGAACATCAATTCCTGCCATATCGACGATAGATGAAAAAATTATATAAATTAACAAAAATCTTATTTTGCAAATTGAAAAATGGAATAATTTTATCAAATTAATGCATTGTCGTTTCTTTTTAAGTGGGTCAAATCGGGCCCAAATGAGTCGGTTACAAACAAACATACATACAGGTGAAGCTAATAAAAAGCGTGTAAAAATGTAACTTACTCTTGGAGTGTACCATTTTAAAGTAACATATTTTTTTTTAAATACTTGTATTACATGCTTACGTATATTTATTGTGATAGCGTATTTTAGTGGCGACGTGGGGCGGGTCGTTCCCTTCCCTAAAATATGGTCGAGGGAGGCGATGGCTGGTCCATGCGTCATGCTCGTGAACGGGTGCTACTCGTGGGGTCTGGATGATCTTGTTACCGGGAGGTCTGCTTGATGTGTTTTTATTTTTATTTTTATTATTTCCTTTAAAGTTAAAGTTATTATGTATTTTTTATTTTATGAAATGCTCACATAATGCCTCTATTTATTTACGGTATGTGTGGATTGATGCGTCTACTATACTCAATAACTCTTGTGTTTATAAGTATTAATTTACTTTTTTTTTCTTTTTTTGACTTACTCATGTAAGCCTTTTTTTTAACTTTTGAGTAAAGTTAAGTTTTTGACTTTTGAGTATTTTTGTTGCGTCACTTGGCATATATTGTAATTGAAATGATTTGTAAAACAACTAAAATGTAAATCTTGACTTAAAAGAGTGGCAATGAGTTTCTTGCTACTTCTTCTCATTAGCTCAACCCTTTACGAAGTAGCGGTAAATTCAATAAGAAACAATATTTATATATTTTTTTTGACATTCATAAGTGTCATTTTTGTGACCTACATGAATAAAGTGTTTTTGAATTTGAATTTAATGTTTAAAATCTCAAAACAGATAAATTTTGAATTCATTTGACATTACTAAAGCAGAAGTTAAAAGCAATCAAAGCACCGCTAATGGAAACAAAAAGCGAATAGAGAAAGAAACTTTATTAAACAATTTATAAATCAATCAAAGATTTCCTATCTCAGACATAGACTTAGATTCTAAACTGATCTAATAAATATACGTATAACAACACTAGCTGACCCGACAGTCGTTGTTATGTACATAATAAATGAATAACGGTTTTAAGAATTTGTCAAATAGCAAGTCAAGTAGCAATCTGTTAAATAGTAAGAAAACTAAATAAATTAAAACCGTACCAAATGTCGAAAATGTAAATGCAAATGTTTTGTTAAACGGAGAGTTGATTGAATCTGCTATATTTCTTGGCATAACTCTAGATTCCAAATTACAATGGGCCCCCATACTGAAGGATGGCGAACAGACTTAGTTCTGCAGCATACGCGGTTAAAAAGATTAGAAAATTAACTGACATAGATACGGCACGACTAGTATACTTGAGTTATTTCCATAGTATTATGTTCTATGGTATATTGCTATGGGGCAACGCTGCCGATATTAATACAATATTTGTGCTGCAGAAGAGGGCTATTCGCGCTATTTATAACCTAGGTCCTAAAGAATCAATGAGAGCAAAATTCAAAGAAATTAACATCTTGACAGTTGCTTCTCAATATATTCTTGATAATGTAATGTATGTTCATAGGTACATAAGTGAATTTGCCAGAAACTGTGGTAACCATAATGTTAACACCAGGAACAGACATAAACTTATGATGCCTACTACTTGGCTAAGCCGAGTTGTAGGCATGTTGTGTTGAATTTGAATTTGTCAATAATATTTAATAACATCAAGAATTATTTCAGAAAATTGTTTCACAGTAGAATTATTGTCAAAACGTGCGTGAATACATTTTCTAATATAAAAAATATGATCATACAAAACAAATATTGGAAATAAAATTTATGATTGTGGTTCCCAAATCGAAATAAAAACTATTCTATCTTTCAAGTTGGACAAACTGCTGTCCATGAAGTAATCCCCTTTAAAATCCATCAATTAGCTTAAGAGTTCTCTGGAAACAAACATCAGGACACTGGATTTTTATATATTAAGATAAGAAATACATCTCAAGATTAGTAAAATCTACGAAATAAGATACGTTTTCTAACAAGGAAATGAACATAAAATTTGGAATATTCGCGAGGTCTTATAACCAGGGACCTCTAAATACACCTCGAATTCACTGTTTCACGGTTCACAATTCCATTTTTAATATCGAGGAGTGAAGGAGATTATTTGAATAATTCCGTCAAGCCGAGCTCAAATGAAATACGGATGCTTATGACGAATTATACTTCGAAATTCCGAGGTATTTTATCTTTTTGTTTATATGCAAATGTACTTTTGAGTTTTGCTGAAAGTGTGTGAATTTTTTGACCGTGTTTGCTAAGTTTTTTCTTTTATTTATACCCAGTTGTAGTCAACATTGTCATTCTGATGAATCTATGGAAAGTTTTGATGATCTGTCATTTATTTCAGTCCATCTATGAGATGAAGTATTGGTATTTTAGCTGGATTTTTATATGAATACTAGTGGACCCGACAGACGTTGTCCTGTACACACGTCTTAAATTTGAAAAATCGGTCCAGCCGTTAGGAGGAGTTCACTAACATACGCATGAGCAGGAGAATTATATAATATGGACGGAATTGAGAATCTAAACCAATCTCAAATTCACTGAAACAAACAAAAAAATCATCAAAATCGGTCCAGCCGTTTAGGATGTAGTTTAATTGTGAATCTAAACCATTCCAGCTGTTTGGTGCCCATATCACAAAATATATATATCACGAATAGAATCTGTACAAAAAAAGTTTCTTTCAAAGTTAAGTTTTTTTGCAAATAAATATATCCGTAATGATAGCTATGAGAATAGATTAAATACATTTCAAATGAGGTCTCTGCGAATACGTAGAAATGCTTCACAATTGCTGTGTTTACATAAACTTTTAAGCTATGATATGGACTGTCCTTCGCTTTTATCACAAATCGGTTTGCATGTGCCTGCCTTTAATTGTCGGCTTAGTACTTTTTCCCCATTGCACATTAAACTCCACCACAGTAATTATGGCTTAAACTCTCCTCTACAGCTAATGTTAAAATTATATAATTGTATTTTTAATATAGATGAAAACACTGATATCTTCTTTTCAAACTTTCTTAATTTTAAAAAACAAATTTATATTGCTCTCCAAAATTTATAGATTTTAGATTTTAAAATATCACATGTATTTCTTATAGTAATGTTGTGCCTACCTATAATTTAAGTACATTTAAACTATTTTATTATATTTGTTTAATTCTTAGTGCATAAGTTAATAAATTGTATTTAGTTGGTAAGCCTTTATAAATAAATAAATAAATAAATTCTCGAATCCACCTGAAGACACACACCAATCTCAAATTCACTGGAACACACAAAAATATCATCAAAATCGGTCCAGTCGTTTAGGAGGAGTTCAGTGACATACACACGCACACAAGAAATATATATATTAAGATGACAGATAAACGTATTCTATACTCTATGCGTTTAGAAATCTAAATTGACATAATGAAATGCTGATTCAATAGGATTTAATATTGATACACGAATGATCAGATGGCCGCATTGGCCGTTAGAAGAGAAATGAGAATGTATCCAATGCAGTAATACAAAATAGCTTATTAAAAAACATCGTCCTATTTGGAATTATAATGAAATCAAAATATTAAATTTTAACTAATAACTCATTTTGAAACTAGATTAGTAACAAATGAAAAGATGAAAACTAATTCAATCTTTGAAATAACAAAGAAGTTATAAGGATTTTAGCATTCCTGATTAGATAGATATAGCCCTTAGATTAATGATTGGTCTCAGCTGCGCTCCAACTAGATACCGCAGGCGTAGTCGCAAAGTGGGCAGCAAAGCAACTAATACTACGCCCAAGTGGACGTACTCCACTCTCGAACAATGAATGACGTTGACGTGCCACATGTTCTGTTAAACTTTGCTAATAATTGCAACTAAAATACCGGGTTGCGTAGTAAAACTTTGTAAAAATATTACTACAAGAAAGACACTGGGATCACATATCATCTGTAAGTATTTTGTATTTTATTAATTTCTATGTAAAATAGCACGAAGCGTAAGTAACAAAATTTGAAAGATTCCATTGAGTGTCAAGATTTCACGAACACAAGCATCTAATAGTTCCCGTAATCAATAAGCTATTGTTCTTAGATAATGCGGTATCTATTTGGAGCGCAACTGAGACCAATCCTTAATCCAAGATATAGCCATAATAAAATGTGACGTCACATCTCAATTTAGCCATAGCAACTCAATATTTTTTTTTGTTTTGGGAGATAGGGACAAAGGACTCTTACTCCAATAGCTAAAATGTATGAAATTTTGTATTTCTTTGTTTGATTTTTGTTTCATTTTCAGTTTAAATCATTATTTTTATCTCAGTTTATAATAAACAATAAAACAATTGATTGAAATACCCGATTGTTTCTAGAAATAACGATTATAGAACAATTTACACAAATATATCTTTGATCTAATCTTAAACAAGACATTTAAAAGAGGAACACGTTCTGTGGTATGTCACGTCTTCATTTCACTCTCTGATCCGTTGGAACTCATTTTAATTATTATTTAATTTATTAAATAACAAATCAAGACGAATTTTCAGCTTTGCCGCCATATTTTTTTATCATATGTGCCGACAGACAAACGCACAGAGACTATGGTATGCCAAGAATTACATAAGAGATCCATTTAAAAGAGGAATATCTCTTTCTTTTTTAACACAGCCTTTTCCACTAGACTACGGTTACCTAAACTTATTTTACTAACAAAATATATGGTTTAATAAAAACGATTATGGATTTATATAACCTCAAATTTTAAACCACACTTTTCTAGCAGTCAGTAAAAATTTACAATGTTATTTAAAGTATTCGAAGTAGATTTAAATTGAAACGAGTATCTTTAGTGTGGTGAACTCACAAGGATATTAGATCGCCTTGGTTGGTCCAGGAATCACGAACACGTTCTGTGGTGTGTCGTAAGTACGAAGCTTATAGCGTTTGGGAATTAATATTATAGGCGAATATTGCTAAACTTTATCTTTATTGTATACAAAATTTGAAATTGATTATATTTTTAGACAACGTATTACGACAATTTTTATAGAATTTCTACTTTGGCTTAATGGATTTTTTTTTTTTTTTTATATGAAAATAAATAATAATAAAATATATAAATAATGAAAATAATAAAGAACGAGATGAACAGGATGTTCAGCTGATATTAATTGATACGCCCTGCCCATTACAATGCAGCGCCGCTCAAGATTATTGAAAAACCCAAAAATTCTGAGGGGCGCTACAACTGCGCAGTCACCTTGAGACATAAAATGTCAAGTCTCATTTGCCCAGTAATTTCACTAGCTACGGCGCCCTTCAGACCGAAACACAGTAATATTTATACATTACTGCTTCACGGCACAAATAGGCGCCGTTGTGGTACCCATAATCTAACCGGCATCCTGTGCAAAGGAGCCTCCCACTGGTAAACTCAAACTAATAATAATTAAATAAGTCATTATCTTCATCGGAGGACATCCGCTTATTCGAAGAAGTCCTAATGCTTACGGATCCCTAATTTGAAAAAAAAGCCTATAGCCTTCCTCGATAAATGGACTACCCAACACTGAAAGAATCATTCAAATCGGACCAGTAGTACCAGAGATTAGCGCGTTCAAACAAACAAACACTGCAGCTTTATAATATTAGTATAGATAATATTATTGAAATAGATATTGCATTATATAATAAAAATAAAAAAAAATAGTATTCTAAAACGTGTTAGATAAAAATTTAAATGGACAAAAAATAAGCTTTAAAAATAAAATAACATGATAAAGTTATGTAAAATATAATAATATGAAAACATAAGTATAAGTCATTAAAAAAATATTAAACATAATTTAAAATTATTCTGAGTTTTGAACACACTTTTTCACTTGTTACTTACTCATACCTTATCAGCGAGTGTGTTAAAATTGGGTCTCTATATTCTCTACTTTTAAATGTTGTCTAAAGTAATCATATCCTAATCAATAAAGGGCAATCAGTAAAAATTTTGAATTTTTGAAGTTATACTACTTTAGGCGCATTATGAAAAATAATGAGAATGAAATTTTAAGATGCGCGCGCATAACTAACCTAAAAGTAACAGGGTGAAGTTGGTTCATTAAATTTTCTGACGTTTGCGACATTCGTTATTTTTTTTTTAGTTTCTTTGTCCATTAATAGGATAGGCAAAGGGTTCAAGCCCGTACAGCCGTATTCGTTATTTAATAATTATTTATTGTCAAAGCCATCGTTGCAAGATTTTACAAAATTGTTCTTCCTACAAACGTAGAATAGCACGAGGAATAAATTTTAATTATTAAGGATTTTTGCTTCGTTAGGCCAAAGAAGTATAACTTCTTGCGTGCATACATAAGTACACACACACTTTTTTTTAACTTTTTATTATAATAATTCCGTATCGATACCGTAAGATCAGCACTTACAAATTTAACACAAGGACGTTATATTTTATTTAGAACTATATCATTATTATTCAACTTCACTTCGCTGCCATAAAAATAAATATTATTAACTTCATAATTTTTTAAATTATTCCTTTTTATATCAATTTCTATTATTATTATTAAATGGCCGTCGAATATATTTCGCAGATTGCTTCTTAGTATATTCTTAAGCATATTGACCTGCAGGCGTCCTATCTTGAGAGGTAGGTTCCGTAGACCAGCTATCGTCCCTCAGCGGAGACGATGCGATGTAACGTTTCGTTCTCGAGAATTGAGCTAATAAATTACTTATTTTATTAGGCAATACTTCCGTTTCATAAATTGCCTTTTGTAAAGAATTAACTTTTTAAGTTGATTCTTATTGTCGTATAGCGACGTTACCTTTATGTTTGTAGAAAGGATAAAAAGTCTTCAAGAATTAAGAATTAATTTGGATTGATCAGTAATAATTATTAATTTCCAATCTAATTGTTGCATTAAGAATGACTTTTAGCAACTGATATGTTTATCCTTTCTCAAAATCACCTAAACAACTTCTCACTTGAATAATACATGAATTATTTCTGGCAGCCCTGAGGGAGCGAGGGAAGGTGAGTACGGTCCTCAATTATGTGCTACTACGGGGCAACAATTTGGGAGTTAATCTCTTCATTCTGTTTCACCTTTATGTGTTTCTTGCTACATTTGTTAAACTTTAACTAATCGATTTTAAAATGTTTTGGAATTACATACTTCATACATCGTTCAGTGAAATAAAAGTTTTTACTGGCTTCAGTCAATTCTTTTTAAATTGTATGTGCAACAGTTTAAAAAGAAAACTATTAAAAAGTAAATAATATTTTTTTCCGATGCTTTAATTGCCACATTGACCTGACATTGACCCATATAGCCGAGTGGTTAGTGAGCCTGCCTATTGAGCGTAGAGGTCTCGGGTTCGAATCCCGGTAGGCACAAACATATGATAAATATGGATGTTTATTGAAAATATTTATGGTATTTAATATAAAGCGGCTTCACACACAGCTTCTTAAGGTTTAAACGTGTGTTTTTTTTATATTTTAAGCTATGATATTAGTAGATAATTAATTATATAATAAATCTGTGAAAACTTAATTGGTGCATGTAATAATTAGACTAAGTAAAACACATGTATTTTGTTGTATGCTGTTTGTTTTCTTAATAAAAAAAATTGAACTACATACATTGCATTTTAAATAAATTAAAAAAAAATCAAATAGTTGTGATGTTGATACTTGATACTGATATGATGTTTGATAATCAATTTATATTATTTATGTATGTGCAAATCTCACATAAATAAATTACATATTTGGATTGAACTTTTTGTTTTAAAAGTCATGACGTGGTATAAAAATTCTTTATGTAATGCATTTCTAAGCTTACTTTACGTTATAGTACTTTTAACCGAAACTTAAGATATTTACTATATTTTCTACCTTACACTATTAAGCTGCCCTTTAGCCGCAACATTCATTCAATATTATTGATGAAATTTATAGCTATATTTATCATTAGGTTAAGTATCTATTCATAACTTAGAAATTCAAGTTTTTATTATTGCTTACCCAGTTTAGTGTTGTTCTGTTAGAAATGGTGTCAAAGTAAATATGACTTGATACCTCATATATTCTGCGGAAACGAGGCAATTATTGTTCCAAAAACAAAGGTTGATGGCGAAAAAACTTAGTTATAAAAGCTATTTCATCGTTATTCGGCGCAGATTACGAACTTCACTGGAGTTGGGATAAATAGGATTCTGTTGGTGTTTTCTATTAGCCAGAAAAAGTTATGGCACGCAATGAATTATGATTTACGTGGATTAATCATTCTGGTTAATTAGATACTGTTGCAATCTTCGTTGGATAGTAATTTTGATGATATGCTGTTTTTATTGAAGAGGAGGTCAAATGAGCGTAGGTCTAGACTACGGCTACGGCGCCCTTTAATCCGAAACCAAATAGTGCTTACACATTACTGCTTCACGACAGTAAATGGCACGGCTGCGGTCTTAACTGGAATCCTTTCCTCTGGTAAATTTTATCGTTAAGCAAATTAGAATATAATCCCCACCATCTGGATGTGGGGCGGTTCTCAAGTTTTTCAACTCCAGGCGGTTTTCTAGGAATTTTCTTCCACGTACAACCAAGCTGTGGAATGACGATACGGCATGGGTATCTTCAAAAATTCGGGAACAGCTTCCTTCGTCGTCGAGATGAAAGAGAGAGCAAAGGTCTTGAAACGTCGGGTTAGCTAAAATAATAATAAAAATGTAACTGTTACTCGAAAATCTAATGTAAAAACGCAGTTACAATTACACGGGTTTTAATCCTTTAAAAAGTGTTTTATTTAAATAATTTAGTACTCTATTTCATGTATGTATGTGTACTTTATAATATAATATAAAGGTAATAATACTCTTTTTGTATAAAGTGAAATCTTGGCACTTAACACAAAAAAAGATATTCTCAGATTAAAAATACTTGTTGGTAGCTAAAACCATATAACTCTGAACGCAGCCCTAACACTGTAAATGTCTACTGTGGCCCTAGTCAGTCACCTAATGTCAATACGATAAGTTACAGAAGATAAAAGAATCGGCCAAGTGCGAGTCGAACTCGCCCCTGAAGGGTTCCGTAGCAGCAAGTAATTTAAGTTTATGTTTATGAAATTAAATGATTTTTTTTATATTTTAGTATATTGAATGAAAGGTACATTGCGGCTTACGATTTATGACGTATTAAAAAAAAACTACTTACAAGATCTCGTTCAAACCAATTTTCGGTGGAAGTTTGCATGATAATGTACATCATATATTTTGAGTTTCAGTTCTAAGTATGGGGAACTCCTAAAACATATTGTGTTTGTCTATTTTTGTGTGAAAATCTTAATGCAGTACACAGAGTACCTCTACTTACCAAGTTTCAACAGTATATTTCTTATAGTTACGTAAAAAAGTGGCTGTGACATACGGACGGGTAAACAGACAGACATGACGAATCCACAAGGGTTTCCGTTTTTTGCCATTGGGCTACGGAATTCTAAAAACATATTTAAAAATTTAATTTCACTGTGATTTTTTTATTGATCGGTATTTAATGTACTGAAATAAGATATGGTCTTTTTTTTCAGATCTGATTGGCTTTATCAGGTCGCAAGTGAATGCGTTCATCTGTCAATTAACAAAAATAGGTACAAAAAGGAATTAGTTCGATGCATTAACTGAAGCATTTATTTTTAACTTGGCAAACGAAATGAAACCACTGCCCATTACGCGGCTGATTTAAATTCAGCATTATAGGAGCTATTTGCATGAATACACAATGTGTAAATGAATCGAGAAATTTGTACACACGACCGTATTCAAATTATATCGTATTAATTTAACTTTGGAATATCTTTTAAGATATTTACTAACCCATGTTAATCTAAACGATTAGTTATGTTTTTAAAGTGATAATCCTCACTTCTGGGGTTAATACACAAATAAAATTTGAAAACAACATTTAATGAACTATGCGGGACACGATCCCACGATCTCTCCTGTTCCGTGCGAGTACTCTACAAACTGAGCTAACTGTTCGAGTGGCGTATTGTCATAAAACCTTGTATGCTTTGTTCAACTCTCAGGTTGTGGCTTCATCTACAGGATCTACTTTACCGTTGATAACCTGCTCAACCTCAACATTTGCATGATAGAAATTGACATGAGATGTTGCTCTTGCAAATTTAAACGATTTTTTAAGTTTTTAAAGTGATAAACTCTCACTTCTGGGATTAATACACAAATAAAACTTTTAAACAATATTTTATGAACGATGCAGGACTCGAACCCACGACCTCTCGCGTTCCGTGCGAGTGCTCTTCCAACTATATAATACAGGGTGGACCAAAAGTCCGTTTATAATTGGAATGATGATTAAAAAAAAACTAATAACAGTAGATCAGTTTTTTGTTGTTTTTGATAGTAAACAAAAGGGGAATTTATTTCTTAAAAATCACATCATCCATACGCAATCCTTCATCATTCTGGCATTGCTGCAATCTAGAGCGGAAATTTTCGATAACAGCTTCACATGTTTAGATGTTTTGGATTTCTGTGCGAATACGATCCTTTAATTCGTCAAGAGTTACTGGGTTGGTTGGCTGGAATGCAGGGGTTTTTGATCACCATGACATAGTGTCACTCCAATAATGACAATTTTGTCTATTAACATTCCCATTTAGGTGGAAGGTGAAGCCTCGTTGAGAAAATTTTTTTTGTAAAACTAGTGGCATGGTCCTGAGGCCTTAATTCCTGCACCATTTGGATTTTATAGGAATGTAGACTTAAATCTTTCTTGAGAATGCGGTTTAATACATCATTATCTTGGCACGTTAAGGACAGCAGACCGCTTTCGTGTTGAAAGTCCAGGTTGGTCACGAACAGACGATTTTATTACGATACATATTCGCTTCACGGTTTCGGGGTCCCTCGACGTTCTAGGCCGGCCAGATCGAGGTAAATCCATTGTTGAACTCGTCTTCTCAAACTTGAGTACCCATTTTTTAATTAACACACCTGATGGAGCTTGATTTTTGTATCGTATCTTGTAATGATTGCAAAACTTTCGTTGAGCTAAGGTCGCAGAATCGTTGTTTCGATAGTACTCGCGTACACAAAACGCACGTTGACTACCGCTGAACGACGCCATGGTACTAAATTCCCATTGGCCGTTCTTGCAACGCGTAACCCTTTCACCTCCTTCCACCGCCACTGCTAGACGCGGCAACCAATTCAAATGTTAACGGACTTTTGAACCACCCTGTATATACAGTTTTTGAAAAAGCTTGTGAATATTAAGTCATTTATTGAATTAGGCGTTATTTTGCAGAAATCCATGATAAATCACTCAATAATAAATCACAATATAAGAATATCAAATGACATTTTATAAGATGGAGATTTTGTAACCAACTTCAAAAAAGGAGGAGGTTCTCAATTTTCAGTATTTTTTTTATGTTTGGTACCTCAGAACTTTCCACTGACTAAACCGATTTTGATAATTCTTTTTTTATTGGAAAGCTACAAAGGTAGAACACTAAATGTATTTTTTAATTCTTAGGAGCAAATTAACGAATCAACAATTGTAACTAGAATTAGATAAATTAAATAGATTGTATACAGATACATTTTTTTACCCTTTAGTGCATATTAAATCTATTGTTTTGAAATATTTTTTTAATTCGGTTTGTTTTTTGGTTATTTTTTTATATATTTATTATGAACTACATCTCAATAATTTTGCAATAAAATTGAGTGGATAAGCTAAAATTATGCGCCAAACGAAATAAATCGAATGAGACTGCCGTAAAGCTAATCAAAAGAGACTTTCAACATTATTTAATAATCATAACAATAAAACACAAAGAAAACTCCATTATCTAGTTATCAAGAATACAGAATCAAATGCGATCATTTATAACAATAAGTATAAAGGGAAAAGTCTCGTCCCGGAGGCTTGGAGCATTAATCTTGTGGCCGTGACCTTGTCAACGCCTGCCTGATATCCTGACAGCATAACATTTCGTGTTCGAATCGAGTTCGAGTCGTGATCGAGATGTCACTCTGATGTTTTTATCTATGAGCTCGTGTTTCGGATTCCGATGGTAAGGGAATAATATGTCTTTAGTAATACAACAAGGAACTGAAAAACTCTTTGTCTTTATATCTATACCATATAAATAAAATTGGAGTGTCTATTTGTAATATCTAAGTAACCGTTTTTACTACATGTATATAAATATTACGTGCATACACCAAAATAACATTTTTTACAATTTTTGTCTCTCTGCCTGTCTGTTTGTTCGGCTGGACCGATTTTGACGAGACTTTAATTGGCAGGTAGCAGATGCAATAAGGAGTAACTTAGGCCATGTTTGTTCTGGAAAAAATCTTTTATTTTAGAAAAATAAACTAATGTTGCAATGTCCAAGAAACGGTCTAACTCTAACAATAATTTATTTAGCAAAACAACGTTTGCTGGATCAGCTAGTACACAAATAAAATTTTAATATGCGTTTATATTAACAGCTTATTATGAAATAAATAAGGCTTTATCAATCACGCAATTAGAATTGTTATTATAATTTTTTTATTACCATTTTATTGTACTTAATTTTATTACTGGATAACTTTTTGAATTAGGTCAGTCAGGTCACGAAATTTTATGCAATTGTTGTCTTGTTTTAATTACTGTTTTTGTTATGTTATTATTTTAGTCTGGCAACCCTTTATGTATGTTTCACCTGTGTGTAGTATGCCAACCCGCTAGACCCCCTGGCGTTGTCCGAAAGACCTAATCATATCACCTATGGGTATTATGTCAGGTAAACTCCAAAAGTGAACTGCAAATATACTAGGTTTAAGTTACGGAAAAAATGATTTTCCTTTCTTTTCTTCTTCTATATTTCTTCTATTGCTGTTACTATGAATTACAATTTTTACATCCTTTACTAATTAATCATCGTGATTTTCTCAAAAGCTTGTTCTTCTATATAGGCCTCCTCCTTTTCTCTCCCTCTTGCCATTCTCATCCACTCTGAACTTTTCATTCTCTTAACCTCTTCTCCCATCGTTTAAATTTCTCGCCTATTGCTCCTTTTGCATTCACGTAGATATCACTCATTTATATCTTATTCTCATTTTTCGCTTTTGTCACGTAGTCGTTGTCACCTATTTCTACTGCCAACAGCTTTGCAACTTTGAATTAAGTTATCCTACTCTTAACTTTTGTTAGTCTTATTTCATCTCCTTTTTATTCCTATTATACATCTTTGGATTCCGTTATTGACAAACAGCTTCTTTATTTATTCACTTATTAAACTATTATTAATTAATTTACTTATAATATTTTATATATCACCCCCCGTTCTTCTTCCATTCGTCCCTATTACGGGACCATAGCACTCCTTCGTTATTTACTAGATCTAGTACCAGATCTACCTCTTTTTCTTTCGGCATCTAATGGGTACCAGTTTGTGGCTATACTGCTCCATCTTTCGTTTCTTGCCCTCAATATATGTCCTGCTCAATTCTATTTTGTAGTTTTACGATTCCTAGTATTTCTTTTAGTTTATATATTTTTTCTATATTTCATTCTTCGCTATTTTGTCTTTTCGTCTTCCTACTTCAACATCTTCTGAGTTGATTGCAAATAAGGCCCGGTTTTACCTTTCAATAGAACCTGATTTATAGGCAACCTTTGATTCGCAACCGAGGACTACCGTAACCAATGTTTCGATTAACAACTCAACAAAACCCCCATTAACAAAGACTAACTTTAAAACATAATGCGAGCCAACTATTAGCGATGAACACTCATTTCACGGATGTTAGCTTGGAAAGTTCATAATTAGCTTGACCTTAACTTATGATGTATGATTTATATTGTTATTTTAACTGATTTTGAAAAAAGAGGCGATGTATGTTTTTATGTATTCACCTCATAGGTCCGCCTCTTCTTTGGAAAGATTTTTCATTTAAAATGATATTGTAGTTACAAACAAAAGTCTGTTGAAATAATTGATTTTTAATTTATGAGCCATATTTCTAAGCAACAACTCAATTACGCTCGTCACCTTGAAATACAAAATGTTAAGTTTTGTTAGCCCAGTAATTTAACTAAAACGACGCTCTTCAAACCGAATCCCAAGTCATGTACAGTTCCGCTTGGCGGCAGAAGAATGGTTGAAGATTGTATAAATCTGAATGCATGATCCATAAATTTTGGTTTGTTTTATAATTTTTTTATATATATAGGATATAAATTAATATATTATACATATTTAAAACCATCAGAGAGGGAAATATATATTATGCATATTTATTTTGTAAAGCATAAAAATTATGTACCTAGGTAACAGAATAAAAATTTATTAATAACAAAACAGAATGGTTAGTAAATTTCTGATCAAAAATAAAAAAAAACAGTCAGTATTAATATCTCTAAGAAATGGCATTTTCTTAGCTATCACACTGTCACCCAGCTCCTAGTTAACATGCAAAGTCAAATAATCAATCAGGTCTTATACGACCCCCATAAAGCTTACACAAAGTCTGTATATCTTCACACAGAGCATATCTAACGATCCCAAATAAACGAATCAAGAGATATTTATTGGTAGGTATTGAAATCAATCAACATCAGAAATCCGTGTTCCATAAAGAAGTCGAACAAATCTCGATAAAGCCTTGGTTTATGGGCCGCCGCGGCGTTTATGACCAGCTAGGAAAGAAACGATGGTAACAAACGGACCGCACTTGATACTGTATCGTTACGTCAGACTTCATTATGATCTAACGTGTTTTATTTGCTAACTAGGGAGTTATTTCTTTATTTATTGAAGTAAAATTTCTTTAGGCGTGACGTGATTCACGGACTAGTAAAAAAAGATGGACTCCGCGCCGTGACATTAGCAAGGTGTGTGCGGTTACGGGGTATAACAGTTATACAATTTTTTTCTCCCTTCGATAATCATATATCCAGAAATCGTTTTATATTATTGTTTTTACACTTTTTCAAAACGCACAACGGCATTTTAAAAATATTTTATTGCGACGCAAACTGATCTGTCATAGACGATGGCAAATCTCATAATGGCGGTCGATCGGCTTGTATAAGTGTATGCGTGGGGCTATGTATTTACACGTTTACCGGCTTGTCTTGGTGGCTCACTATTATGTAAGGTGACACGGAGTCCTTATTTTTTTACTCGTCCGTGAAGTAACTCAGAATATTTTTAAGTAACGTTAGTACTTCCGGCAGAAAAAAGGCAATTGAAACAATTTTTAACCGTTATAATTTAATGGTTTAAAAAATTGTTTCGAATTGCTCAGTATTATTTTCTGAAAATCTCCAAGTGTATTTTTGTTCACTTATGACTTCTTTGTAATAAATAATAAATAAAAGTTCTCAGTCTGACGTTTGCGACATTCGCTAATTTTTCTTCGTCCATCGGACACGCAAAAGATCCGAGCGCATAGAGCCATATTCGTTAATATTAAATAACAACGACAATTCAATGAGAAGACGATGTGAAAAATACAGCTAATCTAACGTTTTGAAGAAAAGCTCGAAACAGAAAAATATGGATAGCTCTTAGGCCTATGTCGAAAGACAAGCAAATGAAAATTTGGACGATAATATATATAGGACAAACGATCGTAGTCATCTGTTGTTAAGTGATCGCCGTAGCCCACATTCTCTTGCAATACCAGAGGAATCACAGGAACGTTGCCAGCTTTTTAGAAAAGATGTATTTTTTTTAAGGTCTCCGTGTCGTATCGTCCTGAAATCGACGCGTAAGGAAAGTCATTTCACAGCTTGGAAGAAAGTTCCTTGAAAACCACACTGTGGGAGAACACCACACACCTATCCAGATGTATAATATATAGGTATTGTATCCTAATTTGTGGCGTGGTTTGCGATAGTGGAATTTGGGGGAAGGAATCAGGTTAAACAGCTCTTCGGAAAACTCCCCGTGATAAATGCGATACTCAATGAAGCAACGTCTCTCAGTTAATAATAAAATATTAAACTAATGTTAATGAGTATACAAATAAAATGCACAAATATCTAAGGTAAAAATATAAAACCATCATTTATAAACATGAAAATCAGGATAACTTCTTCTCCCAGATTTTATATACTATCACAAATAAATGTGATTCCTTTTGTCTTCACTTACCATAAAATAAAAGCTTCAATCAGTTTTGAAATATCACATATATTTCAAAACGAATAACATAAAATGGTGCATTTTCAAAATGTTCTAATCAAATCGCTCTCTACCAAATGAATATTGACCGATCAAACATATGATCTGATCCGCTACCATTAAATCGTGAACACTCTGAGAGAAAATATTTTAAAACCTCAAAAGTTGTTACAATTCCAACCTTAAGCTCTCACATCAAAGTTCAGTTTTATATAGTTCAATTATATGAAGTACGACAAAAATCTATCATTGAATGTGTTATAGTAAAGGTTCTCTACCCGCCTGGCTAATTAAGACATGGATTATCAAGCATTTTGAGGCAGTAAATAAAATAGTAATCTTACTTTAGAGTATAGGCCATACACGGTTATCTTTGAATGTTAAACCGAAACACATAATGTTTCTTTTGATCCCACCTACACATTAAGTTATCCAGTGATAGTTAAGGTATTTCACACAGATCCAATACGACGTCGAATGATCCAAAAGTTTGAAACTATTTAACGATCACGACACCTTGAATAAATTAATGTTAAAATTGCATACTTTCAGCATGTAATTGATAAAAATTCTTATAACTGCTGTATATTTCAAGTATTATCATGCGTTCCATACATATATAACAAAATAAGAAATTAAAATATTAAATTTGCAAAGTTAAATTTAAGTTCACAATAACCATTATTAAAGTAATTTAGTTTAAACTAAGCCCTTTAACCATTATAAAAGTGGGTTTAAGGCTACTTTGAACACGTTAGATATTACTTTCCTGTTGTACAGTATGTTCGGGAAAGGTTAAACTATAAATAATGCAACTTTAATATCTTTAGTAAATTTATATTTGACATAAATTTTCAGAGTTTACGTCATACTATATAAGTATACATCAACTTATTATTATCTATTATCTCTACAAATTTTCCTAAAGTTAAACAATGCTCCCGGACAGCCGCACTGTTACCGCCGCATCTGCTTTGTATGAAGACACCTTTATAGTCACTGTCAATATTAATGTAACTGATATAAAATAGATGTGTATTGAGAACTGCTAATGGTGTTTTGACGTTGATGTCTTTTGTTTGTTGCAGGATCCGCGCCGTAGCGAGCTCGTGAGTATTAAAGGCTATCTTATTACTGTACTTGGATTTACACAAATACCTGTACATATATTTTATGTACTCAAGCTTTCACAAAGCAATTCCAATTCTCGCTATATATAATAGAGCATACTTTACATACATTTCTCTACCATTTTATTATTTTTAAATAAGCATTTGTTTGTTATTAAATTCACCAGAATCAACAAATCTTTATCAAATACTATCTTAATAGCAAGTACATTACTTATCACCTACCGCCAAATAATGCGTCATATTCTCATCCACAACATCTATCATGAAAATAGAAAAATTACTCACCTTTTTTGAAACATTGTTACATGTCAACTAACAATTACTAAGTGTAAAGAACACAAGAACGTAATGTCTTCCCCTTAATAGAGACTACAAGAACAGTGCTAATGGATACTCTTATTTTTACTCTACTTAGTTAAATAACTTTAAATTATATTCTTTTTAGCCTTATGATCTAACAATCTATTGTTATTTAAATGATAAACTTAGGTTTTTATCAAAAAGGATGAAAAACCTTTTTTGAAGATACCTTTAATACAGCGTCTAAGATGTTTACCATCTTAAGCTTTCTGGGACTCTCTTACACTGAAACACATAATATTATTGCTTTTAATCCCACCAATATATACATTTATACAGCTATAGTTAAATTCCAAAGACCACAACATATCCTTAGCACATGATGCTAGGTGTCAAAGTGTTATTATTTGCGGTAACAACTATGCTTAAACGGCCAATATTATATTTTTCACTATTTGTGTTTCAGTTTAAAAAAAAAACAAGTTGTACTCCGAGAGTGCCGGCAGATGTCAAAACTTGGACATTAACGTTGTGCATTTTTTAATATATTGGAGTGGTTCAAATATTCATTTACTGCGCTATCGTACACAAAAGTTTATCTGTCAGAAAAATCAACTTTCATCCATAATTTCAATGACTGTCTTACGAATTTTCGATCAGGTCACATGTCCTGACGCGAGTTTAACATTTTATGCACATAGTTCGATGGACAGATGGCCATTGGGACAGTAAAGTCCTTGAATGACGACCACGTACCAGAAGTTGACCAAGAAAAGACCAGTGTTGGTAGGCCCCCCAAAAGCTGGACCAACGATCCGGTCAAGATCGCCGGAATACGTTGGATGAGGGCAGCCCAGGAACGATCGTAGAGGAAATCCTTGGGCTGATGATGAACAAATTACGCATTAACCGTAATCGCGTAACTAAAAGTATACGTGGCTTAAAAGCATTTATTTGTTATAATGTAACTTCAACTTTTATTGTGACTTACTAAACAATTTCTATAAACAGCATTACCCTTAAATACATTGACCGTTGACTCCGAAATATCGTATTACACAAATAAATCTAATATATAAAATTCTCATGTCGCGGTGTTTGTAGTTAAACTCCTTCGAAACGGCTTGACCGACTCTTATGAAATTTTGATTGCATTTTGGGTAGGTCTGAGAATCGGACAACATCTATGTTTCATCCCCCTAAGGGTGGTCCACGCCAATTTTTTGTATAATTTTTTTGACATTTTTTTTTAATTTGTTTGATTATGAGTCAGCATTAAAAAATACATACAACTTCAAACATTTTTCACCCATCAACGATCAACAGTTACTTTTGTATCGCGATCTTAATATCGGCAATACAACGTTTGCTGGGTCAGCTTGTATATAATAAAAATGTCATCTCAAATCTAACTAACCTTACGGATATCTAAAATAAAATCAAATTATTACAGAAGCAGCATTTTATGTCCAAAAATTCGATGCCTCAACGACTCACAGCTGATGTATTGTTACTTAAAAAAATATCGATGAAAAGGACCGATCGTTAGTTTATCAAATATTGTTTGACCATTATCGGTAAAAGCGACGTAAAAGTGACCGCTACCGGCTTTGACAAATATTTTAACACTAAAAATGTTTGCTGTCAGTAGTACTTACCAACCGTGTTTGATTTTTAAGTAAGATCGGGTTTCTCAATCCACTGTTTGTTGTGTTAATAATTGAGCAAATTGGATTTATAATGACAACGTGTGAGTTTATGACGTGTTAGAACAAAATGCGTCAGTTTGAGAGTCGTTCAATGACTTATATTACTTTTATTCTGAAGGACTGCTAAATAGTCAATATTCAACGGGGGAACAAAGTATCGCTGCTAGCATGCTCCTTTGCACAGGATGCCTGCTAGATTATGAGTGCCACAACTATGTGTCAGCATTAGTGTGTTTCGGTCAGAAAGGTACCATAGGTAGTGAAATTACTGGGCAAACGAGACTTAACATGTTGGATTTTTCAAGAATCTTAAGCGGCACTGCATTATAATAGGCAGGGCGAATTATCGTCAGCTGAACGTCGTGATCGTCTCGTCCTTTATAGTCATAAAAAAAGTTTTGAATTCAGTTTGGGGAAACATTCGTGTGCATAAAACAGTTAAATAGCAAAATTTAATTTCACGGTCTTCTCTATTTTTCACTAATTCTGATTCGAATATTGCAAGTTTATATTAGTACTTATACAGTAGTAGTATATAGTACGAATAGTTGTATAGGCATAAATTTACCATGATGATTTCAACAAGTCCTTACGTAAAAACATCTGCACAAAAAGACAGACAAAAAGTCAAAGAATTAAAAAAGAGTTATAATTAGAATTGCTCAGAAATTGATAATTTGATTATAGTCAAAGTCGAATAAACTTTATTTAATTACGCTTAAACAAAACGCTTTAGAATCGTCACCCCAAATATTTCTTTTAAATTACTGAATTTACCTTATGTTCGTAAAAAGCTCGTGAGAAGAACATATAAGAAACTCAACCGCCACTCTTTTCAATCAAATAGAGTATTGTACAATGGCTGTAATATACATAACAAATTAGTTTGTAAGGTGCTGCATTCAATATACGAGTCGTGTTTAAATAATATAAATTATTTCTTAAAGATAGTAGATAGATATATACTATAATATATAATATATATATATAGATGTATAATTTCGAATAATAATAATATTAAATCATTTTATTTCAGGCTACAAGGCCCATAAAATAAATACCTCATAATCTAACAACATACATATTTTTAAAACTTAAATCTACGTCACATTTTCGCGGCGATTTGAGGCGCGGGTTCGGTAATTTCCGGCGGTCAGCGACGTCGACGATACTTGCGGAACACGATCCCCTTTGGCCACAGCTTCACGTCCAGGAATGTCGATATATGTTCTGTCGGGACGCGACCAACAAAAGAGTTAAAGTCTACTGCGTGACGCGTCACTAGCTTTTCGACCCCCAACCGGAACCTTGTCTTCTCCACCAAGTACTGAACAATGTCGGAGGCCTTGGTGGTGTGGTGAAAGCGGGAGACGGAAATATACGTCGCTGGGACTACGGGACGCAGGAGCTGGTTCTGTCCTATGGGTGCTGTGCCACATTGATTATGACTAGGAGACCTCCTATTCTTACAAATTCTTCTTCTAATATAGAAGATATAATAATATATGTTTACACTTTTCGATGCTTGCATTCTTCTTTCCTGAGCATAATTACAAATACAGAGATTGTCAAACTCTATTTCGCTTATCATAAGTTTCTTTTATAACTAAAACATTCCCAATCCATCATAACGTTCATACAGGACTATTTTTTGCTTCATATACAATGATTTACACGACCCAAACAAGGCATTTAACACACTATAAAATTAAGAGATAAACAATAATCACACAATAAATCTGTAACTTAAACTCACATGTGTTGAAACGCCGGGTTATTAATGACAGACAGACACCCATCTCGACTTCCACACTATTTCATAATGTGTCTAATTGGAAACAAATGTGACAGTACACGGTTTTGTTTGACGTGCAAATAAAAGATAATTTTATGTGACAAGCTTTGTCGGAAACTTAGATTAGGGATTGGTCTCCGCTTCGCTCCAACTAGATACCGCACCACCTAAGAACGATAGCTTTTTTATTACGGCAACTATTAGATGCTTGTATGCGTGACATCTTGAAACTCAATGGCATCTTTGAAATTTTTGTAACATACGCTTCGGGTTATTTTACATTGTAATTAATAAAAAACAAAATATTTACTGATGATATGTGATACCAGTGTCTTTCTTATTTCGTGTAGTATTATTTTTATAAAGAAATACTACGCAACCCGCCATTTTAAATTAAATTATAAGCAAAGGTTTACAGAACATGTGGCACGTCAACGTCACATTTGCGCAGGTTGTCAACTGTAAAGTAAATCTTGTAGATGAAGCCACAACCTGAGAGTTGAACAAAGCATACAATATTTTATAATCGATACGTCACTCGAACGGTTGGCTCAGTTGGAAAGAGCGCTCGCACGTAACGCAAGCGGTCGTGGCTTCGACTCCCGCATCTTTCATAAAATTTTGTTTTCAGTTTTATTTATGTTATCATTTGATATCTTATTTCACACCTAAATATGTTTCTCGTATTTTTACCTATAGAGCTAATTTTACAACTCCCATAGTCTCCAGATTTCATGATGACTAATTTTTGAAGCAGTCTTTCAAAAGCATTTAAGGTTTTTTTGTCAAAGTAACTGAATGTGCAGCTTATGTAGTATATAATATAATAGTAACCTAACTTCTGCCCTAAGTTGATCAATAGTTCTTGTTAGTCTGTGCTAAGTTCGTTTTTCAATCTCGAATCTTATCAAGTTATCCCAACTTATTGCTTGAGCATCTCGAAATGATTTAGCTTGTTTATTTAACGTGTTGGCAAAACGAATTGGCAAGTTAGGTCAAAAAAAAATTATTGAAGCAGGCGTTTTTTGCGGAAATCCAAAATTATCCAAAGACTGAAGTCAGTCTCGTGCCAGATTTTGGCGACTCAACATGTCCTAAGGATGCCTCGTGTAGAGGCGAAACACGTGTCGAATTGTTTAAAGACAAATATTGGCGATATTAACACTAAAGAAAACTCAAATCATTTGGATAAGTTAAGTCAAGTTTAGCTGAATACTGAATGAAATTGATTCCTCATTTCTTCTAGTTTGGTATTTCAGTCGTCGACTTTCTGGATTAAGTGAAATTTCTAAGATTTTTCACAAAATTGGTGTAACATCTATAGATACCCTATAGAAAAAAAATTAAGTGTGTGTGTAGTTATGTATGCAAGCAAGAAGTTATACTACTTTGGCGTAACAAATCAAAACTCCTTAAAAATATTTATTACTCTTTTTTTTTTTATGCCAATACGGAACGAGACGAGCAGGACGCTCAACTGATGGTAATTGATACGCCCTGCCCATTACAATGCAGTGCCTTTCAGGATTCTTGAAAAACTCAAAAACTGAGCGGCACTACAATTGCGCTCGTCACCTTGAGACATAAGATGTTAAGTCTCATTTGCCCAGTAATTACACTAGCTACGGCGCCCTTCAGACCGAAACACAATAATGCTTACACATTACTGCTTCACGGCAGAAATAGGCGCCGTTGTGGTACCCATAATCTAGCCGGCATCCCGTGCAAAGGAGCCTCCCACTGGTAATAACTCGTGCCATTCTACGTTTGTAGAAAGAACAATCGTAGATTAGGGTCCTATTCAACGGCGAAAGTGTAGTCTTTATAAGTTAATTAATTTTTATAAGTGAACTGAACTAAATGAGTTACAGACCGCTACTGAATATAAAATAAAATTATAATTGATGGGAAGACAGTGTGGTCACGCATACATATGCAAATAACTTATTAGTCCCTACAATAATATTATTGGAAAAATCTTGCAAAGATGGCTTTGACAATTAATTATTAAATAACGAATACGGCTGTATGGGCTTGAACCCTTTGCCTCTCCTAATAATGAACGAAGAAAAAAAATAACTAATGTCGCTAAAGTACTCAATAACTCTTGTGTTTATAAGAATTAATTAACTTTTTTTTTTCTTTTTTTTGACTTTCTCATGTAAGCCTTTCAGTTTTTGACTTTTGAGTATTTTTGTTGCGTCACTTTGCATATATTGTAATTGAAATGATTTGTAAAACAACTAAAATGTAAATCTTGGCTTAAAAGAGTGGCAATGAGTTTCTTGCTACTTCTTCTCATTAGCTCAACCCTTTACGAAGTAGCGGTAAATTCAATAAGAAACAATATTTATATATTTTTTTTTGACATTCATAAGTGTCATTTTTGTGACCTACATGAATAAAGTGTTTTTGAATTTGAATTTGAATTTGTAAGAAAATTTTAGAAACCAAATTCACCCAGTTACTTTTGTGTTACAGCAATGCGCGCTTCTTAAAATTTCTCTCTCATATTTTTTTCAATAACAACATCTATTCCCTAAGAGGAATTATTTCATGGCACCACCAGTTTGTTTTACGAATCTTTCGTAATCGGATTACTCGATGCAATGGAGCGATGTAATATCGTTTATAAGATTAACGTTTCAACACCCATTTATTTGTGAATAAGAAGTTTATTATCACAGTTGCTCTATTTGTGTTGCCGGAAAGGTTTGTAAGATCAATTTAGATTGTAATTGAAGTTGAATTTAATCGATGTATCGTGACTGGTTTTGCTTTAGTTTTAATAACCATCCTTATGGAAGGTAGGTTTCTTATTATTTGATCATTGATTTGATCCAGCATGAGGTGGTAAAGGTGATGATAGATTCAAACCTCAACACATTCCATGTCAGTCCGTTTATGGTTTTTATCTCATAATATGATAGCGAGGGTAAGGGCTGTGAACTTTACTTCATCTTATTGAAGTGAAAACTTCTTTAGCAATGATTTGAAAGTCGATGAAACGAAAAAGCGAGACAGTACAAAGAGCGATTTAATGTGGGAGAATATGAGATAGGAAGCATCATCCAAAGGTCACAAGGTCAACGTTTTGCGATTATCTAACGGCCGTTTCCAATATACTATCTACAGATAGAGATAAATTACTACCTTCAAGTGTCAGTAATAAGCTGTCAATAATCTGAAGCTGTCCCGTAGTCCACGATAAGTCATTCTTATCACCTTATATAGGGCCGCGTGAATTGCAATTTCCATACAAACTTTATATCGCTGGTAAGCTATACGTCGTCCCATTGACAGACACCGTGCACGGATAAGGTGAGTTACCGTCGTTAAGTTTATTGGGACAGAAAAGGATAGTTAAGATTTTTATCTCAAGTAAGAGATAGACTGAATATTGGGAATGGCCGTTAGTTTCTAGAGCATAACCGACACATTACAGCAATTGTTAAAAAAATTACTCCATTCTAATAATTTGCCATATTAAGTTAGCTAGCCTACGATGAAATACAACAAAACCCATCGCTTGGTTTGATAACCTTAGGCCTTAGGCCCGGTATCCACCAAAGCGGAGAGGAGATGTCTTACTTTTATATAGAATTTTGTCCGCGTTGAGCGATCAAGCGGTGCGGCAGAGCGGAGATTCGTGTAGGCAGGCCTTTCGTAGATATCACTTGACTGATTCTGAGCTGTCACAGCTCACATCTCGGCTATGTATAATTCACTTCTCCTCACCGCTTTGGTGGAAATAACCTGACAGCTTCGCAGCTTATTTCCTCTCGTCTCCTCTCCTCTCCGCTTTGGTGGATACCGTGCCTTAGAGTCCGCACTAGCTAATCAAAATAATGAGCGTGTTAGAATGGATACGAGAAATAGAGTATAGGGTATAGAAGTTACAAGTAAATCTAATATGAAAATCACTAATAACCTTTATATTCAAGAAAACTACCGTCACTTTTATAAATATATTTATTAAGTCATGAAGCTACATCGGTTCGTAAAGGAACTTTGACATGGGGAGAAGAACTGATAAGAAACTCCCAGCTTATCTTTTGAATTATAATGTTACAAAATATACTGTACAACATACGTCCAACAAGTTGAGGAATCTTTAATATAATGTACTTATGTTAAAATACTAAAATAACACTTACTAGCCCCATTTAATATTCACATGGGGTTACGCTATTAGATTATTAATAGCTACTAAAAGGGATAATAATATCAGAACAGAAAATAGAATAATATAATGAATAATAATTATAAGCACTTACCTATGACGTGTCCGTTCGGTGCGGCAGCTACGAGCCAAATGTGACTAAGCACCACTACGCCGAAACAACGAAACCTTAGTAGACTTAGGTTGGCAATCCTAGCTGCTTGTTCCTGATTAGCTGTCGAACAGCAAGCTTCTATTGGCTGTATTGACTTTAAAATCAGCTACAGCTACTTTTTAGTATTAAGATGTCAAAACATAACTCTTTTATGATTAGTTAATTAGTACTTAACTACGATTACTAACTAACTAATGATATTACTAACTATGATTATTAAATAATAACATAAAAGCTTAATGAGCATAATAATCTAACAAGCGCAATCGCGGCTGCCGCTCAGATTTTCGGATTTTACAAGAACTAAGCAATACTGCATTAGAATGGGCAGAGCGCATCTATCATAAAAAACAATTACATTACAATCTTCTAATTCAATATATTAGACCCACCGAATAAAATAAAGTTAACAAAATCCACGAGACTTTAAATTAAATAAAACATTGTGTATAAACGCTGTTTTAAATTCAAGGCGTCGCTTCCAAAATATCAATTGTATAATAATTATGTTTGGATCCCGTTCTGTTGATTCTTCATCATATTTCTTTTACATCTCGTAATTATCAAGTTTTTATTATTTAACACGGCCTGTTTCATGTTAAATGCCGATTGTATCGCAGTATCTTATTATATTTGTTAGTTTGAGGCCACTAAATACGCGGTTACGACTAAAAGACTAGGGTCGATGATTTTCGAAACCAAAAAAATAAGAGTAGGATGAAACCCATTGGAAAAGGATGAGAATATAACAAAAATTAAAGTAAAAATAAATAAATTACGGCCGACCTGAGGCCGGGAAGAAGAAAAAGGGGAAGAAGAAAGGGGGTGTTTAAGGGTAAAAAACGGTTTATGTCAATTTCCGCCGAAAGTTAAGTCCTATGAAAAAAAGTAAAATAGCAAAGTTGCATGTAACAAAAATATCTACATCTTCTGTTTTTGCACTCTTTTCACATAACCTCAAAATGTATGTGAAGAATTCAAATAACCAATATATCTTCAAAATTTATAGACAGTATCTTAACAGTATCATATTGATTATGTAAACTAAATGTAGCACTATTAAATAAAATGTACTCAGAAAATATTATATCGCTGCGGACTTGTTTGGCTAAATCATCATCAACTCACACCGCATCGCACCCTGACTTAAATAATTTACGAATTTATATCGGGTATGCATTAGGAACCACGAAAATTTATTGAATTAGGCGTTACCTTGCGGAAATCAATAATTATACAAATGATTTAAGTTTTCTTAAGTGTTAATTCCGCCAATATTTATTTTTAAAACAATTCGACACGTGTTTCGCCTCTATACGAGGCATCCTCAGGACGTGTTGTCTCGCCAAAATCTGGCACGACACTCAGAGGGAGTCAACACTAAAGAAAACGAGGAATTAACACTAAAGAAAACTTAAATCATTTGTATAATTAGGAACCATAACAATCGAAATGGCCCTAGCCTACCGTTTGTTTATAAAGCGTATTGTTTGATAATGTTAGAATCACCCACATCCCAGTCCGCTTATTTAGGAGACACATACAATCTTTTTGTTCCTCATCACTGTAACCCCAACATTCTTATTGAACAGAACTGGTTCCTTATAAAAACGACCGCTTCTGGCATTCATAACGCTTTTTGTCACCTGTCGGTCGCCGCTCCTATAGATATATATGACATGATATCGCCCATTCCAAGCTTGTATTGGAGATATGAGAAAAACCAGTGCGAATCAGAGACGATAGTTTTTCTCGAGAATGGTTTATGGAATCTCATTCATATCATTAGACGGACTAACGGACCATTAAGATAACGCTACTTTTATAGATGTGAGAAGCTTTTTAAGAATGTTAATTATTATTGCAGTGTGATTAGACAAATTAGATTTTTGAATTGAACTTGTTCTTACTATCTGTAAATGTAGGATTACTATATTATGAATAATTGAAATAGTGACTGATTATCATGTTGAAATCCGTTTTTGGACCGACTTTTTTTTTAGATCTAATGATAGAGTACTTGAGGGAACCAGATAGGTAACTAAGAATATAACGTTTTCCAATCACAAATCAATTATTTGTATACATTGGGAGGCTCCTTTGCACAGGATGCCGGCTAGATTATGTGTACCACAACAGTGCCTATTTCTGCCGTGAAGCAGTAATGTGTAAGCATTACTGTGTTTCGGTCTGAAGGGCGCCGTAGCTAGTAAAATTACTGGGCAAATGAGACTTATAAGCTTATGTCTCAAGGTGATGAGCGCAATTGTAGTGCCGCTCAGAATTTTTTGGTCTTTTAAGAATCCTGAGCGGCACTGCATTGTTATGGGCAGGGCGTATCAATTACCATCAGCTGAACGTCCTGCTCGTCTCGTCCCGTATTTTTATAAAACAATTAAAAAAATAACCAGGTAGCATAATATGACGTTTTCAATCACAAATCAATCATTTGTATACAGAAAGTATCGTAGAGTGTCATGGCGCTAATGAAAAAGTTCACAATTAATAACTATGTAAGGATTGTAAGTAAATATACTAGTTAACGGATGGCAACAAAATAGTTAAGCGACTGTAACCTGGTCTTCTAGTGATATCAGAAGGTAAGCATCGGAAACTTCTAAAGTAGCCTGTTAGCTACCTAATATTTACGAGGATTTGAAAGACATTAATAATCCTGTATTGCAGAAAAGTATATAATCTACCTGTAGTAAAATACCTATCGTATACGGCAAAGACGTGAATCAAACCAAAGATATTGTTACAAATCCTAAAATATTACTACCTACATTTTATTTTGATGTTTAGGTCAGAAATTTATAACCAGAGGTATGTTTATTTTATATTCACGTACCAATGGTTTCCAAAGTAGAGGACAAACTCGATGCATATATCACCAGAATTCCTACTAAATCTAATCTACAATTCAAAACAAACATAACTCACAAACACAAACTTATAAGATCAGATCCCGATTAATCTCAACTCGCGTACTTCACGGTAAATATGACTTTATGATGAGTAATTGCATTCAGTATTATATTAATTCGATTTTACGTTTTGGTCCGCGTTCATTTTTTATTGTTTATCTGGATCAAAGCAACCTAAATAATATGCCCAAAATCTTTTTAGGAATCGGGAGTCTACGAGTCTGTAATATTGATGTGGATGTACGTCATATCGATCTAAACAAACCACACAAAGAAGGACACTGCAATATTTGAAGATTATGAATGACTGACGAATCATAAATGAAGTAATAAGCATTATAAATTAAATCAAATCAAATCAAAATCAGTTTATTCACGTAGGTCACGGAAATGACACTTATGAATGTCATAAAAAAAATCTTATTGAATCTACCGCTACTTCGTAAAGGGTTGAGCTAATGAGAAGAAGTAGCAAGAAACTCATTGCCACTCTTTTATATCAAGATTTACATTTAAGTACATCGATTTACAAATAATCTCAAATTACAATATAATATGTAAAATGTAAAATCATGCAACAGACACACTCAAACGTCAAATAGTCAATGTCTTACACGAGTAAGTCAAAAAAGTAAATGTAAATTAATACAAAAGTTATTGAGTACAGTAGCTGCATCATCCACATACACCATAAATAAATAAAGGTATTCTATGAGCATTTTATAAGCGGTTATATATATACTTATATATTATATATCTAGCGGGGTTCTAACCCACAACTTGTTGCTCAAGACATAGATACTCACTCATGTTTATTTATAAGATATTTTTTTAACATCACAGATTGAAATCCTTTCGACTACCATAAAAAGATCCAAAACAGCCCTACACAATATTTACCTTGTAATAAAACAAGCTAGTTTTACACCAATACGATGAAAACATCCAACGCTTATAAAGAGATCAACCATAGCTTGAGACGTCAAAAGTTTAATTACAAATTTTAACATCATAATCATTTCGATCGTGAGTAATCAACGAAAGCATGAATTAATGTTACACGTCAAATTTAACTAGACACTTCAGTGTGACCCCAAACACACTTAATAGTCATGCTTACAAGGCCGTATTGCTCTAGATTTGAGACACAAAGTGTCTTGTTAACATGGTCAAGGAATAGTTATATTATTACGTTACCCTCTAAGATACTGGTTTACTCGCCGGAACTCCCGCTGGGCTTAATGTGAGGCATCCGTACAGCGCTCGCAGCAAGTTACCAAATCTGCGTCCGCATTATAATCATCGACCTTAGTATCTCTTTATTAAATATCTTAGACATCACCAACTACATCGACTTGCGTTAACAGTTGTACATTTCAAGCTGTTCCATTACTTACATCTGACTATAAATCATACATTACATTGCAATAATTTATTCGTAAAGTCTTGCTCGTTTTATTTCCTCCGAGATTTCTTTACATGTTGTTCTCGAATTTCTTAATACGTGATGCGATTTCTTATAAATACATTTCGGATTTTTATCCTGCCTTTGTTGTCAATAATAATAATTCACATGTCGTCTTATCTGTAAAATGATACCAAAGGTTATATATTTTATTTGATTTTTATTCAAGCAATTGATACTGTACTTAAATTAGAATAATGCTAAATGTCTTTTATTTTATTTATTTGTATAAAACCCGATAAATAAGTATAATGATTACATTTTGTTATTTTTGTTAAGTTCTCTCACTTCTGGGTTTAATTATACAAATAAAATTTGAAAACAGAATTTATGAACGATGCGGGCTCGAACCCGCGACCTCTTGCGTTCCTTATGTGCGCTCTTCAACAGAGCAGTTTATCAACTATAAAGTAGATCGTGTAGATGAAGCCACAACCAGAGAGTTGAACAAAGACAATCAATATTTATGAACCTTACGTTGGTTCAGTGGAAGAGCGCTCGCAGGGCGCGAGAGGTCGCGGATTCCAGTCCAAACATCCTTCATAAATTTTGTATTCAATTTTAATTTGTATAGTGATTACATTTTACACAACCATGACGGAAATACTCTTGAAACGTTAATAAATGTATATTCTATAAAAGCATAAACTTGAATTTATGATCAGTTAATAAGGTATTAAAATATCTTTAAGCAAACATTTACATATTGGAGAAATACGGGATTATAAAGCTAGTTTAGTTTTTATCCATGTTAAAAATAATTTACAGAACATGTTTTATGCATGACATTAATAATCCCAAGACTGAAGATTATTTATTTAAGCTATTAATAAATTTTGTTAAATACTTGATCATTAGCGCATAACAGATAAAAAAGTCGTCCTAGTAATATACCTTGTGGCATCCCATTAAAATACTATTGATTAATCGTAATAAATTGGATCACATAAACATGGATCGAACCGAACATAAGTGTCTCATAACACTAGATATGTTGATGTCATTTGAATAACTATTTGATAAATAAGGAGGTATTAATATAATGTAAGAGAAACATATTGAACCTAATGGTATCTTCGTTAAAAACATAAAGCTAAAGTGGAAATCTATGATTTTGTTACACCGTCAGATTTTATAAGATTTTAGCGAAATGGATTTGCAGCAATAATATTTTTTTGTGTTTATAAGTTTTATAATTACTTTATGCATCTTCGTTACAAAAAAACTTGGTATAATGCTATATTTGGGAATAAACCAAGAATATATTGCAATGATAAATCTGAAATTTTTCGAATGTCAGGCAGCCTAGTAAATAAACGCGGGAAACTTTATACGTCCGAACAAACCAATCATAGGCAAAATGTCTATTTGTAAACTTTGCATTTTCTTGTTTTTTTTTTAATATAATCAATTCATTTAATATAATTACCACTGAAGTAATGCAAGGAATTTTAAGATGAGCTATGCTGATTGACACCATGCGTTCTCTAATATTAATTTTATTAAGGATCCAGATGTACGTATGTAATGTACATTTCAATATCAAAATTTTTGAATCCACATAGAAATGCTATTTCTGTCAATTTCATCATTATCCTATTGATTAATTAAAATATTATGATGGTATCATTATCAGTTATTGAAATCACAAAAGCAGTATAGTTAGTATATATGAAAACATTAATCTCCATCTATTTATTCACGATAAGCATACACCAAAGAAGTCAGCCGCAATACCCAAGTTAGAGCCTACGACTAAAGTTTAACATTTTATTAATACAGGCATAGTTGTACGCGTTACATCATAGTGAATAGTATGTTATTTAGACTCACTATTAATAGTAGAAACTGATTGTTCAAAAAAATACTATAATTTTTGGTTAACTTTACTTGTTAACTTGACTTTAATATTTCAAGCAAATATTTGTGATGAAGCTAAAGAAAACCATAGTTTCCGACTTTGCCATCATGTGTGAAAACACACATAAATATTGATCCTTGAAAGATTATATTTTTCGAAGGTAAAGTATTAAAATTAATCACGTTTGCAGATTTAATACTCAACAAAGTGATTAGACATTCTCTTTAACCTCACATATTTATCGCCTGCAAAAACGTTGACCCAAATAATTGAAATTCATGCGCAATCACGAACGACGAAAAACAGCATTAAAATAGGAAGCACAGTTGTATAAATTTGAACATTTTATTAACATTAAACATTCGAGATGTATAAATAATTCGGCGTATACGTTTCATTGTGAATATGGAAATGAGCCTGGGCGGGGTCCAACTCTCCACGGTCATAAGACTTTTAGTAGAATCAACTGATGTAGAAAATTGTGTTTTGCTTGTATCTCCAACTTATTCAGTAACATGCGATATGTAAAATTTTATCTGAATAGTTGCTGTAAACGGTGTTATGTACACATACTTGGCAGAACACGAGAAATTATAAATAAATTGTTGGAGATATATGTACGGGACTGGTTATTTATTTGTTTGTCAAATCTTTCGCGTTCTTGTTTTCAAATACTGAGCATATAAATATAACATAAGTTCGCAGTATTGATATAAATATAGAGTAAAACAGACAAATTACTCAAAACTAACAAGTAGGAACAACCATCCAACAAAAGAACAACATTCGTTCGTTATAATCTATACATGTAAATAAAATTGGAGTGTCTGTGTGTAATATTGAAATAACCGTTTTTTACTACATGTATGTGAATATATATACACACATATGTACACACACCAAAATAACATATTTTACAGTTTTCATCTATCTATCTGTCTGTTTGTTCCGGCTAATCTTTGAAATGGCTCGACCGATTTTGACGAGACTTTTATTGGCAGGTAGCTGATGTAATAACTTAGGCTTAATTAAGCGTTTATTTGAGAAAAATTCTTTTAATTTTAGACAAATATAGTAATGTTGCAATGTCCAAGAAACAGTCTAACTGTAAAAATAATTTATATGGCAAAACAACCTTTCCGGGTCAGCTAGTATATTAATATAGATCAACGCGTAGATAGATGATGTCCCGTTTACAGAAATTTATCATTAACATTCACAATAATCGGTAAAATTTTCTATAAACAAGCTACAGTTTATTCAATCAGTTCACCGTTGGTCCCACAATCGTATCCCTAAATTAATCATCTCAATTTGTCCAACATTCTCACTAAAGAAAAAACTGGCTGGCGACAGATTACAACAACTAAACTCGAAATATATATATCGTAAATGATATAAAAAATGACTCCCATTAACAAATAGATCTTAAAAACTTGAAACATTAATGCTTAAGATATTTTAACTCAAAATGCGACACTATAATACACACCAAAGAGTTTGAATTTATAACGAGAATCTTTATTAAGACATAAATCTTCTATTTCGTTCGGCGTATTTGAATAAAATCGCCATTAAAACACCGAATATCATTTACTAATAACGACCGAGTGTCTGACTTCGATTACCAAGTCATTCTGGTCTCGCTCGCATCAATTTATAATACTTTTGTACTTGAAGCGAATTTATCTTTTTCTAAGTGCTAAATTACTTTTCCATTGGTACTTGGGCATTCATCTATTTTGATGGTTTCTTTTGTTTCGTATCCGAATGTTAACTTATGATTCTGATTTGGTTTACGCTTACTCTTGAATATACTTTCTGGTTGCTCGTTATATTCATTATGAGAGGAATGGGTAATGTCTGACATAAAGCGTTATTGTCGATTGATAAAACAACACATCTAAAATTGTTCTTTATTGGACCGTATTGCGTTACTGATCAGATTAATTTATACACAATTATAGTGATATAATATATGGTAGGTAAATGAATTTACTTTATATAGGACAATATAGGACAATCAAATTGCTATATTTTATATTATTAAGCTCAACTTAAAGTTTTCACTTCTGTTGCCTAGTCTTCGTTTAGCACAGACCATTTTTTACAATTCGGTTAACTGGGTGGCAGAAGTGACCATATTTGTATGAAAAGAAACGAGATCGATTTTAATTGGAGTTTTTTCATTCATAGCCATTAATAACACTTTAATGGTAATTTGAGAGCATTTACAAATACTATCTAATTTTACGTTCCTGCTAGCTAGCTAAAAGCTTAATAAAAATTTTGAGAGACTTTAAATGGAAAATAATCTGTATCTCTTTCCTCGAACAGGACTAGTTGAAAATTTCTGTTACTGTTTGAGAGGTACTTGTTTATGTTAGAGAGGGCGAATGGACAACTTACTTGATCGAATATAACTGCCAGCCATGGACATCCACAAAATTTAAAAACATTTTTTTTAGCTTGTAGGGTCGTGTCGGTTCAGGAACATACAAATTGGCCGTCTCAGGCTAGTTTTGCCAAATACCTCATCAACTATACATGTTATCTTTTTGATGATATTCCTCAATTAAATTGGCTATCGTCATGTCCAGCTTCCAAAGCCTTTCGACCACCTATAGAAGAATTTACCTCTACTATATGTAGAGATCTATTTAGATTTACATTAAAACCGTTACAATTACACGCGTTTTAATCCTATAAAAGTGTTTTATTTAAATCTACCAATGTTATTCAGAATATTTGTCTTCAGATGGTAAGTATGTCTGCTATATACATCCCCACGGCACAAAATGTGTGAATCTTCTTTGTGGTAAATTCTATTACGTAGTTCATTTGAAAATATCTGTAGTAAAACAATAAATGAAAACAATTTATTTTTTAGTTTCTAAGCGCTTAATTGCTTTTTCATTGACGCTGCTGTGAACATTTCGCTATTTCTCTTGTGTCAATTAACTGTTGACTATTAAAGCTTCACTGACACTGTTCAATTATTTAACTAGTTGTTAATTAAAATGCACGTCATTCTTGAGCTGGGCGTGGGCTTGAACATTTATTTATTACTTCATTTATGAATTTAATATCGTTTTAATATCGCGTTCATAATTTAAATATAAGCTTAATTCACGGAAATAGGTTATGCATGATGAAAATGGAAATAAGAACTAAATGTAGAAATAGGTTTCAGTTTTTATTTATTATGACAGGAAAAGGCACCGATCCTTAAGTTTTTATATGCTTCCTAAGCATTTGCTATCTTCAACGTTTTTTCTTTATGTAACCTTCTTTTACACATGAGTATACAAACATAGGGCTCATCTGGTATGAGATCACCGTATCTCATATTTTCTTGTTACACCAGAAGAATCACAGGAGCGTAGCATACCTTTTATAGTGACGAATAAATATAAATTTGAAATCAAAAACCGAAAACTCCTACCACATTGGTAGGAGGCGGGCCAGAATAGAACCGAAGTGACAGTTGTTGCTTCAAACGGTGAACGCAAGTTTTCCCCAAAGATGTTGATGATAATGACTGTATGATATATTTCTGCAGTTTTGTCCACTCATTGAATATTCCTCTCATAGAATCACATGGGGCTCCCCAGCTCGAACTAGTAACACTAGAAGTAACATCTACATCAGGGGCCAATACTGTTGCGATATCTATTTCAGCTGTTTACTTAATTTTTGAGTTTAGCAGTATGTTGGTACTGATGCTGTACAAATATTCAATCTTTAGTCTGAGGCTGCTGAGCGATGGCATTAGGATCGTATTGAATTACACGTCGTCATTGGTCAACTTAATTATTCACTGATTAATGGGTTCAAATTATTGTTAATTATTATTTTCCGGTAATAATTTACAAGGTAAAGCTGAAAATACTCAATCCATTCTTAAAGGGTATTTACTTTTGGGAAGAATAGCTTCTTACCTCATCGAAATTCATTAAACTAATGTTTATGGCATGTTATTAACTCAAACAATTATTAGAAAGGTTAAAAATGATTACGCTTTGAAAATCATTCTCACACTTTGGATGTGTAGCCAATACGTACTGTACGTTTTTAAGAAACTTCAAAAGACGTTAAACCAAATTATGGAAAGAGCCTTCTCGTGAGGAGTTTCCACGACGTATGACATGCGTACCTTTAAAAACGCGTAAACTTTCCTAAAAGACCATCAACGCTCCTGTGATTCCTCTAGCATTACGGGAATATATGGGGGGTGCTGAGCGCTTAACATCAGGCGACCCGTAAGCTCGTTGGGCCGCCTCTTTCTTAAGAATTTTTATATTTTTAATAAAAATAAGGGAGAGACGTTGTGCTGATGGAAATTGATACGCCCAGCCCATTACAATGAAGTACCGCTCAGTATTCTTGAAAAACACAAAAATTCTGATTACGGCACTATAATTGCGCTCGTCACCTTGAGACATAAGATGTCAAGTCTCATTTGCACAGTAATTTCACTAGCTACGGCACCCTTTAGACCGAAACACAATAATGCTTACACATTACTGCTTCACGGCAAAATAGGCGCCATTGCGGTACCCATAATCTAGCCGGCATCCTGTGCAAAGGAGCCTCCCACTGGTAAATGTAGCTTAATGATAATGGTTTTGGACGATAATTTTTTAAGACTTTATGCATAAACCGAAGGTAATCTAAGGCGACAGTTTTTATCAAATCCTTAAATGGGATTCAATCAATTTCAACTCGAAACTATTCCACAACAAAAACCGCCAATCTTAACTTTGACCAAACCCGATTGAAATGTCGGCATCTAAAAATAATTCTCTAACAAAGCGACCGTCCGATGTCTTAATTCTTCGAAGCGGGTACGAATCGCAAACAATTTGTCCGTCCTGTTCTCATGATATCTAAATTAGTATGGAAACGGGCCTACTTTTTTCTTTTGCGAACTTGACGTCTCAATTAATGGCGTGTAATTTGAAAGATCTTAGTCTTTAACGCCTCATATCTCATTGAAATGATGTTCAGATGACGCAGTCAGCTGTCGGGCTTAATTAAACTACCTAACTTTGTTTTGTTGCGGAAATAATTACTTGCGATGAAGCTGAGGGCGTTATTCTCAAATCTAATTCAGGATATAATAGGCTTATAATAACTTGATAAACAATTTGTGTGTTTAAGTCTGTAGTAAGTATTTCATTACACATAATATTTTTAGGAAAGTTTAATAAATGTTTCGATTTCCAAAAAAAATAATTACAAACCGATAGACTCTTTTTTTTTGTGAAAATAAGGGACGAGACGAGCAAGTCGTTGAGCTGCTGGTAATACGCCTTGCCCATTACAATGCAGTGCCGCTCAGGATTATTGAAAAACCATAAAATTCTGAGCGGCACTACAAGTGTGCTCGCCACCTTGTGACATAAGATGTCAAGCCTCGTTTGCTCAATAATTTCACTAGCTACGGCGCCCTTCAGATCGTAACATAGTAATGCCTACACATTACTGCTTCACGGCAGGAATAGGCGCCGTTTTGGTACCAATAATCTAGCCAGCATCCTGTGCAAAGGAGCCTCCTACTGGATTATAACCACACTCGCACGAAATGCAGTCTTGTATGTCGGGCCACTGCCATCTTACTTTACATATTATGTTAGTGTCGATTACTGCCGGAAATCATCCAAACTCTCCTGCTAAATATTGCTCCGGTGCAGGAATATTTCAGATATCTACTAGAACCCAAGAAATAATCAAATTAACAATGTCCTCTCAACTCAATTGATATAGAAATCATTTATATTTATTTATACCATTAGGAAAATAACGCTACCTACAAAGTATATTTCTGTTCACACTTATCACGAAGAGTGTTCTGATTAACTGTTTAATCTTATTCAATCTACCAAACTTTGTTACAAACTTCTTATTGTGATTTTTCCTTGATATCTAAATGTGTGGCGGTCCCCCACAGTACGGTTTTCAAGGAGCTTTCTTCCACGTACTACAAAACTGTGGAATGAGCTTCCTTGTGCGGTGTTTCCGGGACGATACGACATGGGTACCTTAAAAAAAGGGCGTACACCTTCCTTAAAGGCCGGCAAAACTCCTGAGATTCCTCTGGTGTTGCACGAAAATGTGTACAGCGATGATCACTTAACACCAGGTGACCCGTACGCTCGTTTGTCCTCCTTTCTCATAAAAAAAGATATATACATACCTGCAAAAAATAGCTTGTGATCATCTTGATAGCCACAGTGACCATAAGATGAATTTGATTGACCTCCTATTCCAAAAAACAATAACACAACGATTATGGTCCTACTTAATTTTTAATTCATCTAATGCGTATTTTATTCAAAGCGATTACTTGAAACATATCATTATTTTAAATAGCTTCAGTAGCAACAAGAACTCTTGCCAAAATTGTAAATTGTAACATCGCTCCATTTGAAGACAGCTATAATAAATATTATGTAAGTCGATTTAAGGGATGTTTCGACAAAAATGAATGCAAAATAATACAATTTAGTTAAGAGTTGTCTCGGAGTCTCATGTTTTGAGTTCTTCTCTCTGCCATCAGCGGACTGTATTTATTTTATTGCCTAATTTAAATAAAACAGGACTAAGCCCTTTTATTACTTTGTCGAGATTTGTAAACAAATTAACTTCACAGAGACAACTTTCTGTCATCGCTGTGCGAATTTACGGACCCTTTTGCTGAAAACCTTTTAAAGCAAATTTGTTTTAACTGCATATGTTAAATTTTCGTCATATATAAAAGCTTTTGGAATACAAGTAAATTTCGATTTTAGTTTAGCATGATATAAAAATTAAAGAAATGCTTTTGCGAGTCGAGTATTTTACAAGGTGAAGTTTAAGTTGGACTGTGTTTAAGTTTTGGTGACCCAATTTGAATTTAGAATTTTTATATGCTGGTTCAGTCCTGATGACAACACATTTTAAAGTATGGCATTAACTTTCAGAATTAGCTCCACATGAAGTAACTCTTCATCGGTTATCAGTACAAATATGAGAGTTTGTAATATGAGAATATGCCTTTCATTTTAGAATTAATTAGATACCATGACATAGCTACAGCGCTCAGAGTTGGTTCCTAACAGGGGAATTTAGATACTCATGCAAAATTTAAATTTCCATGATAAATCAAATAAAACTGTTTTCTGAGAACATACGAGAAGGTCAGTAAAAAACCATTTTAAAACCAAGATTATTTTCTAAAGCTACCTAAACTGTTTTTATTTATTTTTTTAAAGTTTCAATAATGTCTCATTATATATGAATTACTGAAAACTGATGACAATAAAATAATACCAATGTCACAATTCCCTACAAAGCGTGAAAGTAACATTTCTGTCCAACATTACTATAAATTAAATTAGTACAATGGTGAAAACCTTTATTTTAGAGAGCATTATAACTTTCCAGAAGAAAATGCCTATTATAAATTGCGTAAAGTTAGTAATGACAATAATTAAGATGCCAACAACAAAACATTGCGTCAGTCGGATGATTCATTAGTAACAAAATAACATATTAAAGACGATGTCACGCAAGGCGTTAAACGTTAAACCTTACAAAAACGATTCATCATAATCGTGGCAAGTAAATTACTTTTGGAAGCGTTTGTAAGACGTCCCTAATATGAAACTTGTTTTGAAAAATTCTCGATAATAATCTTGTTTTAATAATTACCCAGCTATTTCTCTTCCCACATCTTGATTAGTTGTATTTATATGTTATTTTTAATTTACTGGTTAGACAACTGTAATGTTTTATGCTTGATTTAAAGTTTGTTATCGGATATGTTGTCTCAGATTTCCAAGAAATCTTCCTATCTAAAATTATTTACGTTATACTTGTTACTTTGCTCAATTATGACTTCAGTAGTATCAGTTTATTGTAAGAATTGTTTCCATTATTAAAGCAATGAATTCTTCCCGTCGCATAAAATCGTATAAATCAAAGTTCAACTCCTACACAATTCTGTAATTTGCTATTTAAATCATAACCTTCGAGCGGAATTATCTAAATTCAGAAATTTACATTTCTAAATCGCTTCGAGTAATAAATATTAATCACTCACTAACTTATATTTAAATGTTTCCTGCTACTGTGTATGCTTGCTGGACTTCATTATCATGCACTGTGTGGGACGGCAAGCCTACGCCACCGTCATTAAGGCTATTGTATGAAAATCTTCTTGTGTTTACTGACTCCTAGTAGTCTTTTAGTATTGTTTCTTTATACTTTTGCATTTTAGTTTCAGCTGCCGTAAATTTATAAAGTTCTTGTTGGTTAATGCTTTGTTGCGGGTATTTTATTTTTATAGCATGCTTGTCACATGATGGTAAATGATCACCGCTACGGTTTGGATACTTAAAACTATCCATCCGTTTGTTTTGGAAGATGTGATAGTAAATTACTTACAATGCGATATGATTTTCCACCACTGTGAAGTTAGATCTCCCTCTAGTAAAATTGTATGTATTTTTTTGTTAATAAGGGAAGAAGAGGCTTACGTGATGGGGAAAGGTGAGGCAAATTCCCATGGACTTCCGTCACTAGGAACACTAGGTCATAATATCTGCTTCCGGACGTTGAGTTGTATGTGGTATCAGTTCAGGAAAACTGCAGGCGGAAATGTATTCTACAGAAATGCTATGCTAGGCGAGAAGAAAATCTCGAAAAGCGTGGGATTATAGAATACCAGACATAAACATGGTGGAATTCGGCTGCTAGTATATCAACCTGAAGAACTCTTCTAAACACTCGCCGTGATATGTGCGGTGGAAGATGCAAAGAGAACGCACATGTCTACGGAACCAAGAATCAAGCCGATCGAAGATCAATTTAACGTTGATTCTTCTAGACGCTCCTGGTTGCATCAAAGAAGTTGGTTCAGGGGAGTGTTTGCCCAGGGTTAGAATAAGCAAGCGGTGGATTTAAATGAAGTACTGTCTCGCCTAACTGAGTACACCAAGCTTTTTATAGGACAATTTAGCCTTTCCTTCCAAGTGAGCACCGAGCTGAACTTTGCTCGACATAAGACGGGAAAGTTAAGTTATATAAATTGATACAGATCTAGCTAATATCTACCTTGTCGGAAAAAGAACTGGCTTCAACCTAATTTATATTCATCACTGAAGGGGGAGATGCCCTTAAATACAATACGTAAACCTACTTATTTATTTATAATCAAATCATTAAAATGTTACTTTAATTCGAATTATGTATAAATTAACTAAATACAGTTTTAACAACTTAATTAAAAGAATAACAAATGCAGTCCATCAAAAATTCTTTTTGTACATCTGATAAGGGGCGCTTTGATCATGTCAAAGATAAAACTAAGAAGCATTTCAAATTAATATTAAGGCTCACTGACTCTTGGTTTTAAATTATTTTTTAAGTAGAATACATCACACAGTGTAACAAAAATGTATTTATTTAAGCATGAATTAAATACAATTTATTTTCTTACATTTTCTTTTAAATTGTTTCACATGCTCAATCGGATTAGTTTAAATTTTTATATGATGCTGAATGCCTTTAGGTTTTGTTTCATTCTGTTAAAAATACATTGATTAGCAACTCATCAACTATCAAGTAAGTAATTACTTATTTTATGTCATAATAGTTAGACAGCTGACATTTTGACAGAGCGTATATTACAAGTTGTACTACAACCAAACACTACCCAAATTTAACAAAGTTTGCCAAAATCTATCTTTCAGCACCTTGCAGCAGTCAGTGTGTACAGCGAAAGACTTTTTTCTGAAGCTGGCCTTATTTATGAAAAGAAGCGAAACCGCTTGCTACCTCTCAATGCAGAGAAAATAGTATTTATCCATCATAATTTGCCTTTAGTTCAGTATGAGTACTAATTTTTTTTTTTTTTTTCTATTACATTCATTTACTATGGTGTGATTAAAAATTTACAACTAAAACTAATTATATTTCTTAAGTGATACTAAAACTAACTAAATAAAGAATATAATTACTTAAAAATATATTTTTATACAGATTTTTTTAATTCGGCCTGATGCCTATCCGGCCGAATAGTAGGTAGTTATCCGGTATTCGGCCGGATAGTATTAAGGCCGCCGGATAGGCCGGATACCGGATAGTTACCGGTTTCCTCTAATTACAACTACCGCATTAAAAATTCTTAAAATGTAATGTATTTATTTTACCAATGAAAATAAAGTGTGTATATTTTGTAAGATGGCGTGGAACTCTTCACCACTTTTTTACTACATAGTTAAGTGTTTCTTTAATAGGTATTTATGTTTTTTACTGTATTGTTTCTTTTCCGTTAGTAAAATATCTTAATATATATCCTTATCTAAGTTAATATGTTATTTATTTCCTAGCGTGTATTGCTCAAAATAGAGATTAGTTCTAAACACATTTTTTTTCGACGTTTTGACAGCTGTCATAGTCTATCTAGACGTATAAATGATTATTTCATTGTAATCATAATTATTATGTATTACAAGAGCCCTTTGTTTTACTTATAAACAAATAAACAACCAACTAACAAAGAATATTTTATCCCAATCTCAAACCATGTGGGTGAAATAATGTCCGCCATTTTGTTTAAGCTCGTTACAGCTCGACGCACGTCAGTGGTCCTCGTAATTATGATGTTCGGTGCTCGGACGCAGCGTGTGTGCTTAGTTTTACCGCTTCGTGCGAATAAAGTTTCCTTTGTGTGCGCGTGCGCAAGTGTGGGTTAGGGCTGTCGACCACTCCTTAATGGAATATATTATTATTTGTTGAGTTTAATTTATTACTTCAATTGGAGATATTTAAATACGTATTTTAAGAATATTTGAAATTAGAATTTTACTTTTGTTATACATATTAACAAACATTAAATACGTTCGTAGTAGTAATAATATCTTTGGGAACTTAATGACTCGTGTTATCGTAAATATTAATAGTAAGTGGTAATAAAATCTTGATTTAATCCTAATAATAATAAAAATAGTCATAATTGACACACTTCCATACAGATTATTTATTAATCAGCCCCAAAATATTCAAATCCTGTTGTATGGGTTACTGAAAATCATTTATACAATTTATAATACAACAAACATATTCATACAATTTATTTTGCCATTAGTGAGATGCGAACCCGGGACCCATAGATGTTGTCAATATCTTATCTACAGAGCTACTGTAAGACCATCCTTCAATAACATACATCAAATGTAACGATTTGACTTTAATACATTCCAATTTTTATTTATACATAATCAAGAAGCTACAACTAGTTTCCGAAGTAACCAGTTTCGAAACCGTTGTCAAACAGAAAGAGTTGTCATATTATTAAACAAAAATAAGACTGAGTCTCGTGACAGAGTTTGGTGAGTCAACATCTCCTGAGGATGCTCCGTGTAGAGGTGAAACATGTGTCGAATTATTCAAAGACAAATATTGGCGGAACTAACGCTAAAGAAAACTCAAAACATTTGGATAATTATGGATTTCCGCAAAGTAACGCCTACTTCAATAAATTTTTTTAAAACAAAAATTTATAAACAATTCAAACGTGTCTTCTCGAAAAACGTACATCCTTACTATAATATGGGCTTTCTTAAGTTTTTTTTATTTATCTCTCCCGTGACAGCCCTAACGCGTCGGCGTTTTTGAGTCTGACGATAATTACTATATACCTTACACCCGCAGGCAGCACGAACGCCCCCCGACTTTTATTATGTTTTTGTTTTGCCGATGTCTTCATCATAGAAGACGTGGGTTAAAGATTACGGTTATACGTTTAATAGACTAGTTTAAAATAAAACTCATGATGACGCCTTATATGCATATTATTGCACTGCAGTGTCTTAAAAAGTTTCTATTGTAGGTAGTCCATTAAAAAGTACTTATCACATGGTCTTCTATTACTAGAATTTACTAACGACAATGTTCTTCATAATACTTTATTTATTATAAGTTATTATTTTCATTAAATAAAAAAAAGTTAAAACAAAAGAACAACCTTCAAATACATTATTCCAAAACAATAGATGTAAGATGCACTAAAAATTATAAATATCTAATTCTAGTTTTGATTATTGTTTTTTAAATCGGTGTCTTCCCGCCGCGGCCCCGCTCTCGCCTCTCGCTTCCTCACGTCGCGCGTGCGACTCAAGCACATCTCACCTATAACTTTGTATGTATTTACAAACCTATCTTGGCTGACACTGAGTCCAAAAATAACAATAATCGTATCTAGAATTTCATTAATTAATTAGATTAGATACAAAAATATGCAATTATTTTTATACTTTTTTGATGAAGTCGGTTAAAAATATGACGAGAAGATCAAAACCTAACGGCATCACAATTGCGCTAGTCACTTTGAGACATACAATTTTAAACCTCTTTGGACCAGTAATTTCACTTGCAGAAACAGGTGCCGCTGTGGTAATATCTAGCCAGATAAGATAGTATAAATAAACTTTCCTTTGCCAAAACTTTAGCAATCCTAATACCCCATTCTTAAAAACACAGATTCAAATAAAACGATCGTAATATATCGCCATTTGTGACTCTGGTCGCACAACTGACAAGCTCGCCAAAAACGATGTGGATAAATAAAACAATCATGTTAATGCGTTTGCCTCGAATATTATTTCTGACAAAAATATTATTACGAGCGAACTTAATTGGTTTAATTTTAACCCAATATTGACACAACACTTGTGAAGCCGCGTTGTGTGACAATGTGTTTGTTTAGTTTGTGGCAAATTTTGGTTGACATAATCAGATAATACAATTAATACAACAAAATATTAAGAATTATGTTTCAACATCCTCATAGGAGTTTTCATTGAATAGAAGAGCGAAGAAGATTATGTGCCGTAGAAGGAATTTGAATAGTTATATTATGAAGGACTTTTCTGGCATTTCACGAAGTAGGCATCCTGGTTTTAAGTGGATCTGGAAGACACTTTAGAAGTTTATTTTCTTCTCGTTTACTTTTTCGTGGTTTGCGGCCTTACAAATAAACATGGTATAATACTTGAGAATAAAACAAAAATATGCAAAATGCTTACGAATAAACTGAAAATAGAATTTACCAACTATATCGCCACATGAGTAAAAAGGTACAGAGACTAATCTTCATACAACCACGCGAAATGTTTGTGTCGTCCGGCAGTATTACTGCAAACAAACTTATTTTTGTCGCTAACAGCAGTACTATTAATATTGTGTTCTGGTCTAAAGTCATGGATGCTTGTCTCAGTCTGAATGAGTTTAACTATGACAAACGCAGAAGACTCGCAACTAAGCCCTTTAAAAATAATAAGAAAACCTTCACAAAATTGTTTCCTTCAATTTTGACTGCCAGAAATATTTTCGAGATGACTCGGACAAGAATTTTAGGCGAACACGATAATTAAATAACTGGCAACAACAACCCAAAAATTTCTAAGCCTCTTACTCCACTAAATAGCTGTTGAAGATTTGTCAAATAAAAAATCTTCCATTATGCAATAAGGTAGGCATAAGAAATTGATGAATTATGAAAGGCCCATTATTCGATTGATAGATATGTCTACTTATCTCATAACCGGCAGGATTGGTAGTGTACGTAATATTTTTTTATGAAAATATGGGTCGAAACAAGCAGGGCGTTCACATTCAGCTGATGGTAATTGATACGCCATGCTCATTACAATGCAGTGCCGCTCAGGATTCTTGAAATACTCAAAAAATCAGAGCGGCACTACAACTGCGCTCGTCACCTTGAGACATAAGATGTCATGTTTCAATTGCCCAGTAATTTCACTAGCTACGGCATCCTTCAGACCGAAACACAATAATGCTTACACATTACTGCTTTACGGCAGATATAGGTGCCGTTGTGGTACCCATAATCTAGCCGGCATCCTGTGCAAAGGAGCCTTCCACTGGTAAATTATTACCAAAGTATAACACAAAAATTTATAAAATATAGTATTTATACTTCATATTTTGATTGAAACAGAAAATAATATTAACAGCGTACGGATTTATAAATGTATTATATTAAACAAATACAAGGCACTCGCAATAATTCTTTACGGTAAGATGAAAACACTCCAGATTACCTCCTTATATAAATCCCGTAGAAACAATGATAATCTCAGACAGACAATACAAACATTGAAAATAAATTAAAATCTCATCACATCGAAACTTCTTCGTATACAAAATTTACAAATAGAGCCTCCATCGTTGATGTTGAAACAAAACTTAATGACCCTTGAGAGCGTTGTGAAGAAAAAGTTACAACTCAGTTCTTATTGTGTACTCGATTGGATTATTATTGGAATGGGGACAAAATCACCATTACATGGCCTTTTGGAAATGGATAAAGTAAACCTTAAAAAAGTAATCATTTTGAAACGTTAAGATTTCCTTTAAATTAACTTTCAGTTGAGCCGATAAAGAAAATTTTTGTATTTGTTATATTTTCATTTCTGTTTTACATATTTTTGTATAATTCAAATATTTGCTTTATATATTTATTCTTTCTTTCTTACATAAACTTGTTATGCCTACTACTCGGCTAAGTCGAGTTAGTAAGTATTTTTTGGGGCGATGTATATGCTTTTACAACAAGATCCCAGAAAATGTTCAAAACAAAAGTATTACGATATTCAAAAGAATTGTTAAAAAAACTTTTGTTTGGTAAAGGTTACTATAACATAGATGACCTTCTTAATGATTCAACAGATTGGGAATGGAGCGATCGCCCTCCGGCTATTAAATAATAAGTTTAATTGTACTCTATTACTTTGTAAACATATTTTTTGAAAAAAAAAAGCCCGCTCAGTTTGTTGCGCCCATTCAATAAGTGATGTCACATACGATTTTGAATAAAAATATTTGAGTTCAATTTGAATTTCCCAAATATCAACCTTTGATTTTCAATTAATGACTTGAAATTCAAAATCCAATCCAAATTTAAATTTGAATAAATTATCACACCTATCTTCAACAAACGTCCTTCTTTGCTACGGTCATGACATATTACCTGGTTTCTTCAAGGCACTCTTGACCTAGTCTTACTTACCCTATCTCATCATGGAAACACTTCCAACACACATTCGCTCTAGAAATTAGTATAGTTAATGTAATTTCACCATTTCTACATAACTAATCCATATAAACATTCTCTATAAGCGATGCTTTATTTGCTCTGTCACCACTTTATTCTCCTATTACACTGTTTCTACATCGATCTCTTAAGCTGGTTCTTTCACGCTATTGCGCTGTAAAAAATGATGAAGAAGAAAGACTTTGACAGATTTTATTTTCTATTAATAATTTAAACCCTTATTGCTAAAATATTGGGAGCTCATTGAACGCTCAATCCATTAAGGACATTCCGTAACAATGAAATAACAATCTACCTAAAAGTCTAGCTTTTGGCTCAGATGGTTACCGAACCTACCTGTACCATAGCATGCCTGTTGGTAAATGATGTTCACTACGACCCCTACTTTCTTGTTACTCCAGAGGAATCGCATGAGCATTGCAAAACTTATAAAGTTCGCATAAACATACAAATGAGTTTGAAAACCGAAAACACATTCGTACAAGGCGAGCGAGGATAGAACCAGTGGATCCGTGATTCTACCGATTGCATTACCGATGCTTCATGTTCGAAACCGATTTATGGAAGTAATTTTATATATTCATGTATGTTTTAAATATACAGCTTTATAGCCATTATAATACAAGTTATGTCTAGTTTGAGATGATGATTTGTGTAAAAATGCATTAATTAGATATTAGTGATAACTCACTTTCTATATCAATGTTAAATATAGAAGAATACATCGACATTAGTATTAAAAGCCTACAAGGACAATATATTAAAAGAAATTAATAATACCAACGATCTCTTAAAACTTTATAAAACCATATCACTATGCAATCGTAGAAACTCAATAGATCTCTGTTTTTTGCATAAAATTGTAAATGGAGCTATCGGTAGATAGCGGTTCCAACACAAAATAAAATCATATGTTAATAATGTTAATAAGTACTTGTAATTTAATTAATTAATTACATGCAGAGTTAGCGTCGTAAATGGGGTACGATGTTAAATAATATAAGTAATTAATATGTAAATATACCATAAGGCAACACATTGTATGCAACGTGGGCTTCCTATTAAAAAAATAAAGACCGTAAAGTATCACAACCTTAGTATTATATCAATATGCTGCTCTAGGTCTACCAAGTTACCAACAGTCTACTCTTGGGTTGATCGTTATATTGTGTGTCTGCCTTTCATCAAGACACGAGTGCGGCTTCTAAATAAGCCATGAACCTTATATGCCACACGAGCCTAATAAATTGCGAATGCTTTGTAGTAAGTAGCAATTGGTTCCGACATGATATACTTTGAAAAAGTTTTTGTCTTGCAGAATGACAACGGACTAGAGTAAGGAGTCAAACGCATCAGTATACGAAGAACTCTCAACAGCTGATCCACTGGCTAATTTTGTTAATGTATTATACCTACACAAGGCATTCCGTCGCTTCACTGTGTGTCTTCTACCGCATTTATCACGGGGAGTGTTCCGAAGAGCATTTTAACCTGATTCCTGCCGCCGAATTCCACCTTCGCACGACACGCCACATGTTACGATATCATCCCCACCATCTGGATGTGTGGCGGTCCTCCACAGTGCGGTTTTCAAGGAGCTTTCTTCCTCGTACTACGAAGCTGTGGGATGAGCTTCCTTGTGCGGTGTTTCCGGGACGATACGACATGGTTGCCTTCAAAAAAAGCGCTTACACCTTCCTTAAAGGCCGGCAACGCTCTTGTGACTCTTCCTCTGGAGTTGCAAGAGAATGTGGGCGGCGGTGATCACTTAACACCAGGTGACCCGTACGCTCGTTTGTCCTCTTATTCCATAAAAAAAAACACAAGGCATTATCAGAAGTCGCTGGCTCGCCGAACTGACTTTCGTGCGGACGGGCTACTAGTGCATACTGCATGTAGATTAACAATAACAAAACATTAAAGATAAAAGATTCATAACATTTAAATATCGCCTAATTCTCGATTATAAAATGATAAATTACGATATGTTGTGATCATTACCTGACCATAGAGCACTCAGTATCCTTTTTTTAAATGAAAATAAGAGACGAGACGAGCAGGACGTCCAGCTGATGGTAATTAATACGCCCTGCCAATTACAATGCAGTGCCCGTCAGGATTCTTGAAAATCCCCAAAAATTCTGAGTGGCACTACAAGTCGCTCGTCACCTTGAGAAATAAGATGTTAAGTCTCATTTTCCCAGTAATTTCACAAGCTACGGCGCCTTTCAGACCGAAACACAGTAATGCTTACACATTACTGCTTCGCGGCAGAATTAGGCGCCGTTGTGGTACCCATTATCTAGCCGGCATTCTGTGCAAACGAGCCTCCCACTCATCCACATAAATCTCCCACTCCTCCCATCCTACATAATAGAGCAGTGATATTGAATTTTTAATATCTCAAATCATAATCTGCAAATCTATTTCAAAAATAACGCGATGCGCTATTCAGCCATTACACGCCTCACTGTGTTTTAGCTTTGTACACTTTTGTTTCAAAAATCTAATGCACTTTTTCTAACTTTATAACTGGAAAGCTAGTGCAACCTTTTTAACAAACGAACCGTTTTAGACAAACATTTTAGTTCCGGTATTTTTGCGAAACATTGCATAGTTGCGAGTGCAAACAAAAAATCTCCAAAACTAACACTGTCGATAAATAAAAATATAACGTAGCTCCGAATTCGGATGCACGAATTGGGTCAGCTATTGTCTATGATGGAGTTTCTTGGGTTCCTTATACAAGTTAAAAAAGCTAGTGAATTGTAGTAATGCTGCAATATATTCCAACAATTATGCAACTCACATATATCTGGTTTTAGTTTGAATATCATGATAAAAATATGATTCATTTTTTTTCTTGTATTTGGGAAAAAGTCTTAAACAAATATGACAATAAATATATGAAAACAAACAGACCTAGAGTTCCACATTTTGTAACAGAAATTATAAATTGTGTAGTGCTCGAAAAAGCTAGCAACTAAAATACTTATATTAGACCGATTTACATAAACCGAAAAATGAACATATCAAGTTTACATAATCTGCCGATACAATCGATTAAACTTGTGAAGGGTATTATTATACGAAAGGATATAAATTGTTTTGTGTACAAAAAAGTTAGCAATAGATCATATTTTTATATAAAATGTATAATGCGGCAGCATAATACAAAGAATAATGAAAACAAAGAATTACAGTCATTTGCCGTAAGGAATTAGTTATCTATATAGGATTTACAAATTTTATTATATGCTATAAAATACAATACAAAATACAAAATGTTTAATGTTAGAAATTCTAAGAAAGATTCTATTACTAAATCCCAAAAAAATATAGGTATTAAAGTATTTCAGTACACTACAGTGTTGATTCTTGTAAAAAAAATATGCTATATTGTTTATTAGAGATATATAGAAAACTAGCCGTTAAATATAATACTTAACCGTTTTAATCATCAGGTTCTTAAGAAGATATTGCAAGTATTAATTGCCTTTCGTGTGAAAACGACAGTCAGCTTTTTATTTATACAATGAACGACAGAGGGGCAGACATTCAAATATTTTTTTTCCTCTAAGTATTCATTAATAGAATAGAAACTTTTTCCAAAAGTAACTTTTTCAAAGAGCTTATGAACTTTTTAATGTTGGTTTCGGCTTTTAAGTGTTCTGGTTCTGGTTCTAACTATTTATAAATTTTAACTGACATTGGGTAGGGACCGGAACTGTGTAATGTTATAGATTTAGTTTGCAAAAGATTATTTTTATAGCGAGGTGTGTTGTGCCTATGATTTTAGTGTATAGATTTGGGTGTTTTCTTACAAACTTACATATTTCGATTATATATGTGTTTTTTGGGCACTATGAACTTTTTACTGACTTGATATACTTTATTACCTTTCTAGTCCGAGGGAGATTGTCATATGACACGTAGTTATTAATTAACTTAGCAACTTTAATTGATGTTGAAGTTGCTACATGGACTGCCGAGGATAGCAAACATGAAAAATATGTCGGTCTCAGTGAGTCGTTCATCTTTGTGCCATTTGGTGTGGCATATGGCCTCTGTGGCCCAGTGGCGCGGACATTTTATGAGGCATTATCTACGCGTCGCAATAGAGTTACTATTCTCCAAAACTGGCAACTTGGCAAACAGACTAGCCCAGCGAGGAAATGTTTCCAGCATTAGTGGCCCTAATTCTCTCTCGTGCCTAACTGTGCTTAATACTGAACATCTAAAAACTAAGAAGCTATTTACAATTCAATGGGCCTGCGAATGGTTTTAATTAATAATAATTAGACCCGATAGGTGGCGTTTTTATCAAGTTTTAGTAATTTTATTACTAAATTATCGTTAGTACTCTAAATAAGTTTTTCTTTGTTTGCTATTGTTCAAACATCATGATTTTGTGTTATATCAAAAGAAAAGTGTACGGAATCATTCTTAAAGCCAACCCTGATCTGTCTTGTACAATAATAATTTTTTAAGTAGCCAAGACATCACGACTTCGATCGATCTTTTTATTTACTCGACGCTTGTTCGTTTTTTGTTCACTTTTTATTTCGTTTGTTGGTTTTGTACGTAAAGGAATTGACGTCTCCATTGCGATTTGTTACGGCAACGCGTCGACAGGATGACAGCGCGATTTTTTATTAAAATTGTGTGATAGCAGATGAAATATAGACTTTAACAGTAAAAGAACAAGGTATGATTTCTAATGACTTTATATTTCTCAGATCAGGGATGCCTAATGTTAGTTATATGTTATATACAATATTTATTTGTTAAACTGCTGGGATGTAGATCTATTTAAAGTAGGAACTAGGTCTGATTTTATATGATTTTATTGGTTGGTTAGAAACTAGGGTTGCTGAAGCGAACATTATTATTTATAATTAAGTGTTTTTTACTCATCGGTCATAAGCAAGTACGATTATTGTTTAGTGTGAAAAGTTGATTTGTTTTTATTAGCGTCAGTTTTTTATTTCCATTGTTTCATTTCTCTCAAATTAAAAATAAAACTTTTATAATTTCCTTTTAATGCAGAAAAGTTGCGCTTTAATAAGAAAAAAGTAATTTATTTAAAATAAAAATTCTTTAATTTAGATTAACAGTTTCAGCAACATAATATAAAATATCCATAAAATCTATACAATATAATGCAGCAGAAACACTAATAATTTTTGGTTGTAGGATACTACACAAAAAAATTTGTCGACAACCCTATCTATACGTAGTCAGTGGTTAACAACATTTTTACTAAATGACTCGATTCCGTCCATTACTGTGAATGTATAGAAATTAATGTAACCGCTTGTCTTTTTGATTACACTCTATGGAACGCTCGGCTTAAGGTTTTAATGTCAGATATCTCTTTACAGTATTACGTCTTCATTATTCCCGAGGTAATTGCACGGAATGAGATACGTTTGTACGATGTACTTGTGTGAAGATTTCATGGGCACTCCTTTTATTGGGTTTGTTCTCTTTTTACTATGCATTTGCATAGTATGTATTACATTGTAATCTTTAGGGTTCAAAACTCTATAAGTATTATTATATTATAGTATATTCTTTTTTTTTATGAAAATAAGGGACGAGACGAGCAGGACGTTTAGCTGATGGTAATTGATACGCCCTGCCTATTACAATGCAATGCCGTTCAGGATTCTTGAAAAACCCCAAAAATTCTGAGCGGCACTACAACTGCGCTCGTGACCTTGAGACATAAGATGTTAAGTCTCATTTGCCCAGTAATTTTACTAGCTACGGTTCCCTTCAGACCGAAACACATTAATGCGTACACATTACTGCTTCACGGCAGAAATAGGCGCCGTTGGGGTACCCATAATCTACGCGGCATCCTGTGGAAAGTAGCCTCCCACTGGTAAATAAAAAAAACCCTATTACTACAACTTTGATGTCCATCCTTCCCAAAAAAACCGCATTTGTTACACAGCTGCAATATTACCAGAGTGCATATTAGTATTTCTATTTCCAAAATGGCCCCAAATTGCAAATACAAAGATGTTTGCTTTATGAATATTGCATAATATATGACCCCTTGTGCGCTTGACATGTCAAAGTTTATTTCAGCTTGATCAGGGATCAGGCAATTTCTTTTTATAATTTCGACACTGGGGTTCAGAAGCCGAAATGTCTAGTCAACAATTCATACCTATTTTGAGAACAGTGTTATTTTTTTCTACAAATACTAATTAAGAATAACATCAGAAAGTCCCGTAAAAATATCAAAATATTTTTTTATCATTCGCGATGTTCGTGTAATCTTTCGACAAACACTTTAAATTAAACTTTTTTAATAATTAGCCTATAATTAATAATATTATTAAATAAGAACCTTCGCTCCACGAGTTAATCCGTAACATTTTCTAAGCGACAATATTAAAAGATTTACGGACAAAAGTCGTGGCCATTTTGAAAATTTCCGAAAGCAGAAAATATAGGTCTCCGTCGTCAGGAACATTATTTAATAATGACCAAAAGGCGGGAAACGACATAAAGATGGGACGTAAATCATTAACGGCACGTATATCCGCTGTTAAACAGTTATTAAATTTTAACATGCATTTATTTACGTCAATAACTTGGTGTAGTTTGGGTCTTTCTTTTGGCTTGGTGGTGTTTTTAAACGGAGTAAAATCACTAACTAGCGTACGAGTCTTTGCCTTTCTTAAAAAAAGTAATAAAGTGAGCATTTTCACTTAGGTATGAACGAAATCTGAACACGTTCGCCTGATGGTAGGTGATACCTGCCTACTACAATATAGGGCTGCTCAGGATTCTTGCAAAACCCAAAAGTTCTGAGCGACACTACAAATGCGCTCGTCACCTTGAGACGTAAGATGTTAAGTCTCATTTGCTAGTAATTTCACTAGATACGGCGCTTCAGACCGAAACACAATAATGCTTCCACATTACTGCTTCACGGCAGAAAAGGGGGCCGTTGTGGTACCAATAATCTAGCCGGCATCCTGTGCAAAGGAGACTCCCACTGGTTGGTCCCAATGTTATGTACTAAAGACATAATAAACACCATAAGGTTTGCGCCAGTAAATTAAATAGAATGCACTTAATGTTGCCATATCACTAGGCACGGTAAGTAAACGAGACGTGTAATACAAGCCGCATAACTTAGTCATTTTAACTTGACGCGACATATTACGTTGACAAGCTGTAACTTATTGCAAATAGCTTCACTGGAGATGTTAATAATGTACGGCTTTTTATGATTTTCAAACATCAGTGGTGCTCAGATAAATACTTTAGATTGTTTACAATTATTATTGTATTTATTGCTGGGGAAGAGGTTTCACGATAAGAGGACAATGAAAATGTATATGTCGCGCCATTCTCTCGCCATTTGCACCATGTGATATTATTTAAGAACATTTTAAATAAATTCAAACAAAACCAATCTAATAGCTATATTTACAATACTAGTATAATTACATTAAAGTAAAACTATCATTACGAGGAAGTGTACCACGAATACTGGCAGCATTTCCGCGTTGGATAGCTAGGCTGATCTATTGACCGAAATAGCTGCCGGTGCTTGGGTTACCAGTAGCCCTATTGGCAATCTCTGGGCCCCATGAGCCAGGTGTCTCGATATATAATTAAATTAAACTCTAGTAGAAATAAATATCTACAGAAATATATATTTATACACCTATTATTTTCTTATGGACTTTTGAAAAAGTGATAAAGTTTGAAGACAGTCTTTTTTTTGGAAATCAGTAAATTTAAATAAACTGATGTTTAATCTTTTTAATTTTTAATCAATTTTTTTTAAGTATAGAAAACTGTTCTTCTTCTTCTTCTTCTTCGCGTGCATCGTTGGCACTTAAGTTTGTCCAAATCAAAGCTATATTTACAATACTATGAGATCACTAAAATAAAACTATCATTACGGGGAAGTGTACAAAGAATACTGGCAGCATTTCAGCGTTGGATAGCAAGGCTGATCCGTTGACCAAAATAGCTGCCAGCGCTTGGGTTTCCAGTAGCCTTATTGAGCCGAGTACTTTGTACATTCTCCGCGTCTCTGTGCCCCACGGCCAAGTGTCTCGACACCAAACGGCACAAAAATGTAAGACTCACTGAGACGGACATATTTGCGACGCTTGCTTTCCTCGATTATATAAAGTTGACATATTTATAAATTAAAATCATTTTATTTGTAAGCAGCGAGATAAAGCTTGTATTAACACATTAAATTATTCAATTTCTAACGTTCAAATAGTGCTCCAGTCTTGTCGCATTAGTTTCATATTAGCGACGCCTGTTTGCGATGCAAATTCACCTGTGCTAGGTGTCGGTTATTGCTAATAGCTCTTGCATACATAATTATGCTTAATGGATATAATTTAACATTTCATATGCACATTACTGCTTGGTTTTGTGATATTTTTCTTAGAATGATAATTGTATCATAATAAAAGCCAAAAGATGACTCCGAATGATTTAGTTCTACCTATTTATTATTTCCCTTCAAATTTACATTATGTTTTCCCTTAATAGTAATCTTTTAATTAAATTTTTATAACTTTAGAGTCACTACTGATATTGTTATTAATATTTAATGTTAACACCAATGATAATTACGATTCTCTACACTAAAAAAAATATATTTTGCACCTCATAAATTAATGAACTTTATAGGAAAAACAAGAATATCTCGGATAATGCTAAACAATTTACATTCGTGCCCGAATTATTTGGTAAAAAAATGGAATCTGAACAGATATCATAAGCGTGGTGCGTCTGTACATAAAATATTTTTGAAACAAGAAATATACGCGTAAGAGATGCCAAAACAATAGTTTTTGGAGTTTTTACCTGTTTTTTGCTTCGTATGCGCATGCTTATTGTCTAAGCTGATTTAAAAGCAGGTGTCACTGATATCTTAGTTATACGTCTAGATGGACTGTGACAGCTGTGAAAAAAAACACGTCGAAAAAAATAGCGGCTTACTGTCGCCCTTTATTTTCATTTTATTTTAATTTACACTTAAACAAAGTGACACTCATATCACGAATGTAAGACGTAGCTGGTCACACGTGTCTTAGCACACTAACGAAATAAACGTGGCCTGTTTTCAGGCATTGCCTAACTGCAAGTGACTCTAGTAAAATGTATGAATTATCTAAGACTAAAATATTGTGACAATACAATTCCAATAATTTCAGAAACAAAAAAGCTAGGGTCTTTAGAATAAAAGGCAAAAACTAACGGACAAAAAACGGGATCCCGTAAGTTTTTGTGCTACAAACAACCTACCAAAAAAAAAACTGCATATGAATTCCTGGTACGTGTTGCTAGGATGACACATGATTTCAACCGCTATGAAAGACATTCCTACCACCACTAATATATATATTAATATGTTCTCCTGTTGTCTATTTAATAGACAACAGGACAACAGGGTTGTCTAGTAATACATCGAGCGCTTGGTGTCAGAATATATTAAGGTATACTAGCGCCATACTTAAGACAATCTCTTCTTTAACTATGATCGCCTGGTACCAAAACATTGTATTATGCTTCCTATCTCATTATCTCCCATGTTAAATATCATGAATTTATGTGACTGCTCTTTTTACTGTCGCTTTTTCATCGACTTTCAAATCACAACGATGATTAAGAATTTTTCACTTCAATAGTATGCATATTTCTATCTCATTCTTTGCCGGCTTCATTCTATACATTTTTGTATTTGTGTCTCTTACCTGTAGTTTTTTCCTTTGCATCCGGTTTGAAATCACAACGATTCTAAAGAAGTTTCACTTCAAATTTTTTTTTACAAGTATATACAACTAACTTCCAATACAAATAATAAAAATTAAAAAAAAAAAAATTTTTCTCCAAATTTCTACAACATTCTGATATCATATCTCATCATAATAAAACACAAGACTTCTCCTTTTTAGAAGTCGGTTTAAAAGCAATTTAAGTCAGCATTATTCAATTAAACTGACGAATACTTAAATTATTTTATTAGGCATAATTTACTATTGATAATATTCTTATTAATATACCATTAAGCATTGTGACTGGCCCCTTGCATTCACAGAAAACAATGTTCATTATAAAACCTATTTGAACTGACCTATTAACAATTACGCACCGGAAACCAGGCTGGTCGGTAAGGCGATAATAATCTACGCTTTTTAATTACACCAATAGTGTTCGGGTGCCCGGTGTTGTAATTTATATGAAAACGTCCAATCATATTAACATACGCAATGGTGGTGTGATTCCTGCCACAGAATATTAATCACTTTGTCGTTATGGCGGACTCAACAGCCAATTTTTTTGTCTATGGAATTCTTAATGATATTTCTAAATGATTCGATTTGACGTGCCGATGGAACGCTGTTTAAATTAACGATACTTTTGATTAGGTTTTTTTAAAAAGGTTTTGTTTATTGTTTTATGGTTTGGTGCGAATTTCGATTAGGTGTTTTTATGTTGTAGTCTCATTTTTGCTAGATCAGTCCAGTCTAGCGAACTCTCTAAGAAAAATGCGATTGTATGAAACGTCCAGTCATCGATAGATTGACAGATGACGGCTATAAAAGGCGTTTACTTTCTCAAAATTGATTCCTTTAGAATTATTTTTAATGCCATTTATAATATACTAGATACTACTACCGGTTCCGAAACAAATGGCGCTCTGAGAGTGAAAAAGCGGCCAAAGGAACTTGTGATCTTGTAAAAAACGTTTCAAGAAACTGTTTGCTTTCAAACTTAGCCCGTATATATATCGTCGCCATATTGTTATTACTATTTTAAACTCATGTCAAATGACCGCACGTTTCATACTAAACTGAATTTCAATTATTACTCTAATTACATAGTATTTACATCCTCTTTGGAAATAGTAATGAGGCATTCCCTAGATGATGAGTTTTAGCAAGTGGTAGGTACCATTACGCATGATATCACCAAAGTATTGCAGCTACCTTTTCTTAACTTCTTGAGCACTTCAACTTTCTTCGCCATCAGCTGTAGAACTGTCTGGTTCGATGTTTGATAGGGTGACAGCTACAACCTGGAACCTGAAAACCTGGCTCACATTAAAGACAAAACCGACAGTCATCATTTCAAGCGTAACGTTCTCAGTAGTTCTAATAGTCTACTTAAAAATTATCCTCGTATATAATTTATAGTTTCGGCGGATGCCTTCTTTCAAATTATTACAAAATAACACATTCTCTCGCCACAACTCGATATACGCTCTTCGAAATAACCATAATTGCTTAATTTGGAGCGTATGTTGTTTACTCAGATCTATAAGAGCGAACGAGATGGCTGCATGCTATCGATGCAAATGAAAGAGATAGACAATGCACCAGGTATGAGAAACGTGCGAAGGGATTGAAAGTGGGATCATTAGAGCACGTTTTTATAACAATTGGTAATGGCTTCGGATGAAAAAGCGTCTCGTCACATTGTTCTTGATTTTTATTAGATCTGTGACATATTACAAGTTACTTTGATAATGTAACAGTTAGAAGATGAAATATTAATAATAATAATAATATCTTTTATTTGACACACACATGAAACATTACATTGCTACAAAAATAAGAATAAAAAAAGAAAAATTATAACTAAAACTACCTTGACCATATTTTACAAAGAATAAATAAATAACTTTTCCAAGATATTATATTATAGCAGCTGTGTGGCAGTGTGTTTCAAAAGGGATGCTTCTCAGGTTACCTGTGACAATTGGTCACAGCACTGATTTTCAGTAGCTCCCGTTTGACGCTTCACGTCGCGGTGCTGAGTAATAAATTTTAAATATTTACCACAACATAATATTATATAATAAAAAATTAACTGTTTTAACCATTTTTGCTAGTACTTTGTCTCAAGGTGACGAGCGCAATTGTAGTTCCGCTCAGAATTTTTGGGCTTTTCAATAATCCTGAGCGGCCCTGCATTGTAATGGGCAGGGTGTATCCATTACCATCAGCTGAACGTCCTGCTCGTCTCGTCCCTTATTTTCATTAAAAAAAAATATTTTACCATAAACTTAGTATACTAATAGAAAAACACTCTTCATTACGGCGAGACTAAATTTAAAATGTTCAAAATAGTGGAGTGTATTTTGGTTTTGGTCAATCCCTATGACAAATATTGATAAACGGCGTCATATTCACGTGTACAATATTTTATTATCTAACTTATATTTTTAAAAATTAATATTTATTTCATAAAAATCTACAGCACATAACATCACTTATTTGCTAAAGTATTGTATAACAAAACATGGGCCAACAGAGATTTTATACTATTTAGGCAAGACAAAAATCTTTAATAGCTATGAAGCTATTTAAGATTTTTTTTAGGAAAAGATAAACTGAAACAAGAGAAACAAAGTGAGTACGTTAAATAAATAATAATAAATATCTATTTATTTTCTCCTCACAAAGATCTTAAAGCTAAAACAGTAACTGTACTGTAAAAAAATGTAACACTACTGAGTGTTACATTTTTTAACAGATAGTATTTTGTGAGGAGCTGGTGTCTGAAGTAGGTTGACCCTGTATTACAGATCACCAGGACCTCACCCCCAGATATAAGGATCACAATGATTAAAATAGTACACATCCGTACTAGTAGCTAGAAGAGCAACAATAGATAGTTTAACATTAAGTTTACTTACGTGTGTGTGTGTGTGGGTATGTGGGGTTGTGTGGTTGTGTGGTTATGTGGGGTATGTGTGGGTATGTGTATATCTTATGTGGGTATATAATCTTTAGAAAATAGATTGTTTACTGCGATAGTTAAAATGTAATTTTAAATATTTCAGTGAATATGTTGAACGATGATAAACACAACGAAAGTATTATTGAAGAATCAGAACTGTGAAATGTTTCTTTATTAGGATTGTTGCTGAATATAAAAATAAAATCTAATACAGAACACGACACCATTATATTTTTAATTAATATCCGTTCAAACATACGTAAAATATATATATATATACATGAACTTCCAATTACACAGGAGACTAATAGACACTAAATATTTAAAAACGGTTTCACGGCCCATCTATTGCATCTCTTTCTCACACTTAGGTTTTTGAGTAAGGATATATCTCACTCACACTGAGTTCTTCTATTTCGCTAGTATACTAAGTTTATGACTAAAACTTTATAAATAGTACGGTTTTCAAAGAACTAGTTTCGTGTACATCAAAATTGTATATTCCTTCCTTTTTGACATGGTACTTTTCATGTTGACATGACCTTAAAAACCCGTAAACCCACATACCCAAACTGAGTGTCCTCTGCATAATGTATTGCAATGAAGCATGAACTATTCTCATCAGAGTTCTATATATTTTTATGAGGTCACCCGGCACACGAGCGAAGTGCAAGTTTATTCCATTAATTTGGTTGTTCGTGGAAGAAAGTTCCGTGAAAATTCCACTGTGGAATAACGCACTATATCTCGAAATGACAAAAATAAGCAATAATAGTGTTAATTCGTTGTCCGCCTGTTTGTATATCACATTACCCTCGGATCTAGTGAAATGTTGATATTAATATCAAACACATAATATCAACAATCAATGATTAACAGCGAGTGTAACACATTTATTTAAATAAATACTTTTTAAAGGATTGATACGCATATTGTGCTGAACTGCATTTTGACAATAGACTCATGCGTTATAGTAACAATTTTTTTAAATAATTTAACCAGGCTTATTATACGATTATTAGCGAATACTTGTAATCACTTACAAAATTTAATTATGTGGCAGTAGTTAATACCAGCTAGGTTCCGAAACGAATAAAATTTTTACTTTTTACCAAACTTATCAACTTTTTTTATAGATTCTTATGTAAGAGTGTATTAAACGCAAGAAGAAGTTGAAGTCTACTAATAATTTGACCATGGAAAGGTCCTATCGGGTAAACTCGACCTAAATTCCTTCATCATCATCATTTCAGCTGGAAGACGTCCACTGCTAGAAAATGTCCCCAAACCCCCAAGGATAGCCATGACGATCAGTCCTGTACTGCCTTCATCCAACCTATTCCGGCGATCTTGATCAGATCGTCGGTCCATCTTGTGGGGGTCTATAAAACACTACGTTTTCCGGTACGTGGTGGCCATTCGAGAACTTTGCTGCCCCAACGGCCATCTGTCCGTTGAGCTATGTGCCCTGCCAAATGCCATTTCAGTTTCGCAACCTGGGCTATGTCGGTAACTTTACTTAACTGGTTCGATCTCGCAGGGAAACTCCGAGCATAGCTCTCTCCATTGCCCTTTGAGCGACAATTGGCTTCCTCATAAGGCCCATAGTTAGGGTCTATGTCTGCGTTCCGTATGTCACACTGGTTAAGAACCTTCGTCTTCAGACACTGGTACTTGTGGACCTAAATTTATTTGACTTTACTTTGAATCCATCGGTTTAAATCGACTTCCATGTTAACGGAACCCTCAGCTGCTAGTCATTTTACAAATAATAAATAAAAACCATTGTTCTGTGTAACATTAACATATTGTACTTTCATAGACACTCAAATAATAATGCATTCTTCCATTTCAGGTACCGAATGACGTCATTAAACAGGTATGAAGAACGTTGATATCACTGAAAAATATAAATAAATTTACGAGCAGAAAATAAGCAGGCGAGAACGTAAAATTTTACGTTATGCCGTACTTTGTTCGCACCTCAGGGTAATAAATACTGTTACAATTTTTTCATTGGTTATTATAAGATTTTCCTTGAATGTCAGTAGATGAAGGTAAATTTGAATTATTTGTTTCTTATTTGGTAAATTTAAGGTTATTTTTGTAAAAGTCACGGAGTTATTACAATTTGCAGAGTTTCTTTTGGACTTTTTTTATACCGCAACTCTTACATATAGAAGTTTATTTAATTCTCGTCCATGGTTGTGGTTCTATAGGTATCTATGATATAAAAGGCTTATTGTAGGTGAAATATGATACATTTGTATTTGACCAACTATCGTCAGGGTGTCGAATATGGGTGTAGGTGCGCTGGCGCTTAGTAAATTTTACCCTGACAATTTTTATCTTACTTTACACATACATATAATCACGCCTCCATCCCGTAGGGGTAGGAGACCACTTATTTCCACTTGCTACGATCGTTTCATACTTGTTTCGCTATGTCCACTTTCATTAAACTTCTAAAAAAAATATACTTTTAAAAATAGTAGCTTCATCGCTTAGCAACAATTTACAAATAATTACTGGAATCAATTGCTGGAACTGCCAAAATTTTAACATGAAATATGTTCCTTTACAACTACTACAAAGAAAATAATTGACTCCTATGACATCCACAACGTATGCGTACTCGTAAACCAATTAATTTCCCTCCTGACATTATCGGAGACAACTGAATTGAGAATCGTTTCCGTTCTAAATTATTCACATTTCGCATTGCATTTCATACATGACAGACCTTTGAATACTGATGCATGTATGGCCAGGTGTAATGAAAAGTTACTGACGTGATTGTCTTTATTTTTTGTGAGAATTAGTCATTGTGAATAATATAGACTTATTCCTCTTAAAACCTTTATACTAGCAGCTCTGACCCCACAGACGTTGCTCTTCTGTACATAGTAAATAACATAATATTGTTTTCGATGAAATTGTCTATAATATCTCTTAACATAAAGAATTATTTCGCAAAATATGCACCCTGTTATTATAATGAAATTGTTTCACAGCAGAACTGTCAAACCGTACGTCAATAAATTCTCTCATAGAAAATATGTCAATACAACACATAATACTTATATTGCAAATAATAGTTATTTATGCAACTGTTGTGTAATAAGGGGTATTAAAACACGAATGTGGATTTACCTCACGAGGCGAAGCCGAGTGTGATAATAGTATCACATGAGTGTTTTAATACCTAATTATCAACAGTTGCATACAAGACTTTATCTTCACCCAGAATATGAATCCTCTTTAAGATTCTGGAACAGTTAGCTTACTGCTAACATAACACCAGTCCTAGTAGTAACCTAATATCATTCATTACTGATTATATACAAATAAACTAAGTATTAATGAAACAATTATTTATTTTAGTAGTAATTAAATTTAAAATTCACTCTAATATTCAGCGTTTAAAATGAATCGCTCATTTTTTGTAAACAAAACAATAAAAATATCAAAGACAAATGGCGGATATTCGAATAACCTACTTTTTTTTACGGCGCGCGACGTTCTGGTAGTGAGGAACGCGCGTGAACGAAAATGTTCTTTTTTTGAAATTCATACAGATACCACGCATTGAGCAATAAGAATGTAGCTGTCTGTTGAAACTCTTTGCGCATGAAGGGATCGAAAAAAAAACATAGGAGTGTTGTTATGAAATTCAGTACAACATTACAACACTCGTTTGGATGATGTAATGGTTATTAGAACATTGGGTGTTTTAATGATGGCAATAAGCTAACTGTTTCAGAATCTTTAATAGAGGATTTAAAGCATGGGTGTAGATAAAAACAATTATGAGTCCCGAATCCTATCTCTCAAGTTGGATCAAACTGCACTCCATGAAGATCCCCATTAAAATCCCTTCATTAGTTTGGGAGTTCACTGGGAACGAACATCAGGACACTGGATTTATATTTATTAAGTTGGTATAATTCAAAATTCAACTTCCGTATGCTAGTGACCGAAAATCTCATAGTAGTTGATGGTCTAATTTAAAATTTTGCATATTGGAGTGTTTTAGCATGTAGACCGTTTTCTCTGCTCCAGAAAGTGGAATAGTGGGGAACTATCAACTAGACAGCGTTTTATGCACGAAGACTATTTTCTAACATTACATCTACGCATATCATTCTAGCATCTTTCTAATTTGTTTGTGAATTCAAACACGCAAATAAGATCTGAAATATGCATTCTGCTGTTATTATCTTTTTTTATAAACTTGTACATGGACATGTGGAGTCTTTTTAATAAGAACAGAGGAAGGGTTCTGATAACCCTTTAGGTATGGAATCCTAAAATATTGCTGCAATAAAGCGCAGTCGGTTTTTTAGCGTTTTTCTGTTAGGTATTATTATTTTGTTCAATAGCAGACCATGTGGAGATGAACCACATGATCAGTGATTACGATTTTTTCCTATAGTCACCTCACCAGTGGAAGGCCCCTTTGCACAGGATGCCGGCTGGATTATGGGTACCACCACGGTCCTATTTCTGCCGTAAAGCGTAATGTGTAAGCATTATTTTGTTTCGATCTGAAGGGCGCCGTAGGTAGTGAAATTACTGGGTAAATGAGACTTATAATCGTATGTCTCAAGGTGAAGAGCGCAATTGTAGTGCCGCTAATAATTTTTGGGTTTTTCAAGAATCCTGAGCATTGTAATGAGAAGGGCGTATCAATTACCACCAGCTGAACGTCCTTCTCGTCTCTTCCCTTACTGTAATAAAAAAAAAGTTAGTCAAATTGAATCGAGCTAGAAAGGCTGCTGTAATAGGAAAAATTATTCTTAACTTAGTAGGGGGACTATAGGGGATAAAGTTTCATTCATGACAAGCAGATGCCTAGTGAGGACGCTAGCATTTCTTAAGATCGCATTTGGATGATTGAATTTACGGAAGTAATCAGTTCAGAATCCCCGTAAGAACGACAAAAGTTTTCTCTACTTTATATTACGTATTATACGTCGTAGACTGTAAGCCTCTTCTATATTAGGAATATATGGTAAATTTCCTAAAAGTCTAATATTCTCTTCGCTAAATTCACACAGCTATTCCAAGCATTATTATTGAATTAAAACGTCCAAAATATACGAAGTCCCCTAACATTAACGAATGATATTTCATTTAACAATTGTTCAAATCATTGTTATGCCGTCAAAAAGGGTCAATATGACATCAAAGATGACATGACTATAAGAATGTATGGGTGTATGGAAGCACAAATCGATGTATTGTGGCAAAATTGCCGTCGGAACCTTTGTTTACAGCCCCTATTTGATGTGAATTGCAAAAAATTGAAATCGCTTTTCGCCATCTGTTGGTTTTATTTTTGTCTCATTCACACGTCATTGTTATGTTTTACAAATGCGACCGATATGTATATCATTGTTGTTATTAATAATAATTATTCTTAATACAATCATCAGATCATTGTTAGTGTTTTGATAATATATTTTCTATGTAACATTACAATTAAATTTGCCGTTTTATCACATCATTTATGATTTACATATTTTACTACTCTTGGTCGTTGTCACATCACAGGAATTATTGCTTATTTTGAATGTATCCATGTTATGTTAAGCTGCTAACACCGCGCAATTAAGTTTATTTTTAGTAGTAGTTCAAATATTTTTACTGTCAAATATTTTTTTAATTACAGTTTAGTGTGGGAGTTTACCAGTGGGAGGCACAGGATGCCGCCTAGATTATGGGTACCACAAGGGCCTATTTCTATTTCTACTGTGAAGCAGTAATGTGCAAGCATTATTGTGTTTCAGTCTGAAGGGCTAGCTAGTGAAATTACTGGGCCAATGAGACTTAACATCTTATGTCTCAAGGTGACGAGCGCAATTATAGTGCTGTTCTGAGTTTTTTAAACAATCCGGCTGTGCATTGTTATAGGAAGGACGTACCAATTACCATCAGCTGAACGTCCTGCTCGTTTCGTCCCTTATTGTCATAAAAGAAAAAAAATAGATGTAGGTACCTACGGACTATTCGGAGGTCATACATCAGGATGAGTGTAGTGGTAACGTCGCATCTCACACTACGGATTTGTGCTCCTAGTGCTCGACAAGCCGGGAGGGGCGGGGTTTACCTGCGGCGATGACGATACGCGTACGGTGGCACTAAACTGATTTTATGTCACTATTGGGGTTCGCAGGTGCATAAAATATTGATCTCATTGCAAAATTTAAATGTGGAGATGGTAAAATGTCTGGAGGCCTAGTACCTACTCTGTAAGTGTTCTGAAACCTTGGTGTTATGTTCGGTCATCGCATAATAACAATAGTCTGTCTTCTATAGTAACAATTACACGTTGCATTTCGAGCATGACCTGATGCCTGAGCTGACTCAGAATTACAGTGGAGCACAATACGCCACTGACTTAAGCAACATAATCTGAAGACATTATGGTGTGAACCTGTGGTGCGTTTGGATCTCAAACTATCTTCCTCACACAACTTCAATGGATCGATTTCCTTTTGTTCTCAAGTTATAGCACACTAACTTGGATACTTGTTAGTTATGTGGTGCCGTTGTTCAATATCATTCTTCAAGAGTATTCCAGTGATGGTGGCTTATCATACCCATCCATTACTTCATTATTTTTCAGCTTCGAGTACTGGGAAGATTCTTCACATATACGTGGAAAAATCTACAATCTTTTCAGCAGATGTGGAACCTGCAAACGGATACTCAACACAATGAATTATTTTATTCATGCTTGTGGCGATGTCATAGGGCGGGTCGTTTCATTAGGTAAGGAAGCAATGACTGGTCTGTGCTACTTGTTGTGGCTTTATGAGCTTGTCATTGAGTTGTTTATAATAACTCTCAGAATCTATTGAAGTATACGATATAATCTGATTTTTAAATAATCTTACACTAGAGATTGGAATTAGAAATTACGTTTAGATCGTAAGTCTAGAGGAGACGAGTGCAATGACTGTTCTGCTCTAAAATTTTGAGATCTCTAATCTGGGGCGCATTAGGTCGGCATTAGGTCCTCCTGTTATTTCTCTGATTTTGCAGAAGTTTGGGCGAAGTTTGGAAGAAGAGTATGGGCGGTGATTACCTATCACTTAATATAATATTTTCTTTTTGTTGAGGAGGAATATACATTTACGTATTGAAGACCCCGAAACGGATCCCATGTGTCGGGTTCTGGTGTAAAAACCTCCTCTGTGCTGATAGACTTTTAAAGGCTTTTGCAGTGAAGCCGGCCGGGACTTGTCCGAATATGTAGCTCACAAGCGCGGGGCGTCTCGGAAGGAGGCTCGAACCTCGGACCACCTGCCCACTAGGCTGGATGGAGAGAAGATCACTAACGATCTAATATATCTGTTTGTCCAATGGCGAATGCGAAGTCTCATCAAACGTAGAGTACGTTTGATTAGACTTCGCATTCGCCGGCTAGTGTGGTGATATGTATGTGTGTTTGTAATTATGTGTGAATAAGTGTGTGACTATTTGTGTGTAGTGTTATTGCAGGTGTGTGATTTGTGATGTGAGTGTGAGTGGTGATAAACGATTACAGGACCAGGACTATCTCGTCGGGCTTCTAACAAAGTGTATGAATTGTATTATATTTGTTTGCGGGCCCCTAGTCATCGTCACTTAATATTAAATGACTCATACCCTCATTTCTCCTTCTCTTCCATAAAAAAAAAACTAGACTATGGAACTCTCAATTATTTATTAATTACACATAATATACTGTATGTTTATATTCAATCATAAAGAGATTTTTCTTTTTCTGCTACCACTACCCTGGGTGGTGATTTTATGAGCAATAACAATGCAACTGAACCCGTTTCAACATTAAAAAACTCTCCTTTATATTCGGCGATAAAACAAGAATTAAATATAGCTTTAGAAAACCACAAACAGCTGTTCACGAATAGGTAGTGACCAAACCTGACCAGCCTAAATAAAACCCGGGCATGTGGCGTAAGGATAAAAAAAGCAACAAATTTATATCGTGTCAAATCTTAGGAGAAATGGTTTCCTTGGGATAGAGTCGTTATATTTATAATAAAATTAATTGTGCAGTCATTCCGCATCTGCCATAGGCCCTTTTTTGTGTTGTTTTGTAGCAAATAAAGATACATTCGGCTAGTGATGTAATAATAGCGTTTTTTATGTTTAAAAAAAACAGCCCTCACCTGTTGGTAGGTGATAAATATTGATTTATTTAATTTCTAATCATACTCATGTAAAATAATTTTATTTTAGAATAACAAATTCTAGTAACTAACTCGTCTTGCCATTAATGTCATAAAAAAACAAATACCTTTTTTCTCTCTCTCTTACTATTATATAGATTTTTTTTAATTTGAATATAATTGATTTTCCTTAAAGGCCGTCAATGCTCCTGTGATTTCTCTGGTGTTGCAAGAGAATGTGAACGGCGGTGATCACTTATCACCAGGTGACCCGTACGCTCGTTTGTCCTCCTTTTCATAAAAGAATCCTTATAACGGAGTAATGAATTCCACGGGCAATAACTTGTCTTTCATAACTTGATTTTGATTTGATTTATAATTCGATATTGTTTTAATTAATAATTTAACTCGAACTTTGCTCGTTTATAAATTGCCAAGAAACAATTTCCATGGTGAAACTGAATCACTAGCTTTTACGTTGGGGTCGGATTCGCTCATTAAAATTCATGTAATCGATACATCGTTTGTCGATAATTATTCAAATACCTATTCCGAGACGCTATATTTTATCGACACAGAATCGTAAATTCGATAATGAACTCGAAACCGAACTGTTACCTACATTTTAATTATCATATAGAACGTAATCTTGTTCGAGCGCAACTACTTTGACAATCATCTAAGCATACAATAACTATAATAAAACGAAGCCGCTCGAAAACTATACGTAGCACGTTTGTAATTAAGCTTAAATTACTGTGAATAAAAAGCATCAACGAAATCTCACGTACCAAGGAATTACAGACTATCTCTAGAATGTTATAGAGAATCCAATTTAATCCGAAAAGAGCCTTAGCTTTAACAAAATAGTGCTGATACTTCAAAGGATACGAGCGTCTTCAAATCGCCAACAACACCCACTACGTAATCGAGATTCGAAACGCAAACCGATTCGATTTTCGAACCGGGTTTGACTTTGATCTTCTGGTATCATTCCACAGATAAAATCAAACTATTGTTAATTTTATTCAAAAATGCCTCGTATTTACCCACAGAGCATCGAAAGGCTTAAAAACTTAACAGCTTAATTACGTACATATGTTACGTCTGACGCGATTTATAATGCGGCTTTGGCCAATAAATTGTGGCAGAGACAATAAAGTTCGCGGGACAGACAAAAACAGTTGAAAAAAAAAACAAAGCGCATAATGAATTGAGCAAGATAATAAGCCGTCGGATTGGTTTCGGGGAGTCACGGACACCTGCGAAGGAACCTAAATGTCTTCATTAAAACGAGAGAACAGGTGCGCTTTGATTGAAGCTTACGAGAAACCGCTAGTTAAATGTATACTGCAATTTTATGATGATTAAATCAGATAATTATAGTTTATACTTTATAGACTCATGTCTTCAGAATTGGTATTGATCTAAATTATTAGATTCAAGATTTACTTATTAGCGAATCGTAAAAAAAAACGAGAAATCATGAATATTTATATATTTTTATAATATTTTAATTTTCTTATTGATTGATTATGTTTAACTCAAACTTAAAGATCGTTTCTACCGAAAGAAATCTTTCGGTAGAAACTTTTTAATTTTTACTCTTATTTATCTTAGTATTAAGTATTTACTCTTATTTATATTTTTTGGAACTGTTTCGATTTCTACCAGATCACAATAGCAGTTATCTCGATATCAAATTGTTTTCACAGCTTTTCAAATATCTCACTGGGATTTTTAAAAACCCATCTCGACTTTCAGTTCGCAGTCACGAAGCCGGTAATTGTTTAGCTCGCTCCGTTGACAGGCACCCCGGGGACGCCATTGGCGGGAAGCTCGCAAGATGGCGCCCGACCTCGGCTGACCTATCCGTCAAGCGAAGACACAACATCTGTTTTAGCATGTCCGCTTGGCAGTTAATATACGTTCTCTTTTAAATTTCGAACGTTTTCGTAGAACTGCGTTGACATAGTAGCCGGATTTGTTACGGCTGGGATTAGTCTACAGATTCTCATTATATAATGCAGCTATTTAACCAAACAAGTAATTTGGAGCTTCATTAAATTGCAGAATTTTTAATAGGACTATGAAATTGTGATTTTGAGCTTAAGGTTGTTTGTCTTACCTTTACTTTCTTCATAATATTTAGCAACAAATAAACACAAAAAGAAGTTTTAGAAACATGTCTGATGGCAGTTAAGAATCAAGATTAGACAACAGATTAAATTGAGAAGCAGTACCACAGATAATACAAACACTAATTTTTCTCCCTCTTCGATATAAATTGTACAACATTACCATTTTAAAATTTGAGCTGAGAAAAAAGAGCATATTCAAATAAATCATTAAAAATACATAATTATTTCTAAAAAAATAAAATATTTAATAAATCATTCCTTAATCACACGATGTTAAATAAAATCATATTTTATTCCTCTTTATATGAATTGCAGTTACTATCGATGCGTTTTTTATATATTGCACAATTTAATGTTTTAGTTTTAAGATGTTTTGTGAGGAAAAAATAAATAAAAGTGAGAGGCTCCTTTGCACAAGATGCCGGCTAGATTTTGGGTAACACAAAGGCGCCGTGAAGCAGTAATGGGTAAGCATTACTGTGTGTCGGTCTGAAGGGCGCCGCAGCTAGTGAAATTACTGGGCAAATGAAACTTAACATCTTATGCTCAAGGTGACAAGCGCAGCTGTAGTGCCGCTCACAATTTTTGAGTCTTTCAAGAATCCTGAGCGTTACTGCATTGTAACATGTAACATGTAAATGGGCAAGGTGTATCAATTACCATCAGCTGAACGTCCGGCTCGTCTCGTCCCTTATTTTCATAGAAAAAATCTTTAATTAGTAACTTTATTTGATTTGGACTTACGAATTGATTCACTGTTAGGAAGAGAATGTGCAGCTTTTTTCTGGATATTAGGGACGTAAATTGTGCTAAATTATAGCACAGGATGTGACTTCGTTCGTGTTTAATTCGAATCGCCCCCTAGGGAACTTAAACATTTTGGGAAAAGACTTTAACCCTTACACTTTGGCTTATTTTAATGCAATGCTAGATATCACTGATAAATTAAAAAAAAAGACAAAATCCAAGAATGTGTAAGAAAAGTTTTAGTACCGTTTCATATTTAGGTGAATGTAGATTTAGTGCTGTAAATTATTTACTGATAAAAAACCGACTTGATAGCACAACGCGGAGACTTGATATTAATGCTAAGTAAATTGGAACCTAATATAAAATCTTTGTACTAAGCATCAAGGGTAATGAATATAGAAAAATCAATATTAAAAATTTCAGTTTTTATATATTTTGAAATTTTACCTGCGATGTTTTGATAACAATCTTATAATGATTTCTTCCTAAAACTTATCATTTATATTTCTTTAGGGATTAAACCTTATTTAAAGTTTAAAAATAATGTTAGGGCATAAAGAGTTTAGAAATGATAAGGTGGGATATGGTCTTAAAAAGTTTGGAAAACACTGAGTTAATTCAAACGAAACATTCAAACTCTCATTAGACATTATAATACAGTTTAATTTGGATGAGATGCTGATCGTTCCATTTTTAAATTGTTTTATTGATAAATTCTCAGTGAGACATGCAAATAGAACTACCCACATGCCCGTTACAATCTCAATGTTTTTAGCGAGGATAGTCAGTCTTTTCTTTTTAGTGTGCCGTCTCCTCGTCGGGGCTGGTGATAGTTATGGTTTTAGACAAGCCAAACCACTCCGTCTAGTCTTTCTCCTATGATATACAACTTCTATGGCTTTAGTTTTTATTGTATATTTCCCTGCATGATGAGTAGCTGATACTTATCATGTTAAATTTAACAGCTTCTCTTTCTTAACGTCTTCGGAAACTTCAAGTTTCTTCGACATCAATTGTAGATTTGTATCATCCCTTATAAGAGATTATTATTATTAGAGACATTTCTCTCCAAGAAATTGTAATAATATTCCTTTAATAGCCTCCTTTCTCTTTTCTTTAATAGGCGTCTAGGCGTGGGCACATCACCATTGTCAGGATCCAGACATCTATTCCGTAGAGTAGTACAGAGAATACGTAACACCGCAATAATTGTGCTTCGTTCAAATTCAAATTCAAATATTTTTATTCAAAAAAGGATTGAAAATCACAGAACGTCAAAAACTACCACCCATTCAAAATAACAGCCTCAGACCTAAGAAGAACGGGCGCAAGATACTCAGCGGGCTTTTTTTATAAATATATGGATTACAATGTAGTATCGTACAATAAACATTTATAATTCAAGAGCCTGAGGGTGTTCGCTTCATTCCCAGTCTATGGTATCATTAAGAATATTGTTTATGTTATAGTAACTTCACCCACACAAACGTTTTTAAACGTTGTCCTGAAATGTTGTGGGAAAATTTAATGACATCAGCTACAGAAAAGTGCCAAAAATCTTTTAAAGAAGGTTCTAGATCTCTCTTAATAGCAGCTATAAAATGATATTAAAATCTATTTTTAGATCATATTTCCAGCAGAACTTGTAAAATTTTCACATTAAAAATTCGTTCACTCAGCCGCATTAATTAAAATGTTAAGACAACATAAAAAATTATAAAGAAAACTGTTTCAATTAACGTTGATAAACCGAAGCTAAGACAGATTGAATTGAATAAGCCCTCAGGCTCGCAATTTCCGCATTCAAAAATATCTCAGGAATATTCATTGTTATGCTGGGAAAACATTTCTTGTTTACTGATGTCCACGTCAGATCATCGTTCAAACAGTTTACTGCATTTAATATTAACATAGACAATTCCTTTAATTTTATTTTTAAATATCGCTTCAACTAGATACCGCACTATCTAGGACAATAGCTTTTTATTAAGGCGAAGAGTAAGCAGAAAACACGCAAACATGGTGTTTTAGACAAGTTTTGTCGTGAAAGTATAACATTTAGAGCTATAAACACTACTTAATCCTGTTACACATATTCTTGTCTTATTTGTAGGTTGCTAATGCTTGCTGTTGGTTATAGTTAACACTGCCGAGCCTTTTTGAACTACCACATTTCTTTGAAGTTAAACAAGTTTTTTTGGCATGGCGTGACGCATTTTTTTGGTACTCCTCTCAGAAAAGTTATTCTTATAGGTTGTACTTTTTTGTGTAGGTTAATTTATTCAGATTAATAGTGAATAACGAGGATTGTAAGCATATAAACTGTTTTCCACGCAAGAATTTTGAAAATATTGGCTTTGATACATAGATGGCGGGCCGGCAGCCGTGAACTCATATCGCTCAAGGTCGCTGGCATTTAGTGTCGCCTTAAGGCAACTATTAGATGCTTGTATGCGTGGCATCTTTCAAATTTTGTAGCACACGCTTCGTGTTATTTTACATTGAAATAAATAAAATGCAAAATACTTACTGATTATATGTGATCGCAGTGTCTTTCTTATTTCTTGTAGTAATATTATTTTTACAAAGTATCACTACGCAACCCGACATTTTAGTTTCAATTATTAGTTTAACAGAACACGTGGCACGTCAATGTCACACATTGTTCGAGACTTGCTCGAGTACGCACACTTGGACGTAGTATTAGTTGCCGCACTTTGCGATTACGCCTGCGGTATCCTGCGGTATCGAGTTGGAGCGCAGCGGAGACCAATCCTTAATCTTAGACAACGAAGAATGCATATAAGTTTTACAGAGAGTTTTTGTTTCAATATTAGAGAATGTAATGGTGGTGGTGTGTAGAATAGAAATATATTTGGATTACTTAGGTAGTGACAATAACATAATATATTACAACCACGGACTAGTAAAAAAGAAGGACTCCACGCCGTGATATTATCAAGTGAAGCACCTTTATGCTAGTGTGTGTGCGGTTACGGGGTATACCAGTTACACAATTTTTTCTCCCTTAATTAATCATATATCCACAAATACTTTTATATTATTGTTTTCACAGTTATTCACAACGCACGACGGCATTTTTAAAATATTTTGTTGCGCTGCAAACTGATCTGTCACAGACGATGGCAAATCTCATAATGGCGGCCGATAGGCTTGTATTAGTGTAAGTGTATGCGTGGGGCTATGTATTTACACGTTTACCGGCTTGTTTTGGTGCCTCACTGTTATGTAAGGTGACACGGAGTCCTTATTTTTTTATTCGTCCGTGATTACAACAACACTTGGTAAACGTCAAAAAGCTACATAAGTTCGTAAAGGGTCTTTGACATCGGGAGAAGAACAGACAAGAAACTTCCAGCCCATCTGTTAAATTAGGTAGTAACAAAATGCTTAGCCTACTTAAACCAGTGGGAGGCTACTTTGCACAGAAGCCGGTTAGATTATGGGTACTACAACGGCGCCTATTTCTGCCGTGAAGCAGTATTGTGCAAACATAACTGTGTTTCGGTCTGAAGGGCGCCGCAGCTAGTGAAATTACTGGGCAAATGAGACTTAACATCTTGCCTCAAGATGACGAGCGCAATTGTAGTGCCGCTCAGAAAATTTGGGTTTTTTCAAGAATGCGTAGGGCATTTCAATTACCATCAGCTGAACGTACTGCTCGTCTCGTCCCTTATTTTCATTAAAAAATATATAATACTATATTATATTATAATTGCGTAATACGACGACCGTAAAACGTTCAAGGTTTTATGCGACTCTTGAGTTGAAACCTATCTTACAGTGGATATGGTGTTCAATTCCAATGATTGCATGGATGAAATGATTTGAAATGGAATTAAAATGTTGCTTATAAAATCTAAACAAAATTTTCTCCAAACTTTTTCCCAGAAAGGAATGTTTCAATAAATCTCGATAGTTATAACACAAATTACATATTATGTCAGCCAAATGATTTAAGTTTTCTTTAGTGTTAATTCCGCCAATATTTGTTTAAAATTTTGGCGAGTCAACACGTCCTGAGGATGCCGCGTGTAGAGGCGAAACACGTGTCGAATTTTATAAAGACAAATATTGGCGGCATTATCACTAAAGAAAACTCAAATCATTTGGATAATTATGGATTTCCGCAAAGTAACGCCTAATTCAATATTTTTTTTTTATATTATGTTAGTTTATTTCAATAAAACACTTTTTAAAGGATTACAACGCGTGTATTTGTAACTGTGTTTTTGTATTAGATTTAGCATAAAAGTTACGTTTTTATTATTATTTTTGTTAACCCGACGTTTCTAGACCTTTCCATATGATCCGTCCCCCTGAAAACAAGACCTGGAAAGGTAATCCTTAAAAAGGTGTTTTAAAAGTAAATGCTATGTTAGTTCATGTCAATCATGTTTCTTATTTGATTAGAAAGTGGCTGGAACATAATGTGCTATTCATGTTACAATAAAATCTATAAACCACTTGTAGAGATAAAGAAATCAAACAGCCACTGGTCATAACACTATTGTTGAAAACACTTGCCAGCTCCATAAAACTCACGTGGCGCTCCGTTTGTTGTTTTAGGCCACGGCGCCAAGCATATGGCACCCTCGTCAATAAACTAAGAGATAATATAGACTTAACGATTGTCAAAAATAAAACAGTGAAACCTTTTTGGATCGTTATCTCAATGTCAGTTGTCATCGTGACTTGCAGAAATGCCGGGTTTTGTATTTTCGCAGAATATGATTATTTCTTGCTAGACTCGTATGTTTGTATAGTTATCATTGGAATAAAATGCGATCTACTGTCATTTTCACCCGAAAACTATGTTAAATCAAAATGCTAGAAATATATTAGTTACATAAAAACTCTTAAAGGATTGTTTTAAATATTGTAAACGCTTTCTTTAAGAGACAACATACCAATCGAAATTATCAAGTATTATAGAATCTGCAAACGTTAAATTGACTGTTTATATCCCTTGATAACAATTGGTTTGGCAGGTATAAGAACAGGTAATTCAATACTAATTATTCGATCTCATCTGTTAATTAAAATATCTTAAATATTTTCATTACGAATCCCACCATAATATAGTGTCTCTGAAAAAAATGTTTTGCTCACCGAAAGCTCGCAAAGTCCTCGTACATGTTGCTAGAATGACACATGATTTCAACCGTTATAAAAGACAAGACTATCACCGCTATCATATTTATGTTCTCCTGGTGTGTATGTACTATGTAGTACTAGGTCTTACGCATGACGTCAGAAGGTATACTTAAGACTATCTCTTCTTAAACTATGATCGCCTGGTATTAAAACACTGTATAATGCTGCCTATCTCATTTTCTCCCACGTTAAATCGTATGAATTTATGTGTCTATCTCTTTTTACTGTCTCGATTTTCGTTTCATAGACTTTCAAATAAAATGATGCTTAAGAAGTTTCCACTTCATAAAATCGATTTCAGTTTAAAGAAAACTGCTTTTGTTGACATGTTGAGAATAGCTGAACTACGTCACGCATCGCTTATGAGCCGTCCAATTGCCAATTATATCTTATATATAAAATTTTCATGTCACAATGTTAGTTACCTTAGTCCTCCGAAACAGCTTTACTGATTTTTTCACCAAATTTTATATGCATAGTCAGTAGGTCTGAGAATCGGCTACTATCTATTTTTCATCCCCCTAAGGGTGGTCACCAAATTTATTTTTTATTTTTTTGGACGTTAGTTTTTGTTTTTATATTATTTATTTATTATCGCCCCCTATTTTTGTATCGCGACACAAATCCGCAAAAGGGTTGCAAGATAGCAATGGATCAATACTTACAATAATTGTAGTACGATAAATTTGGTAGGTCCGAGAATCGGTTGCATCTACTTTTTACACCCCAAAAATTTTTTTGTTACTTTATATGGCAATATAACATTTGCTGGGTCAGCTACTATATATATAGTATCTAAAATAATGCAACAAAATGTAATCTTGTGCAGCAGAAATAGTCGACACTTTAAGCCCACTCAAACAGTAAACTAAATTTCGCTCTACATTGCACTAAAAATAAACCGCCCCGCCGGACTTAGCGTCGTAAAAGTTAACTATGATCGTAAAAACACTTAAGTTATCTATGGCATGAATGTTCTGTCCGTTATTTTGTCCATTACATTTTGAGGTGGATATAAATTATTCGATTTCTGAGGGTACATTGAAATAAAGTGATGTTACTATGTTTTAAGGTATTCTCTACCGGTCGTCCATTGTAAATGACATTTATATTTAGAAATAAATTTCCATACGACAATATTTTTGTGGTTATTCAAATTTCCTCTGCTGTTTCAAACTACGAGTTCAATATTTCTGATCGAAGTCTATTACATATACATCAATTAAATAAATAAACAAATAAATGAATAATAAATGATTGAATTATACAGATTCTTTAACTATTTTCAAGTCTACTATTGGCCGTTTTCAATAACGTAACGTTTAATGACAAGATCTTATCTATCCATAGTTATGCCCAATAGTCCAATTCTTTATTTTGATAGGTTATTGAAATGTAAGTAAGCGTAAAAGGATGGATTTGTCTACCTCTAGTAAGGTAAACTAAGGATAGATAGGTTATTGGAAACGGTCGTAAATCTTTTACTGATTTTGTAGACTTGAAGAAGAAAAAAGGTATTGTTTCTCAACAATATTGTAGCTATAAACATCTCATTTTATTCTTTTGGTGTTGCAAGAGGTCTTAGTTGGCTATACCTTTGTTAAAAATAAAAGTTTAAACTTGTCCCTTAAATTAAGTCCAAGTTATATTATAAGTATTCCTTTAAAAATAGATAAGTTAATAATTTAAGTGAAAACTTGTTTAGGCAGACTTAGCACTTTATTTAGTGGAAATTGAATGTGACTTAATTGTCACGCTAGTCTTTGTAACGTTGGCTCGAATTAGCTAAGGGAGACTCGCCTTAACGCTTTAAAATCAGTTAGATTTGTTTACATCTATAAGTTCTAAAGAAGATTAACCTTAAGAACCTTAGATTGTTTATGCGTCTTGATAGTCTGTGACAGCTGTGAAAATGACAAAAAATATTGAAGTTGACTGATAACCTTTATTTTGAGCAATGCACGTACACTAACTAAGACCAGGAACAAACAAAAATATTATGCTTTTGCCAGGCAAAGTCATACAATAAACACATAACTACCACCAGTGGGAGGCTACTTTGCACAGGATGCCGGCTACATTATGGTTACCACAACGGCGCCTATTGCTGCCGTGAAGCAGTAATGTGTAAACTTTACTGTGTTTCGGTCTGAAGGGCTTCGTAGCTCGAGAAATTACTGGCCAAATGAGACTTGACATCTTACGTCTCAAGGTGACGAGCGCAATTGTAGAGTGCCGCTCAGAATTTTTGGGTTTGTCAAGAATTATAATGGGCAGGTCGTATGAATAACCATCATCTCAACGTCCGGCTCGTCTCGTCCCTTAAATTCATAAAAATAAAAAAACAAGTGACATGCAAATCGCGAGTGTAAGACGCAACTTGTCACGCACACTAAAGTAATACACCAGGAGCCCTATTACCAAAACCGGATTACGAAGTTTTGGTTGACGGATCGTATATTTTCCTATTACGAAAGTGTTTCGGATCCGAAAGTTCGCCATTAGACATTTTGTCTTTCGTTTACCTTTTTGTTTTGTTTTCCCAAATTCACTTGATTAATTTTTCGTTGTTTGAGATTAATAAGGTCGTAACTACAACTTCACTTTGTATGGATATGTTTATGGTTCCGAAACAAAATCCATCCCTACTATTCGGATCCGAAATACTTTCTTTCGTTCTTTCGTTTCGGACCGAAACTTCGGCTTTCGATTTTGGTAATAGACCTCCTGGCCTGTTTTCATCGGTTGCTAAGCAGCAAGAGGCTCCATCTATACATTATCTACGAAGATCACAATAATAAATATGTCATGCAAAGATTTAATAAGACACATTTCCATTCGTGTGATAAAGTCATCACCTAAGGACAGGCAAGCACAAATAGATTTACACGGATTTTGAAACTAGGTAAGCCTCGCTCGTTATCTAAGCTTAACTATCTCTGTTGACACGGCGACATTCCTATAAACTAAGTCTGAATTTCTGGATCATTTCCTAGGAAAGCGATTGTCTTGTTTTGAATCTAAGCCAAATGTAATTGGAGCTCCGTTTATTATGAAACAGACTGAATTGCCACGCAGATTAGATGGGAGATTTTTTTAAATTGAGATAATTGAATTAATAAATGGTAAATTAACAAATATACAATTAACATATTATATTTTTGAAGTTATATATGTATATATTACTTCTTTAGGTGCGTTATGAAAAAATTATGAGCGTGAAATTTAAAGATGCGATGCGAATAGTAACAGGTTGAAGTTGGTTCCTAGAATTTTCGGACGTTTGCGTCAATCGTTATTTTTTTTTTGGTTTCTTCGTTCATTATTAGGACAGGCAAAGGGTTAAGCCCATACAGCCGTATTCATTAATTTTCAAAGCCATCTTTGCAAGATTTTATAAAATTGTTCTTTCTAAAAACGTAGAATAGCACGAGGTATAAATCATTTTAATGATTTTTGCTTCGTTAGGCCAAAGAAGTATAACTTCTTGCGTGCATACATAAGTAGGTACACACACACACTTTTTCTTAATATATTGTTTATTTTAAGGTTTAATTTAATGATTGTAAGTACGATTCGACAGTCGAAATTCTTACACTAAAATGCCTAGACATCTGCAAACAAAACCTCCATGAATTTCCAAGAAATGCTTTACGAAAGTGTAAATTATATTGACTATAATGCATATCGATACACAGAATCGACACCCTTATATTTATAAACTCGTCGATGCGTTAATCCAGTACTAATTTACTGGTTCATCAATCATCCCTATACAATCTGTAGGGCCATATGCCGATCTTTGTATCTACCTGCTCAGAAAGGCCGTTAACCAACAGACATCTCAATTTATTGAGTGGCTTACAAATCGCTCTTTGACGATCTGGTATTCCTAGAATCTTGATCGAATGGTGACTTCATTATGTTCAATTTTAATTGCGTTTCGAAGCTACCGGCGAAATTCCAAGACTGTTCACGATATTTTTTCTATCTTAACTTAATCTTACGTCTCAAGGGGACCAGCGCAATTGTAGTTCCGCTCAGATTTTTTGCGTTTTTCAAGAATACTGAGCGGCACTACATTGTAATGGGCAAGGCGTATCAATTACCATCAGATGAACGTCCTGCTCGTCTCATTCCTCATTTTCATAAAAAAATATTAAGATATAAATTTAATACTTTATTTCAGTATTATTTTACTATTGAATAACTCTCTTATTTACAATAGGAAAATCTGTGCAAAATGTTAAAAAAAATTGTGTTTATATATTTTTAGTTCAGATTTGTCTTCTCTATGAGTTTTGTTCTATTACTTGTTTGTCTGTCTTCTGTTAAGAAAATTGATCGTGTGTTGTTTAGCGGAAATCGATTACTATTGGAAGTTTATAAATGATAAATGTTGTGGCTTCATAAATCAAATTCTTTAGATTTACAAGAGCGACATCTCCAGTCAATTTCCTAATACGCAAATATTGGGGTTGAGCAGGTTATCAACTGTAAAGTAGATCCTACAGATGAAGCCACAACCTGAGAGTTGAACAAAGCATACAAGATTTTATAACGATACGTCACTCGAACGGTTAGCTCAGTTGGTTAGAGCACCGGCACGGAACGCCAGAGGTCGTGGGTTCGAGTCCAGCATCATTAATAAAAATTTTGTTTTTCAAATTTTATTTGTGTATATTCTAAATTTTGCCTGAACCGGCTCACCGCTATTTCACAGTCAATTACTCTTTCTTTTTATTATTAAAACATCTCTCAATCTACCGTTTAGGATCATTGCCTGCATAGAATGTCAAATCTAAATTGCAAATAAATAAAATTATCGTATGCGTAACGATACAAGTCCCCAAAACATGGAAGTATCGAGTGTGAAGTAATACGATGAAACCGCTCAAGTGAACCTTCCCAGAATCAAGATAGTTATCTGAATTTCTACACCAACGAAGATACCTGGTAAACGTTGGACATTTGATGACAGAGACCGATAGATTGATTTGTTTATAGGTGGGAGAAGGATGGCATGACAGTGGCTACTATATTTTTTTGGTGTTGACATGGGTTTGCAACGGACAGTTAATCGTGTTTTATTCACTGTCGGCAACTACTGTAACATTTTATCAATAAGGGCATAATGTTTAATCGGGCGTTCCGTTGAAGAGATAAATTTGTGAAATAAGTATGTGAGATTTTTTTTATTCAACGTTTAGTTAACTATCAATGGTCCCAAGGAATCATAAAAAAATTTAAATAAATTGATATATTTACTGTTGCCTGGTCTAGTCCGGTCTGGTACACCCCAGTATCATCCTCTCGATCCATTTGATCGCGTGCAACGCAGAACAGCTCGAATTGTCGGGGACTCAGTGCTCTGGATCACTTGGCGTTGCGTAGAGCCGTCGCTTCATTGTGTGTCCTCAACCGCATTTATCACGGGGAGTGTTCCGAAGAGCTGTTTCACCTGATTCCTGCCGCTGAATTTCACCTTCGCACGACACGCCGTAAATTAGGATCCCCATCCCGTGAGCCTCTTGCCAGTTTGCCCCCTCTTATATAAAATAAAAAAAAAACGAAAATCAATATAATATATTTTATTTAATTTAAAAAAAAAACTTTTTTGAAAATTTTAAACAATAGTTTAACTTTAAAGTACTTACATAATAATACTACAATATTATTTCTTTCAAAACTAGACAATATCAACTAAACACTAAAGCAGCACACTTAAATTATCATGGTGAAAGCATTTGAAATTACAGCATTTTATCATGGTGAAAGAGAATTCTGAATGTGACTTTTGATTTTTTTTCTACACACTCTAATACAAATTATCTTGCCCCAAACTAGGCCTAGCCTGTACTATGGGTACCAGACAACGATATATTTAAAACAATATACTTACTTAAATATACATAAATACATATAAACATCCATGACTCGGAAACAAACATCTATATTCATCATATAAATGATTGCACCTACCGGGATTCGAACCCGGGACCTCTAATTATAATAAATAATAATTATAATATCAAATTGTATCATTTGTATAAAACGATGTATTGTTTTTTTGGTGTTGCCATATGAATCCTTCTAACATCAGTCTTTTACTGTAAATATAAAAATAATATTATAAAGCTGCAGTGTTTGTTTGTTAGTTTGAACGCGCTAATCTCTGGTACTACTGGTCCGATTTGAATGATTCTTTCAGTGTTGGGTAGTCCATTTATCGAGGAAGGCTATAGGCTATGTTTTTTTTTTTCAAAATTAGGGATCCGTTATAAAATTGCTATTTTGTAACACAAGGTGTAAAATCGAAAACCTATTTTTGCGTGCGCTGCAAAAACTATTGACAATAGAACAAAATGACGTACAGGCTATAATATAGGCAATATTTTATTACTTATAAAACTATCGCGTGAATTATACTTTATATGGCAAAACAACGTTTCCCGGGTCAGCTAGTATATAAAAATAAAAACATTTTGTACTTTGAACTGTCACATTAAAACCATTAAAAATCATAAAATATTATCTCAAATTGACCCTGTATTAACGTAACCGTTGTATTCCTGCGCACATGTCACAAATTCACGCTGTTTTGTTAACCGTATCACAATTTAGATAATGGCCGATGTCTGCTACCTTCATATTAGATCCAGGGCAGCTGTCTGTGGATAAAATTTAATATGTTTATATTGTAAGCGGTTTATGTGAATAAGGCAGCGTATAGCTTTGGGTGACGTCTTATCAGGGTAAATTTACAGCGCTTTCGTCACATTGAAAGTATTTTTTTTATTAAATTGGAAATTAATTCACGTTTTCGTATATTGGACGCAGTACCTAGAAAATTTATGTTTAAATATATTTTTTTTTTATCTAAATAAGGGACGAGACGAGCAGCTGATGGAAATGGATACGCCTTGCCCATTACAATGCAGTGCCTCATTTGCCCAGTAATTTCACTAGCTACGGCGCGTTTCAGACCGAAACACATTAATGTTTACACATTACTGCTTCTCGGTAGAAATAGGCGCAGTTGTGCTACCCATAAAATTGCCGCCATCCTGTGCAAAGCATCCATCCCACTGGTAAAAAATGTGCAACGTTAAGGATTTTTAAATAAAAATAATTTTAATTTAATTAAACAATTTAACAAAAAAATGCTTGAGTTGTTTTTAATTAAACTATATGCGTTTAACGTTATGCTAATTTTTTTTTGAGGAATTCCTTCAATTCCGATTCAATCAGAGATATGTTTTGAAGTAAAACTCGCACTCGCAAGAACGTTAACGTTACGCGAACGGTGATTTCTTGATTCTTATCAGTATATCTAACTCTTATACATCAAAATATTACATTTCATCAAAAATTCATTTTTTGACCAAACTGTTACTACACAAATAAAATTTGAAAAACAAAATTTTATGAACGATGCGGGATTCGAACCCACGACCTCCGGCGTTTCGTGCCGGTGCTCTAACCAACTGAGCTAACCGTTCGAGTAACGCCTCGTTATAAAATTCTGTTTGTTTTAATCAACTCTCAGGTTGTGGCTTCATCTACAGGATCTACTTTACAGTTGATAACCTGCTCAACCCCAATATTTGCATATTAGGAAATTGACTTGAGATGTCGCTCTTGTAAAATTTACAAGAGCAAACTGTTATTATTTAAATAAAAAATATATGTCCTTACTTTTTTATAGAAACAAGAGTAAAATATAACGGACAACCAAACAATGGCTCCTCTTCCAAGCTTCCTTGTGCGGTATTTCAAGGATGATACGATATTTTCGACCTTCAAATAACGCGCGCATACTTTTCTTAAAGGCCGGCAAGCCTCTTGTGATTCCTCTGGTGTTCTGATGCAAGAGAATGTGGGCGGCGGTTATCACTAAGCATCAGGAGACCCGTACGCTCGACTGTCTTCCTCGTTTGTACAAAAATATTATTTTCGGTGGATTCATAAGGAACATAATTCAACTTCAAATATTTTTATTCAAAATAGGATTCAAAATCACTTATTGAACGTCAAAAACTACCACCCATTCAAAATAGACTGCCTCAGACCTGAGAAGAACGGGCGTAAGAAACTCAACTGGGTTTTTTTTTATAAAATATTGATTACAATGCAATATCGTACAATAAATATTTATAATTAAAGAGCCTGAGGGTGTTCGCTTCATTCCCAGACTGTGGTATCATTAAGAAAATCGTTTATGTTATAGTAACCTTTCCCACGCAAAAGTTTTTTAACACTTCTTTTAAATCTCGTAACACATTTGTTTTGTACATTTTCTGGGGCCATATTGAAGAATATATACATCGCCCAATAAAAAACTTACTAACTCGACTTAACCGAGTAGTAGGCATAACAAGTTTATGTTTGTTCCTCACACCTTAAAGCACCTAGGTATCTTAACATCTACGTACATAAAACATGTAGACACAAAATAAACAATTTTATTTATATAATTAAAACAACAATTTTCCAGAACATTCGAATTGTAAATTTCGTATTGTCAGTCTGTAGACATATGTCATAACAATTCCGTTCGTTAGGTATATTTGTTATCTGCGATGTCGATTTCCCCTAAATACGTTCACTAGTTCACTGTGTCCGCTTTCATTTGTTTGATTGGGAAAATATTTGACCGATAAATTGATGGGCTTTTAATTATTTTGTGCCACTGTTGTGTTTCGGTAATGTTTTCACATGAAGGGTTGTAGAGATTTATAGGGTATTTTATATTATTTATCTGACGAAAATTACTGCTTATATTTTCGGAATCATATCTATAATGTATTATAAGAAGTAGTTTTGTTTAAAGTTTTATCTATGTTACTGATACAGATAAATTTCTGAGAAGCACAGGCCCGGTCACATAATATAGAGTATTCCTGTCATCTATAGTCAGGGGGCCAGTATCAGGTTGAACCATTTGACCGCGTGCAACGCAGAGCAGCTCGAATTTTCGAGGATCTAGTGATCTGTGAACGGCTAGATTACTAGGCATTGTGTAAAGGCTTAGCTTCATTGTGTGTCTTTTACCGCGTTTATCACGGAGAGTTCCGGAGAGCTTTTGACTTAATTCCTGCAGCAGAATTCGACCTTCGCATGACACACCAGCATATAAAGTAAATAAAATATATTTTTTTAGTATCGACTAGGCAAAAGTTGGTTGCCTATAAACTACAATAGAAACCAAAATAAATTATCTTTCATTGTTAGAAAGTGTAAGTTATGACAATACTGATCAGTGTTTTAAACTTTTTGCATTAATGAATTAAAATCCATTTAACATGACTGAGAAAACCATATTGAAAACTCGTACCGAATCCACCAATTTTATGCCAGACACACTCAACTTTCTACCAACAGAGATCAAACTACACGGAGTCTCGAAACATCAGAGGTGTAATTGAATTAGTAGCTAGCTGCAAGTAATTAGTTTCCAGAGCTTAGCAGTTCATGTTTCTATGTTGCCATTTCGTTAATAACCCTAGTATTCTTATATGTTTTGTTTTTTACAATATTATATTCACGTTTTTTAGTTTGAAACATTAGAATTCTATCAAGTTACCAGTGGGAGACTCCTTTTCACAGGATGCCGATAGATTATGGCCTTTTTCTGCTGTAAAACAGTCGTGTTTGTTTGGGTCTGAAGGTCGCCCAGCTAGTGGAATAACTGGGCAAATGAGACTTAACATCTTATGTCTCAACGTGACGAGCGCAAAAATTATAGTGCCGCTCAGAATTTTGGGGTTTATCAAGAATCCTGAGCACTGCATTGTTATGGGCAGGGGGTATCAATAACCATCAGCTGAACGTCCCTTAGTGTCATAAAAAAAATATGAACATTCTAATAATAGGGTAAACTTCCCGATTGGTCTTATTACAAATGTTCAGTTTTTGTTGACTGCGAATTAAAACTCAAGGTTTTTGAAATAACTATATTTTTGTTTGAATTTTAGTATTTTAAGCGTTTCAGTTTTCATTATTTATATATCTACTTTTTGATTGTGAAAAGTTTCTTGCTTTCTTTTTCATTTGTTTGATAGCTGAAGATTCTAGTGTGATATTTGACGGTGAAGAGAACTTGATTTGGGACAGCGCATGCGATGCCAGCAAATCTACAAAAAATATTCTTTATTATTTAAAAAATCACTTGGCGTTGCGTAGATACGTCCCTTCATTGTGTGTCTTCAATCGCATTTATCACGGAGAGTTTTCCGAATTCCACCTTCGCACGACACGCCACAGATTAGAATATCATCCTCACCATCTGGATGTGTGGCGGTCCTCCACAGTGGTTTTCAAGGAGCTTTCCTCCACGAACTACAAAACTGTGGAATGAGCTTCCTTGTGCGATGTTTCCGGGACCATACGACGTGGGTACCTTCAAAAAAGGCGCGTACACCTTCCTTAAAGGCCGGCAATGCTCCCGTGATTCCTCTGGTGCTGCAACAGAATGTGGGCGGCGGTGATCACTTAACACCAAGTAACCCGTACGCTCGTTTGTCCTCCTTTTCCTTAAGAAAAAGATTACATAAGCTATTTTGATACTCAACATAATGCAGAGCTTCAACCGAGAGTGCAGTGTGCTAACGTGACCTTGATTGGTCATTCCAATATTATTGCCAGAAACCAGTTCTGATAATTGATTTGATTTAGTAAGGTTGTTCAAACAATAGTCACAAAGAAACATTATGGCGGTTCACATTAAAATTTAAAGCATTATAGCTTTGCTTACTCGCATGTTTCAAATTGAAATCGCTTTGAAGTGCCGAAAACCTTATAATTCTGTCGATACATACCAACAAGCATTATTGGCACAGAACTTAATTCTAGATTCTAAGCACTGATATTTAGGTTTATTTTCGGTTGTAGTTTTGCTCAAATGTGATGATTTTCAGGCTCTAATCAGGAAACTATGCTCGGTCATTAAAACGCCAGTTCGCAGTATTGTTAAATTGCGTCACATTAATTGATGTTTGTACTTAAAGCCTATTATTTTACACTTGACTAGATAATTCCCTTGACTTTTGTCGTATGTTGTAACAGCGAATATTGTTTTATTCAAACATTGTCTCCATCAATTTATAAAAGATTTAATTAATGATAATCATCATAATATTAGCATTGCACGTGAATGACTGATCGCGTGCGGTATCCTTTAGATCGGCGTAATTTTGGCGCTCGCGCAGCGTTCTAACAATGTGTATTATTTTACGTATATTAATAGATTGCTTATAATTATGATGATTTGAGTGAATGTATCTTAAAGCTATTGAAACAAGGTATAAGACTATACAAAATAAATAATCTTATAAAAAAAATAAGGGTCATAACTTAGTTAGGGAATAGTGTGCCATATGCCACTTTCGATTTTGGTGAATCTGAAAAATCTAGTGCCCTGGGGCACTGCCGATTTTGGAACTATATCTCTGATCTGGAATTTATGTGTAAGTAGACCTTTGCCGAGTCCTCTATCTACCCCCTTGTGCCCATAAACTTGTAAAATCTAGTTTTATCCTATTTCTCGACACGTACATGAACTTCTCATTACCGTGTTGTTATCATTAAAGTATTGTGTATGAGAAAGTGGAATCAAATAGAGTTTCGGAAGAGTAGGAATAAACTAGGACAAAATATTTGATCACCACCGCTCCATTATCCCTTGCAACTTCCTGAGATGATCCAATCTACAAATCACCACTCTCGATTCCAAACTTCCTAAAACTATAGTGACAAATTATAATGTGAGTTATTGGGTTTTAAAATTTAATATGGTTGCAACATAAAAATTCTTGAGCTTGAATTCAATTTTAAAAGGCTTTTTAAATATCAAATATTAGTAACTATCTGTTTCCCGCGACCTCATCGGTATTTACCAAAGTTAGTTGTTATATTGATTGTTGTTCCAAAGCTGCCATATGCTCATAGTTCGACCATTTTGTCTCTGAAATTCCAACTTTGCAAATCTGCCTGCCACGAAAATGCCAGTAATTTTATTTTTCGAGTTAATGACTTTCTATTGTTGACAGAATTTTCAAAATCGCTTCAGTAAATCCAGAGATTATCACATACAACCTCACAAAATTTACCTCTTCATCTTATTAATATAGATTAACTTTAAATTTTATAATAATTTACGATAAACAATCTTATGGAGCAGCCATCGCAGTGTAGGATAAAAACATACAAATTCATTTATCATTTCAAGTAAGGACAGGATATTTATACAGTTCTTGCAAACAAATAAATCTTGCAAATTGATAGTGACTTTATGACGTAGGTACATGTATTTATGTTCGGTGCAAGCATCGTTTTTAATTAACACCCGACGTTTTTATATTCGCCTTGGCCATTCGTTAATGTCTGTGTGATATGTTTATTAACATAAATAGGTAGCAAGAGAGGCAATTGCCTTTCAAATACTTGAGTTTTATACAGAGATTGTTATGTATGACGCGAATATATTCTGACATCATGCACATGACGTTTTACTACATAGATACCAGGAGACCATATGGTAGCGGTGATAGTAATGTCTTCCAAAGCGGATTAAATGGAGAGTGCTCGTCCGTTGTTGTTGTTTTTGTTGGTGTTTGTAGTTCTCTTTCTGCTCTGCCTCGTACCTCCACTTCTGTTTACCAACGCAAACTCCCACAGTTTGCTTGGGCCTCAGCGTCATACATGTGTTAATACGTATTTGTGCGCGCATGCGTAGTACAAAGCTTGAGAAAAGGCATCACAACATTCGTGGCGTTTTGTATACGTGTACTTTTTATACGTTTGTAGAGATTTTTCATCATTTTTATGAAAAAATTCATCATATATTTTGAAGGTTTCACTTCTACCACGTGAGAATTGGACACTAGAATGTTTTTCTTTCATTCTTCCTTTATTTATGGCCAGAGTAGGTATATAGGTTATCACGGGCTACTATCCGCAACTCGACGACTACAGCCTATTTTGCGTGGTGAGGTGGGCGGCTAATCCTGCCAGCCCAGCTCCTCAAGGTAGTGTATTAAACCTCTGATGTCACCCATGACCCCGGGGAGAGTCCTCGGTGACCCCAGATGTTTGGCCCGGTTTGTGGCCACACTCCTAGACTCTAGAATGATGTGTGCGGCTGTTTCTTCTGCCTATAGGTATATATAATCATTTATAACTGCTACTTTAAAAAACATTCAATACATCCACAATATTTAGGTAATTTTTAAAATTAGTCAGCCGAACATTAGGCAACTCAATTGATTGAATTAATGTCAGCAGTCAAGATTCCAATGAAGTATTTAGTCACATAGATTCAATACTTTTTATGTTCAATTGAAATAAATTTTCACTTCCTTCTCATACTTTTTAAGCTGATTGGTTTAGGGATACTCATGTGGGCCGATACAAATTTTGAACAATAATTATCTTGTTAGCAGTATCGTGGTTACCCGTATCCGATGCTAAGGGAAAATGTTTATTAATTTAATTTAGCCATTGGTTATTTTTAAACTTGAATGTTAAAAGTCCACGTCATTGTTATCTTGCAACTATTATACTATACTTATTAAGAAGCGGAACTGCCTTAGTAAAAATTGAAATTTATTTTAGTATGAAACGTGCCGTGATTTGACATAAGTTTGAAATAATAGTATTTACAGTATGGCGATTGGCGACGAAGTATATCCGGCTAAGTTTGAAAGCGAACAGTTGCTTAAAACGTAGTTGATTTCGGGTATCTCCGTTTTTACAAGATTGTATCCTTCATCTGTCAATCTTTCAATGACTGCACGTTTCATACAATCTAGTGAATCGCTTTTTTCTTAGAGAGATTCGTTAGGCTGACAGAACTTCATCTCAAATTCCGACATAATCCTTGGTTATGTTAGTAGGAGCACTATTATCATCACCATCTGGATGTGTAGTGTCCTTCCGCAGTGTTTAAAGAAGCATTCTTCCACATTCAACCAAAACTGTCAATGACTTTATTGGTTGGTGTTTTCAAACTGATAGGAAGCGGGTAGTTTCAAAAAAACGCATAAACTCATGAAAAAGTCCGGCAACGCTGTTGTTATTCCTCTGGTGTTTGTGATCTTTGGGCGAAAGTGATCACTTTACATCAGGAGACCTCTACCCTCGTTGTCCTCCTTTCTCGTAAAAAATGACATCCCTACGCAATGTCCAAAGTATAAAGGCATTCACCTAGTTTATATCCCCATTGTTTTGAGTTCTTTTTATGCGTTTTTTGTTTTCCAAAATGTTAGATATGGATTTATCTCGATCATTTATTTACAGGACTCCATTCTAAAAGATCATAATTTTCTTTTAATCTACGTAGGTTTCACCTATCCTATAAATGGCTTAAATTTCTTACAGCACGTTTTGTGACAACCCTTGCATATTTTTCGCGACTAGATATCCAGACTGCTTTGTAGGTATTCACAGAACTGACAATACTTTAAAATTTGCAGTAATACGCAAGATTGGACTATTCCTTCATACTTTTAATCAAATAGTTACAAAACAACTTTTATACTGTTAAAACAGTGGAAACCATTGAGTTCTGAAACATCTTTAATTTAACAGTGTAGGCACAGGAATGTCGTTAGGGCTGTCAAGAATATGTAGGTGAGATTATATAATATTTTTAAATCAGTAGAACCACTTGCCATATTGTCGCCTTTAATATAAAAGTATTATTATAAAGAACAATTTACGCACTACCAAAACGTTACATCTCACATAAAAAAAAAAACACGACGGATGATAGCACATGACATGCCTTATCCACCATCTATCTATAAATAAGATAAAAAAGAGTTTTAATTTTTACATCACCATCATCATTTGACGACCTGTATAGCCGAGTGGTTAGCGATCCTACCTACTAAGCTAGAGATCCCGGGTTCGAATCCCGGTAGGTGCAAGCATTTATATGATGAATATGGATGTTTGTTTCCGAGTCATGGATATTTATATGTATTTATGTATGTTTATATGTATTTATATATGTTTAATATATTTAATATTATAACTGTAATTAGTATAATTATATTATATATGTTTAAGTAAGTATATTGTATTAAATATATCGTTGTCTTGCAACCCATAACACAGGCTACATATGCCTAATTTGGGGCAAGATAATTTGTGTAAAAAATGTGTCCATATTATTATTATTATATTATTATCATCATCATATTATACATAAAATACTATTACTAAATATTTTATATTATTATCTCTAAACCTATTAAATTTCTTATTAAAATTATATGTTATGTATGCTACTGTTTATAAATTTTTAAAACGTGTATAAAAATATATTTAAAATAAGATTTCGCAAAATGTTTTCGATTACAACAAAGATTCATCATTACAATTCTTAACCTATGAGCAGACCTACAGATACCACATGGAATATACTACATATTCCATTAACCTTCATTGAATAAAATGATAGTATTAATAGACTAAACAAATACATTCAGGAATAACAAGCAACTGTTAAAAAATCTTTTAGACAGCTGACAAGTGGCAACCCTATGCAAAGCAGATAAAGCAACAACTTTATGATGGCAAGGATTAGAACAATGTTCGCTCTGGGTGGTCACACACAGAAACGGTGTTACTACAATAAAACTCTGTCAATCAGAGACCTGTCATTCCTGCGTTTCCTTTCATTTAAAAACCTGTAGAAGTACATTATCAGTAACTAACTTTGAAGGAGTGGGAGACTCCTTTGCACCGGATGCCAACTAGATTATGGGTATCACAACGGCGCCTTTTTCTGCTGTAAAGCAGTAATGTGTAAGCATTAGATACTTTTTGAAGGGGGCCGTAGCTAGTGAAATTACTGGGAAGATCAGACTTGACATCTTATGTCTCAAGGTGACGAGCGCAGTTGTAGTGCCACTCAGAATTTTTGGGTTTCTCAATAATCCTAAGTGGCACTGCATTGTAATGGGTAGGGCGTTTCAATTACCATCAGCTAGCTGAACGTCCCGCTCGTTTCGTCCCCGATTTTAATAAAAAGAAGTTATTAGCCTATGCTTATAAACTTCCACAGTCGTTTATTTTCCACGAAATAGGAGGATAATTGAACATTTGGGTCACCTAATCATCAGAAGAGTGGCAGGAGTGTTACCGGCTTTTATTTATTGTTTTTTTTAGCGTTTCTTAGTAGTTGGCAAAGCTTTGAAACCGAAAGATAATTTTCAATGAGTAACGCCTAAGTATTTATAAAGAGTACATTTTATTCAGCATTTAAGTTCATCATTACGAACGGTTTTTAAATCGCCTAGTCATTTGACAAAGACATTTCATACTGGTACATTCTTATACTGTCATATTAATAAACGCGGTGTAAAGTTACTCCAAGTTTAAAATTACTTCTCCCTGTCATGTAATTCTTTAATGACAAAGGTAAGATAAAGACAAAAAGTCTTAATTTTGGAATAACTTTACTTTGTGTTTATTAATAAATAACAGATAATATTTATATCTCAGTAAATACACGTGTCTCATTTCGACTTTTGCGAAAGTAACCGGTGTGTAAGGGCTTGTTAAACAAACGTTTAACGTTTATACAAAGAAAAAATAGTAGATACATTTTGCTTTTACCATTAGTGACCGTTTAATTTAAGAACCGTTTGACGACTTATTCGTTGGAAATGACCTAGTGTTTATAAACCTAGTGATCCCAGTTAAAGTTTTCAAAAAAGTCGGACGTCTTGAGAATGTTTCATTTGATAGAAACATAACTAATAATACATTTATAATATAAAATAATCAAATTAATAATCCATAAAAATTCCTTAATAATTTCCTTTTGAAATACTATTTGAGTAAATTTAAAACAGATAAATTCTATTTAATTCGGAAACGTCTAAGCCTCTCGACCATAACTCGATCAATTCGTGCGCAGTTCGTGTTAATTTGAGAAAATATCTGTCGGCCGGATTATTTCCGTGTCAACTTCTGCCGTGTTCTAAAAACGGAAACGTTTCTGTTGCTTTGAGGTGACAACTTCGAGCGATCATCCAATTTATTTTCAATATTGAGATGATAATTCATAAATTATATTTATGTTTGTTTTCTTTATTTAAAACCGCATCCGTTAGTTGTATTATTTTTTAAAATTTTATTTAGCAGTTGAAAAACTTGAGGATTCGATTAGATCATTTATGCGTCTAGATCAGGGGTTTCCAACCTTTTGGTATACAAAGCACACTTTTTGCTCATCACGTCACACCAGTAAAACATAATTAAGTGTGAGCTGGACCTGTGCGTAGAGGGTTCCGTGCAATATACCCATAATATCTATAACATAACGGAAAGCAGAGGCTTATGACTAGGATCTCGTTGACACTTTTAAGTACGAAACCCCAAAAAGAAACAAAAATAAGAATATAAGTATGGTTAAAAATTAAATCTTCATTTTCCAAGTGAAACTTTTATTACATCGTCTCAAACTTTTTCGGCTGTGTGTTGCTTGTCGCGTGACGGTCGGACGGTGCCTATAGTTCGCAGCAGCTGACCGTGTATTGTATAGACTATTACTCATTTGTGCCAGTGCTCCACGCTATTTTGTTTGTGAGTATTATTTCCCAGTATCATTTCAATTTTCCAAGTATAACATTAAGATTGATAAAGCGATTTTTGTAGCCTTAATGGAATATTATTCCAAAATTTTTTAGTTAAATGTCTATAATGTGAAAAAATAGTTTCACTTTTACCGTGGTTTGATAAAACCACACAATCCTTTTGTTTATGTGAATGTATTGCGAATCGCACACATCAAGCGTCAGTTGATTTTTTACTACATTCTCATTTAAATAGCTTTTTCTGATATTAGTGCAGTAATCGCGGCACACCTGAAAATATAAGTGGCACACCGGTTGAAAACGTCTGGTCTAGGTAGACTGTGGCAGCTGTGAAAACGTCGAAAATAAGGTTGGAGGTTGTCAGTTACCCTTTAATTTGAACAAAGCACACACACTAACACAAAGTGATTTACATATCGCGTGTCTTATACGTAGCTTGTCACGCACACTAAAGTCATAAACCTGGCCTGTTTTCATCGGTTGTCTAGCAGAAAGAGACTATCTAGAAGTTTAAGTTATCTAAGATTTGAATATAAAATAACTTAGTTTGTATAAATACATGGAAGTGCGTTAAAATAACCTCGATGTTTAAGTAAAACACTTTTAATGGATTTAAACGCGTGTAATTGTAACTGTTTTTACATTCGATTTTTACGTAAAAGTTACATTTTTATTTTAGTTAACCTGACGTTTAGAAATCCTGAAAACGAGATCTAGAAAGGTCTTGAAACGTCGGGTTAGCTAAAATAAAAATGTAACTTTTACGTAAAAATCTAATGTAAATACAGTTAGAATTACACGCGTTTAAATCCTTTAAAAGTGTTTTATTTAAATGTGTAACATTCGCGTTAATCAAAGAAAATGCTATAACCTCGATGCTTAATGCATAATCTGTCAAGATAAACACATTTGGATGACCTAAACTTTGTGTCAAATAAAAACAAATCAGTTCTGATAGAGAACGAGTGGGTGAAGTATTTAATATTTTTTATGGAAGAGAAGAGCAAGAGAGAGAATGGGTGCTTTATCTCTCATATTAAGTAACCCCGTCGCCAACATTCACCTTTTTATATACTAGAGGGGACAAACGGGCAAGAGGCTAAAGGGATGGGGAGAGGTCAGGCAACCGCCCATGGACATCCGCAACAACAGGTGTGTCAAGAGATGCGTTGCCGGCCTTTATGGTGGGAGTATGCTCTTTTCTTGAAGGTCCTTAAGTCGTATCGGTTCGGGAAAACTGCAGCCGGTAATTGATTCCACAAAATGGCTGTCCGACGCAAGATATTTCTAGCAAAACGCGCGGTTATGAAATGCCAGATGTCTACGTCATGCAGTTTGACGTTATACCTACAACTCCAGAGGAATCACATGAGCGTTGCCAGCCTTAATGTAAAAACACAGTTTTTTTATATAAAAATAAGAGATGACACGAGCAGGAAGTTCAACTGATGGTAATTGATACGACATGCCCATAACAATGCAGTGCTGCTCAGGATTTTTGAAAAACCCCGAAAATTCTGAGCGGCACTACAATCGCGCTCGTTACCTTGAGGTGTAAGATATTAAGTCTCATATGCCCAGTAATTTCACAGTAATGCTTACACATTACTGATTCACGGCAGAAATAGGCGCCGTTGTGGTACCCATAATCTAGCCGGCATTCTGTGCAAAGCAGCCTCCCACTGGTAAATTATTGTACACATTTTTTTATAACGAAAATAGAAATATGCTCGCCTTTGGACACAACTACTTAAACTGCTAATAATATATAGAATTGGCAAAATTTATTAAATTAATTGTGCTAATTTAACTGGTAATACTTATTTAAATATATTTATTACGTATTCATCTTAAATATTTCATAATTTATATTATAATATGTTATAAGGAACAATAGTAGATTGTTAACCGAGGGTCGAAAGAATCAATTCCCCATGTATTTAGACGCCCGAGCGCAGCAAGGGCGGCTATAGTCCGAGTAGGAATTAATTATTTTACCCGTGTGAAACACTCTTCTTTTCATTTCGAATATGAGGAAATAAAACTAGTTGTTTATATAGATATCTTATCTATACGCTCATAAAAATATTTGCCAATTTAAAAAGAATAGTGATGTACACAGTGTCAATACTCGAAACAAACATAAACTCGCAATTCCATCTACTAGGCTCCGTAAAATTGGATTGTGTTATATTATAAGAACGGCTGGTCCGATTTGGCAAATTTAGGTCTTGAATTATTTGTGGAAGTCCAGAGAAGGTTTAAAAGGTGAATAAATGGTGAAAAATGCTGCTAAATTAAATAAAAACAAAAAATTTGTTTATCCTTTGATGTGTCTATACATAATTTCTATGAGAGAATTTATTGACGCACGGTTTGACAGTTCTGCTGTGAAACAATTTCATTACGACAGCAGGGTGCATATTTTGCGAAGTAATTTTTGATGTTATGGTATATTATTGACAGATTCATATTAAAACATTATTTTATTTATTACATACAGAACAACGTCTGTTGGGTCAACTAGTTGATAATATATATTAGTAGTAAGTACCTATTTAAAATTAATTGTTAAATTAGGACAATTTATGTAGACTTTAAATTTTAAATATGGAACTCACCGCTTAATTGTTGCGGTTTATTCCGCTCAAAGAAGTTTGCGCTAACTTCACACTGGCTGTTTAGAAAGTCACATGGCCGCAGTATTTTTTTTTGTTTTTTTTTTTACATAAAACTTCATAGCTGACAGCAGGTCGCTTTTTAAAATTCATTCCGGCCCTTAGGTGGGAAGTAATTTGTATGAGTTTTTCCATCTCTATGGAGAGAACCAGTATTTTCCACCCAACAATCAGATCAAAACAACATAACTTTCCGAGTGTGAGAAATGAAAAATATATTACGTAATTAGTAATTTAATTATTCCATCATATCTCGTCAAGTCTAAATTGGCCTCTTATTAAAACTTTTGATGTTAAATGAATATAAACTTTCATATAAAATATTTAGTAATTTCGTTAAAGCTATTTAAGTATTTTGGGTATAAATTCGTAATTAAAAATTAATTTGTTTTACTTTGTTAACAAAATGTTGAGTTTATAATTGTTATTTTTTAGTAAACCGCCTATCCTACTAAATTAGAAATATCGAGAGAAGGAGAGACGAGTTATTTTAAAGAATTTACAAGTTTGTTTCCATGACTTAATTATTTCAATAATATTCTATGATTACTCTCTTTTTGAATAAAGAACACCAAGCTACTTCAAAATATTTTTAATATTTCATGACACTGACATAACGTAGTATTTACATCCTCTTTGCGACATCAGCTTAGCGAAACTCTCTAAGAAAAAAGCGATTCACCCGATTGTATGAAACGTGCAAGTCATTGATAGATTGGCAGAGGACGGTTATAATCTTGTAAAAAACGGAGATAGCCTAAATCCACTACTTTAGAAGCAACTTTTCGCTTTCAAACTTAGCTGGATTATACGTTGCCAAATGCCCTGATGAATTACTACTATTTCAAACTAATCTCAAACCAGTAAACTGAATTTAAACTTTTACTGAGGCAGTCCTGCCTCTTAACAACATAATAAACCCAAACTTAAAAAAAAATATAAAAAGCGACATTAATATTGCACTAACATCGCTTGGGAACGAAATTTGGGTTCTGATAGAGAAAAAACTCCCCCATTTTTATTTTGAACTCTTTGTAAATATTACAATTGACGACATACATTGATTGACATGTACCATCGACAAAATATATTCATCAAAGTAGGTTTATATTTGCACGAAAAAGGTTGTACATAATGATTGGTTGACTGTCCGTGTCTAATAAAATAATAACAGTAACCAAATGTCTGTTCAAGCTAATTTCAACCTACTTGTTTTTTATGACTGCAGTAGGAAAATGACATTATGGTGGGTCTCGATTCAGTTTTGTCGATAGCACACATGGTATTGCTATGTCTTCTATGATGCCCGCTAGATTATGGATACCACAACGTTGCCTATTCCTGCCGTGAAGCAGTAATCTGTAAGCATAACTGTGTTTCGGTCTGAAGAGTGCCGTATCTAGTGAAATTACTGGGCAAATGAGACTTGACATCTTATGTCTCAAGGTGATGAGCGCAGTTGTAGTGCCGCTCAGAGTTTTTGGGTTATTCTATAATCTTGAGCGGCACTGCATTGTAATGGGAATGGCGTATCAATTACCATCAGCTGAACGTCCTGCTCTTCTTGTCCCTTATTTTCATAAAAAAAATGTCTATGAGATAGTACAAATCCAGTTCTAACCTGTCTATAATACCATAATATTATATTAAATAACATTTCTCACCTAGCACTTGGTGTATTCCGTCATTCATTTATATTTCGTTAACGTATTCGACAGAGATAAAGAAGTGACGGCTGTGATTTGTTTGTGCCCTTGTTATCAACCTGTCGATTTTATTAATAACATACATGGACAAAAAGTGACAGGAAACTAATAATATGTGCACCGGTTTTGGTAATAAAATGTATAAGATTCTGTGCTTTACAACAACAAGCTTTACAGCTTGTGTAATAGATACATATTGTTGTTGATTTATGTCATTTAAAGAACAACAACTCTATCTGTATATATAAAAATGAATTGCTGTTCGTTAGTCTCGCTAAAACTCAGGAACGGCTGGACTGATTTGGCTAATTTTGGTCTTGAATTATTTGTCGAAGTCCAGAGAAGGTCCAAGAGGTGAATAAATATAAAAGTGCTCGGAATTTAATAAAAACAACAATTTTGTTTTTCCTTTGATGTGTCCCCCGTCGTTCAAAAATCAAATAGAAAGAATACCTTTCTAACTCTCTCGGGAGGTAAATATAAACTTAACTTTTTATACAGAACAACGTCTGTCGGGTCAGCTAGTTTTTAATAAAATGACATAAAAATTTGCTATTTTTTAAGGTGATAACCCTCACTTCTGAGTTTAATTACACAAATAAAAATGAAAACAAATTTTATGAACGATGCCGTACTCGAACCCCCGACCTTACGCATTACGTGCGAGCGCTCTTTCAAACTGAGCCAACCGTTCGGGTGACGTATCGTTGATAAATCTTGTTCAAGTCTCAAGTTGTAGCTTCATCTACAGGATCTACTTTACAGTTGATAACCTGCTCAACCCCAATATTTGCATGTTAGGAAATTGACTTGAGATGTCGCTCTTGCAAATCTACACAATTTGTTATGTTTTAAAGTGATAACCCTTACTTCTGGGATTAATTAACCCAGATGATTGCGAAACTGAAGTAGCAGTAGGCAGGGCACATAGCTTGACGGACAGGTAGACGTTGGGGCAGTCCTAAAGCACACACTGGAAGACACAGTGTTGCTAGGCCCCCCACAAGATGGACCGACGCGACGATCTAGTCAAGATCGCCGGAATACGTTGGATGAGGGCAGCGCAGGACTGATCGTCATGGTGCCTTTGTCCAGCAGAGGACGTCATCCGGCTGATGATGATGATGATCTTTTCTGATTCTATTATTGTATCATAAACCTCATCCTAGATGCTAGAAGCTATAAAAAATTCATAGAAATAACTTTACTGTGACTGAAATAACATCCTTTGACTGTTTCCTCAAGAAAAACAATTGAACTAATATATAAAACAGGTTCAACAGAGTAAATAAAAGGTTAAAGAAAGTAAAACTTTTAAACTAGCAGAGTTGTAACAAAGGATAACTAACTATAATTAAAGTCCTAAGTGTACAACTTTCCGCTGTGACTAAATCTTAGTACTTACAAGACAAAGGCAAGTTAAGATAGGGATTTAGGAACGTTAAACAAGCTGAATACAGCTTGAAATAATAACTTCTTAAATTGTCAGCATTATAAACGCTAGCACAGGTGCGATATAATTTGACATTAGTATGTTTCAACGCTAATTTTCTATTGCCTTAGCTGTTATTATGCCTTAGTTGTGTGTCTTCTACCGCATTTATCACGGGGAGTGTTCTGAAGAGCTGTTTAACCTGATTCCTGCCGCCGAATTCCACCTTCGCACGACACGCCACAAGTTAGGATATCATCCCCACCATCTGGATGTGTGGCGGTCCTCCACAGTGCGGTTTTCAAGGAGCTTTCTTCCTCGTACTACAACGCTGTGGAATGAGCTTCCTTATGCGGTGTTTCCGGGACGATACGACATGGGTACTTTCAAAAAAAGCGCGTACACCTTCCTTAAAGGCCGGCAACGCTCTTGTGTTGCAAGAGAATGTGGGCGGCGGTGATCACTTAACACCAGGTACGCTCGTTTGTCCTCCTATTCCATAAAAAAAAATATTAAAACAAATTTGGGACGTTTATATATTTAAAAATGATCAAATTTCGAGTTCGGTAACGCTCGATTCTGAGTTATAAAGTACATAAATCGATGGTAAAATTAAAAAAAAAATATAAACAAATAAAAAGACGGATTAGCTGATGATCTTTTAGAATACCAGAATAGTAAGAATACGTACAGCATATATACCACAGTTTGGTTGCATGTGGAAGAAGGCCTCTTGAGAAATGCCAATTTTGGGAAAGAAAATGCGAATCAAACTGCTCTTCGGAATGATACGATCAGAAAAACCGTGGATGATATATAAAGCGATATCTTTGTACAACATGGTTCCAGACTACAAGCCGCAATCCAGACGACATCTGGATCTCTGACATGTAAAGCAAGACAGCGTTGTCAGTCATATCGTTCAAACAGATATTGGAATATCCCAAACTGGAGAGAAAGGATAGCATTGCTAGAAGTGTAAAATCAGAAAGAAATAACCCATATTTCCATAAATTCATATAAACAAAGAGTGACATAAAAACAGATTCAAATAGCTCAATCAACACAAACCACAGACAAGCAATGTCTTAACTCGTAACATTTCGAAACAGTCACTGTCATTGTCAATGTCACCAAAAAAACGAGGACAGGTGAGTGGTGGGTGAGTGCAAGTGTTCTTGCAAATAAAAACTCCCACATTAATATGTATTGTTTAGTTTTTACTCAGAAGTAAAAACCTTGGCAAAAAGCTTGTAATAAACGTGTTTATCAAACTGAATATCTGGCAAATTTACGGTATTAAGTAGCTTTTGCATTTTGTCAGTCATAAATAGACGAATAGGGTTTATATTTTGATGGTTGGTGATGGCACTGGTCTATTTGTCACTGATGTATATCTAGTTTATGCGAGTAGGGTTTGGTAAGTAATACTTGACGGAACTATAGTAATATACTAACTGATACATAACATACATAAAAAGAGGGTTTCACAAATTTTGAAAATGAAACACAGTTTATGTTACTATAACTCTTCTAAAGGTGAAAGAATTCTTAAAAAAATTTTGAGCTGATCCGTTGCAAACAAATACACAAAAAACTTAACAACTTAATACATAAGTAATAATATAATTAACTTTAAATTGGGGACATTTGCATTCAAAGACGTATAGAATATCAGAAATGTTTTAAAATGTAAAAGAAAGGTATTTGTAATTTAATTATAATATATTTCCATACCATCTCAACAAATTCTAAGAAGACAAGGACCAATAGAAAAAAAATTATCACGGAATGGGACCGTATTATAAAGGCTGAAGCAATTTCAGCTTTTCTAAAGAAAGAGTTTATTTTAAACACAAGTAAATATGTATTTTCTCCGCAAACTCCACACAAAGACTTAAAACGTAACACATTTCCTTGCGATATTCAAAGTTCAAAAGGAAATACAGAACCGTATTTCGTCATACAATTCCTTTAACTTTCCTCTTATATTTCCACTCACAACTTTTTCTATAATCCCAACAATAATTGCTCGATACAAACCGACGCGGCGTCAGTGTTTGTTGGACAAAATTATGTCATAAATTTACCGACATAACTCCGAGTAACTTCGTTAAAAAGGGAACAGAAAAATCTGGCGTTTCTTTAATTGGCTGCCATCCAAATTAGTCAGATGTCTTAAAGTCGAATAAGTTTTCATAACAAAATGTATTGGGGAAGGAGCGAAATGAACTGTCAGTTCGGTAGGGCTGAGAAGCAGGTTTTTAGTTCGCGAATACAATTTAGGATAATGCTGACTATATACGTTTCGTGGATAAGTAATAGGATTTGGGGATTTCGGTAGCGTATTTTTATGTGATTGCATAGCTTTTGATATTAGTTTATCCAATTGTTTTATCGAATACTCCAACATAATAATATAAGAAATATGAAAACATATAAGCAAGTTTGTACATTTCTGATTCATAGTTAAATGTTGGATTTAAATATTATACGCGTGACAACCCTAACAATGAAGTCCGAATCCAATTACTCTTTGGTTAACAGATGCAAGGATTCAAATTAACGTTCACAGATTTACAAGAGGCTGTAACAAGATTTAGCTAAGATACGCTTAGTTACACTGCAACACAGCTTGTTTAGATAGATAAAATTTCTACATAGAAAATTTATATCCATTGTTAGTTCACTCGCTTTTCATATTATGCTTTTTAGTCCTCAAATCGGGGCAGAGACATGTTGTCTTATTTCCTCATAGCGAGCAAACAGCGGCAGTACATCACGTATTAACATGATCTCCGCTGTATAAGACTATTTTCCTATTCAGATCTTTAAAACTAGTAGGGTTGATCGATCAATAACTTCAAGTCAATTTCGTCATTTAGTATAAATATTTGCAATAATAATTAACCACCTGTATCAACTTCGCTCGGTGATAATTTTTGTGGTAAATATTAAGAATTTCTGAATACCTTAAAATCTACACATTAAAAATAGCATTATTTATGACATTTCTCAATGTCTCTATTCAGGAGAAGTCACTTTGTTCATGTGTCTTTTATAATATCACTATTTTTATATTAAAAAGCTATTATGAAGTGATGTTCTGCTATATTCCGAAGAGATGTTTTACCTGGTTCAACCCACACACCACTAACATAGATCTAATCCACACTATCTTTTTTGCCACCTTGAACTAAACTCTTGTAACCGCTTGCTTGACGATACATTATAAGGTCCTTAAAAAAAGTATGACAACCAAAATTTCGACAACTTCCGGTGATCCCCCTGTTACTACAAGTGAGTGTGGGCGACGGTGATCACTTGCATCTTGGCTAAAAGTGCGACATCACATTTGAATATACAGGTGTCCCAAAGTTATGGGACATGAAGGGAAAGTACCTTAAATATCGAAGATAGGCTATTTTACTGAAAGAAGACTTTATGTTATTTTTAAAAGTTAGTACTTCTGCATTCAAAGATTTTCTAAAAAATACTTGCATCGTCTGGGAATCGAACCGACTTAAATGTAAAAAAAAAAATCTCTACTCTTATGATGCCAATCGAAAGAATGACCAAAAACTAATAACTCTTCTTAAGTAACATAGTATTTTAAAAGAAAGTGGTCAATTAAGTGGGTATTCTTTTGTAAATTAATTAATTAAATGCTCAAAATGTGACCCCTCTTGTCTTACGCAAATCGTCAATCTTTTAATGAGTCCGCTGCCTGTTGATTTTCTTATCATTTTATGTTGAATACTCGATATGATATGGCACAATTCTGTTTGTAACTCGCCCACGTTCTCGTATCGGTTTTTTGTATAGCATATCTTTCACGTATCCCCAAAAGACGAAATCTAATGGTGTAAGGTCTGGGGATTTGGCCGGCCATCTAATCGGTCCATTCGTACCAATCCAAGTAGGAAACCATTCATTTTACGTTGTTCCTTTCTTTTAAAATACTATGTTACTTAAGAAGAGTTATTAGTTTTTGGCCATTCTTTCGATTGGCATTATAAAAGTAGGGGTATTTTTTTTACATTTCAGTCGGTTCGATTATCAGACGAGGCAAGTAATTTTTAGAAAATCTTTGAATGCAGAAGTACTAACATTTAAAAATAACATAAAGTCTTCTTTCAGTAAAATAGCCTATCTTCGATATTTAAGGTACTTTCCCTTCATGTTCCATAACTTTGAGACATCCTGTATATTTGACGCTTACATCAAAAATCCCTCAAGGTACCACAAGGGTTCCTATTTCTGCCGTGAAGCAGTCATGTGTAAGTGTTACTGTATTTCGGTCTGAAGGGCGCCGTAGCTAGTGAAATTGCTGTGTAAATGAGACTTAGCATTTTATGTCGTAAGGTAATGCCGCTAAGAATTTTCGGGTTTTTCAAGAATCCAGAGCGGCAGTGCATTGTGATGGGTAGGTCGTATCAATAACCATCAGCTGAACGTTCTGCTCATCTCGTCCCTTATCATAAAAAAATCCCCGACGTCTTTTATCACCAAAATTAATTAACAAATTAATAAACTACACTTTCGTAAAGACTTAAATTTCTGCAGAAACTTTTTTATAGCTGCACTTAAAAAGCGATTTAATTTAAGACTAAAAGTATTATAAACAAACATAAAAGAGTTGTGAGTGAATTAATAGCAATATAAACTACAAAGATCTGTATTATTTTAACGACTTTAGGTATTCGTAGCTCTGTCATTAAAACTTTACGAAATTGAATATCTTAGAGAAAATAATAAAATTTTAAATGATGAATAAACGACGCGCAATACAGCTATTTTACTTTAACGCATATTTTATGGTGAATGTGGTGGCATAGTGAAATGGGATTTGATCAGCTTTTTTTATTTAAGAGGGCGAACGGTAAGAGGCTCATGGGATGGGGAGTGGCGAGGCAGCCCCACATGGACATTCACAATACCAGGAGTCAAGAGATACATTGCCGGCCTTTAAGGTGGAAGTATGCTTTTTCTTCACAGTCCCATGAGATGGTCGGACCAAATACGATAAATCATCTTTCCTAATGCCCTTCATAAAGCTAAGGACCGCAACAGATGGAGGGGAAGTGTACGGGAGAAACTGATGCAGTGGGGGAGTCACGACCCTCAGTAATGAGGAAAACGATACGAAGAGGAGGATGCTTTTTCTTGAAGATCCCTGAGTCGTATTGGTTCGGGAAAGCAGCAGACGATTCCAAAAGGTGGCTGTTAGCTTGCCATGCCTTTTTTATGGAAGCAGTCACCTGAAGGTATGTGACCCATACCTGGAACACCAGACAATTGGAACAACAGAGCATGTCCGAACTCATTCGAATTTCGAATTCGAAACCGAAAACACATTGGTCCGTGGCGGGCGTGGATAGAACCGGAGACGCCGTGGTGATAATCCTATTCCTTTTACAAAGATACAATAAACTAAATGATAAATATAAAAACAAAACAAATGCTTATGTATACTCGTATAATAATTATTTAAGTTTAGGATATAATATTTAAATATAGAAGTGATACGGAATGCAGACGTGGTCGGTAACTATGGAGCTTATGGGGAAGCTCATGGTTCTCAACTCAGAGGGCAATGGAGTGGGCTATGCTCGGATTTTCCCTGCGAGATCGAATCAGAAATGTGACCGACACAGCCCGGATGATTGCGAAACTGAAGCAGAAGTGCTCAGGGCACATAGCTCGAAGGACAGATAGCCATTGAGGGAAGTAAAGTTGGTTGTTGGTAGTTCCCCCACAAGATGGACCGATACACAGTACGGGTACCGCATTTATCACAGGGAGTATTCCGAAGAGCTGTTTCACCTGATTCCTGCCGAATTCCACCTTCGCATGACAGGCCACAAATTAGGATATCATCCCCACCATCTGAATGTGTGGCGATCCTCCACTGTACGCTTTTCAAGGAGCTTTCTTCCACGTACTAGAAAGCTGTGGAATGAGCTTCGTTGTGCGGTGTTTCCGGGACGATACGATATGGGTACCTTCAAAAAAAAGCGCGTTCACCTTCCTTAAAGGCCGGCAACGCTACTGTGATTCCTCTGGTGCTGCAAGAGAATGTGGGCGGCGGTGAACACTTAACACCAGGTGACCCGTACGCTCATTTGTCTTCCTTTTTCCATAAAAAAAAGTACGCCTAGAGAGAGAGCCTTTTTAAAAATATGACAAAAAATCCCAAAGTATTTTAGCCAGTTGTAATAAAAATCATGAATTTGATTAAATTTAATATTACAAGCAATGCTGACTCATTGTTTGTTTGTGCGTCCGCGTGAATTGACAGAGCTCAATGAATTTATCGTCAAAACTCAAACAAAAGGCTTCGATAGGCTGAACTGAATATTAATTTTACATGTTTGATTTTATTTTTTTGCTGCACATATTTATTACATTCGCATCACTTTTGTTTTTTTTTTTAATTTAAATATTTTCGTAAAACTAACTTTCGCATTAGGACTAGAGTTTCGCTATTTTACATTGCTTGAAAAATTTCAACGTGCACAATATTTATTTGTAAAAGAATCTCATTACTTTTTTTATCTTAATATTTTTGATGATACTTACGTTAGACAGCAACACCGAATTTTCAGCTTTGCAAGACACGACACAGATTAGAAAATCATCCCCACCATCTAGTTGTCTGGCGTTTTCAAGGAACTTTCGTCGTACAACCAAGCTGCGGAATGAACTTACTTGTGCGGTGTTTTTAGAAAGATACGACATGGGTTTCTTCAAAAAACGCGCGTACACTTATATTGAATGGCTGGCAATGCTTCTGTTATTCCTCGGGTGTGATCACTGAACATTAGGTGATATACGTACGTATCACCTAATGTTCAGTGATCACTCGTTCATCCTCCGCTTTCATAAAAAAATCATAGTTGATATCACAAATATTTGTAATTGACTCTTGTAAAATTCTCATGTCGCGGTGTTTGTCGTTAAACTTCTTCGAAATGGCTTGATCGATTCTCATGAAATTTTGAGTGCATATTGGGTAGGTCTGAGAATCGGACAACATCTATGTTTCATCCCCCTAAATGTGGTCCACGCCAAAATTTTTTGTTAATTTTTTTGACATTTTTTTTAAATTTGTTTGATTATGAGTCAGCATTAAAAAATACATACATCTTCAAACAATTTTTACCCATCTACGATCAACACTTACTTTTGTATCGCGATTTAATATCGGCATTACAACGTTTGCTGGGTCAACTAGTATGTTATAAAATTGTCTAAATACCCACACACTACTGTTATTCTGAAACATGTGGGATTTCACAATGCTATCATTAATATTTATAAAATTAAATTATAATGATATTATAAGACGTAATTTAATAATCCATTTAGTACCTATGTATAATGTTAACATATTCAATGTCATAAAAGTAAATAGTTAGGTTCTTTTAAGTGCAATCTAAACTATCAATCGTTCCATTTTACAGGATATTATGTTCAGGTTTCTTTTAGTACAAAAGTATTACATTAAATGGAGCTTTAGCGAATTCTCAACCTTAATTCCACTCTTAACTGAGAAACGCTGAATCCTAATTGCAAATCAATAAACGTTACTTAAACTTCTTTTCACTTCCATTAGAAGTCTTTTTGCACCGTCCAACTTTACTAATTGGCCCGTTCGTGACCGATAATGAAATAATTGATGGAATGAATCCCCTAACGAACTGTTATAATACTGAACTGAACACTATAATCAATCAATCGAAATCAAACGCTGGATTTACCCTGACAAATGTCCCCGTAATTGCCCCGGATACGGAAAGAAAATTTCGTGAAAGAAATTCGGATTGACGAAGACAAAACGAAGAGTTAAGGTTGATTACGTATCTAGATTTCGGGATTCTTTCCAGGTATTTGCATAGTTTGTCGAATGAAGAACGAAAAATAAAACCTTTTAAGCGATGAAGTGGATTATTTTGAATCTTTTCCAAATGTTTATTTCTTCTTTTAATTCATTAGGGAAGTATGCTTTAAACGTAAATTCAAGTATTAATATCGCATGATATAAATGACTGATAGTTGTTATAATATTGAGATTAAAGAGATCAGAGCTAAATGGTTTATAAACAAGGATTCTAAATATATCATTTGTTCCAAAACTTGTGAACGATGTTAGATTTGATTCCGCGTCTCTCGCCCAGTAGTGTAGGAAGTAAAACAATTTGTTGCAATTTTCGGATGTTAAAATATTAATATCGAATAAAAATTTGTACTGACGTTAGTCTCAGTTCTGATAATTAGTTATGTTTTTAATTCCTCTTCATCGTCCGCTCACTGCTGAGGATCGTGAGTCCGTAGACTGTCGGTTTCATCAATTACGGTCAGTGGCCTGCTGCAGTGCTACGCTGATGGGGATATCCAGATGTTCGGATATCTGATCGGACCATCTCTTCGGGTTTCAGCCTCTCGGTCTTTTCCCCTCCAACTTCCCCGTCACCATCAGTCTTCGAGACTATCTTCGCGTATGTGAGCAAAGTGCCAAAAATATTTCAGAATTAAAATTTTCTGGATTGCCTTCAAAGTTTTCGATAAGTTGATCGCAAAGTCTACACCGCGCTAAAAAAGTAAATTAATAAATCTTTTATTGCTAGAGGTCACTTTACATGCCTTAAAATGTTAATGAATTTTTAGTAAGTTAAAGTTTTACTTTACATATACGTATCATTTCATGTTACCTAAAACTCAAATCTACAATAACAGGCTCGGTACTTTTATGAATGTTTAAAAAAAAACAAACATTCTTTGAATTAGGAGTATAGCTCTCGTAAAACACAGTTCCGTTTTGTTCAGCGAAGGCAGTTTAAAATGTAACCTACATTTTCCGTAACAGCCTGCACCAGGTGCATACGATCCTTATTCAAAGTTAGCAAAGCCATGGAAAAACTGATTTACAGCCTTCAGCCTCGTATATTTTTAAGTGAACGCCGTTTTTCACTTGATATTACATAGAATTTATTTCATAGTTTTTTACTCTTGTTTATTGGCTTGAAAAGAAATATTCATAAACTTATGGTTCAATATTATGTGAAAGCTCTTTCCTTGTACTTGAGAGGAAACATATTCAAAAAATGTAAAATAAATGCAAAAAATACAAAATTATTAATTTCCTTAAATAATCTTAGTAATAGTCTTGGTTTTGCTAAGACGAGGTATAACTATAAAAGTATAGTAGTATATACATATAAGTTCCAGTGGGAGGCTCCTTTGCACAGGATGACGGCTAGATTATGGATACCACAACGGCGCCTATGTCTGCCGTGAAGCAGTAATGTGTAAACATTTTTATGTTTCAGTCTGAAGGGCGCCGTAGTTAGCGAAATTACTGGGCAAATGAGACTTAGCATCTTTTGTCTCAAGGCGACAAGCGCAATTGTAGTGCCGCTCAGAATTTTTGAGTTTTTCGAGAATCCTGAGCGGCTCTGCATTGTAATGAGCAGGGTGTATCAATAACCATCAGCTAAACGTCCCAGCTCATCTCGGCCTTTATTTTCATCAAAAAAACATATAAGTAACTACAGCAATAAATTATTTCTTATAGATATTAATTGAATTAAATATCTATATTTATTTTATCACGACATGCATTTACGCAAAATTTTTACTTAAACATATATTTTACTTGAACTAAGACATATTATATTGTAATTTAAAATGATTTGTAAATCGATGTACTTAAATGTAAATCTTGATATAAAAGAGTGGCAATGAGTTTCTTGCTATTTCTTCTCATTAGCTCAACCCTTTACGAAGTAGCGGTAGATTCAATAAGATTATTTTACATTCATAAGTGTCATTTCCGTGACCTACGTGAATAAACTGATTTTGATTTGATTTGATTTGAAACGCTAAGGAATTATTAAGAAGGTAATTATTAAATCATAATGGATTAGCTCCTCTTCATCCGCGATTGTTGAGCTTCTCGCATCTTAGTAAATAACATTCTGTGCATCATAATTGGATGGAGAATCGATGGATAATGTTAATAACGTTATGCATTAATAACTATTATTAAAAACTTGTTGTTGGTTTTCATTCAACTCTAGTACTTGAATTTATCAGGGTTTATATAAAAGAGTTAATTTTGGATGATTGTGAAGGACTGTTAGATCTAAATAATGAGTTGATAGAAATATTATTAGCCCACCTATAATAATATGTGAAATGGTATTTATATGCTCAAAATTGATTCTTTTAGAATTCTTTTTGATGGCATTTCTAATATACTAGACGCTACTACCGCTTCGAAGACATTTAAATTAATTTATAGATAATGCCTGAACAGTGGCTGGGACTTTATTATAGAAGCGTATACATTTACCCTTAAAGCTATTATGTATCTTATGAAGCCTATTTGAATTGGGAATAGTTAGAATGTAACGTATATTGAGGGACTTGTGCAGTGATTGTGTGCAAAATGTCGGTAATACGAGTAAAATTAAGAAAAGATCATTGAAAAAGGGTCGCCATTTTTTTTTCATTCGCCTTTCCGATTCTATGCCATCCGATGTACCTACTTCCATCCTCTCTCTATGATCAAAATAAAAAACTGGAGGGCAAAGCAAAATTGGCTTCGAAGAAGCTGGGCGTCATTAATAGAGCACGGAAATACTTCAAGCCGGCCCACATTCTAGCGCTCTATAAAGCATAGGTCCGGCCACACGTGGAGTATTGCTGTCATCTCTGGTCTGTCACGCCCCTGTATCAGCTCGAACTATTTGACCGCATGCAACGCAGAGCTGCTCAAATTGTCGGGGACGATGATTTCTCTGGTGCTGCAAGAAATGTGGGCGGCGGTGATCACTTAACTACCGTAGACTCGTTTGTCCTCCTTTTTCTTATAACTACAAGATATAAAAGTGGGAGGCTCCTTCGCAAAGGATGCCAGCTAGATTATGAGTACCACAAGGGCGCCTATTTCTGCCATGAAGCAGTAATGTGTAAGCATTATTGTGTTTCGGTCTGAAAGGCACCGTAGCTAGTGAAATTACTGGGCAAATGAGACTTAACATCCAGAGCGCAATTGTAGTGCCTCGCAAAATCTTTGTGTTTTTCAATAATCCTGAGTGGCACTGCATTGTAATAGGCAGATCGTATCGATTACCATCAACTGTACGTCCTGCTCGACTCGACTCTAATTTTCATTAAACATTATAGAACACTTTTACCTCAAAAATTTCCACTGTCAGTACTACCATTAACTCGAAGTTTTTGTAATACATTACATTAAGTAGTACACATAAACCCCACATTGTAATAAACCAATGACTAACCGAGCAAGAAAAACACACAAGCCCAAACAATACAATCTCGAAAACCAAAAACCGGGTCCAATGGCGCTCGTTAAAATTTACGATCCATTTCGTCTCTGTTTTTGCGGAAAATCGCAAACGTTGTTGTATAGTTTACCTATAAACTAAATGCCAATAATTTTGTATCGTAAAAGTTACAGACAAAAGTATGAAAGCATGTTTGTAAGTATATTGATATAGGAAATACTAATCCAATACACCTAATGGGGATCCATATATATATATATAAATGAATTGCTGTTCGTTAGTCTCGCTAAAACTCGAGAACGGCTGGACCGATTTTGCAAATTTAGGTCTTGAATTATTTATGGAAGTCCAGAGAAGGTTTAAAAGGTGAATAAATAGAAAAATGCTGCTAAATTAAATAAAAACAACAAATTTGTTTTTCCTTTGATGTGTCCATACATAATTTCTATGAGAGTATTTATCGACGCACGGTTTGACAGTTCTGCTGTGAAACAATTTCATTACGACAGCAGGGTGCATATTTTACGAAGTAATTTTTGATGTTATGATATATTATTGACAAATTCATATTAAAATATAATTTTATTTATTATATACAGAACAACGTCTGTCGGGTCAGCTAGTCTTTAATAAAATAAAGTATTTATTTCAATATTATTACTATTTTATGTCTGCTTTTATCCGATAATAACACATTCTGTGAAAATTATATTCAAAATTGAACCAGTACGTGGTCGCCATTGGAGGACCTTACTGCCCCAACGGCCATCTGTCCGCCGAGCTATGTGCCCTGCCCACTGCCACTTCAGTTTCGCAATCATTTGAGCTATGTCGGTGACTTTGGTTCTCCTACGGATCTCCTAATTTCTAATTCGATCTCGCAGGGAAACTCCGAGCATAGCCCTCTCCATTGCCCGCTGAGCAACAGCAAGCTTCCTCATAACGCCCATAGTTAGCGACCACGTCTGTGTTCCGGAAGGCGTAGTCTTGGTAGGATGGACCGACGATTTGGTCAAGATCGCCGGAGTAGGATGGATGAGGGCAGCGCAGGACCGATCGTCATGGCGATATTTGGGGGAGGCCTTTGTCCAGCAGTGGACGTCTTCGGGCTGAAATGATAATGATAAAGATTAAACCAGTGGGAGGCAACTTTGCACAGAATGCCGGCTAGATTTTGGGTACCACAACGACGCCTTTTTCTGCCGTGAAGCAGTAATATGTTTCGCTGTAGATAGTCAATTGTTTGACATTTTAAATTATTACCTTGACAGTAAATGTCCAAAATTCATTTTTTTGTGTAGTAAGTCATTGAGTGATTAAAGCCGGTTAGTTCTCTAAATAATATAATCCTGTTTCCTGTAAATCTTGTTTACAAGGCGATGTTGCTAATGGAACTTTTCAATTAATCGCTAATACTCATTGCTGGGGGGTGATCAAACGATTAATTACAAGTTATGTACTAATAGACTAATCTAACCACGCGACTTTGGCTTGGGGCACCGTTTGAGACACGTAATACCTACTGATTGCTTATTTTTTCTCAATTGAAAACTAATTTAGTGGATCATATGACATCAACTTATATCAGTTTAATACATTAAAACTGCGAGATTGAATCAGAAATGAGGAGATCCGTAGGAGAACCAAAGTTACCGGCACTGCCCAAATGATTGCGAAACTGAAGTGGCAGTGGGCAGGGCACATAGTTCGACGGATGGATGGCCGTTGGGGCAGTAAGGTCATCAAATGGCGACCACGTATCGGAAGACGCAGTGTTGGTAGGCCCCCCACAAGATGGACGGACGATCTGGTCAAGATCGCCGGAATACGTTGGATGAGGGCAGCGCTGGACCGATCGTCGTGGAAATTTATATAACGAATTTCTTTTTAATGAAGTTAAGGGACGAGACGAGCAGGACGTTCAGCTGATAGTAATTGGTACGTCTTCTTGATTCTTGAAAAACCCGAAAATTCTGAGCGGTACTACACCTGCACTCGTCTCCTTGAGACATAACATGTTAACTCTCATTTGCCCAGTAATTTCACTAGGTACGGCGCCCTTCAGACCGAAACACAATAATGCTTATAAATTACTATTTCACGGCAGAAGTAGGCACCGTTGTGGTACCCATAAATAACTCGTTAAACGCATGCATGATTTCCAAATTGCTGCTCAGTATAAATCTAAATATGACCTTAGGAGGCTTACAAAATTAATGTTAAAAATAAGAAAATATCTTTGCCTTTCCTTTGGGAGCACCAGAACACGGGAAAACCAGCCTTCTAAAGCCTTTATTCCGCTATCAATATAAACACAGTCTTAACTCACAAACAAGGAGGAATTAATTAAAATTGCTCGGATACATAGCCTTTGATAAAGCCTCTATATTATGTACAAATTATTGTGCTACGCTCTCGACGACTTCTTTCATTAACTTGCCTTTGTCATTGCCTCTTTATTACTGCGGTGCTTACGATCATAATTTGGTTATTCTATAATTGCGTATGGCGTTGGTTTTGCGCCCTGTACTCCAAAATTACTGAAATTCATAATGTTTCTATCAACTTTGTAATAGCAACGGAATGGCAAAGATAAACAATTGGTTTTTTTTAAAGTACCCTCACTTCTGGGATTAATTACACAAATTAAATTTAAATACAAAACTTATGAACGACGCGGGACTCGAACCTGACCTCTCGCTCTCCGTGCGGGCGCTCTTCCACTGAGTCAACCGTTCGAGTGACGTAATATTCATAAATCTAGACATGTCTTTGTTCAACTCTCAGATTGTGGCTTCATCTACTTTACAGTTGCTAACATGCTCAACCCCAATATTTCCATATTAGGAAAATGACTTTTTTGTTTTAAAGTGATAACCCTCACTTCCGGGTTAAATATACAAATTAAATTTATGAAAGATGCGGGACTCGAACCCACTACCTCTCGCGTTCCATGCAAGCGCTCTTTCACTAAGCCAACCGAGTGACGTATTGTTGATAATCTTGTGTCTTGTTGATTTAATGTGTGTATAATTTGTTAATAATACGCATACGATCATTTTAATAACCTTCGAAGTATTTAAATTTACCAACAAACATTGAGAGGATGTTCACCACGTCGTAAACCAAATATTCACACAAACACTCAGCTATAAAACATAAGTAGAGGCAATCTATAAATAACTCAAGTTTACAACAAATAAAACACCATTGAAGTTGCACTAACAAGATGAGTTTACATACAAAAGACTTCCATATTTATCAGACATGGAAATTGCCGCCCAGGGCTATATTTTAACTTCAGCTGCCTTAATTTATTGCATTTCATACAGTGTAAGTAATTGGAAGAGGCATTTAATTCACATAATTGGTGGAAGCGCGAACAGGTCGTCACGTTGATCGAGAAAAGAAAAATGTTTGCTGGTAAAGTGATTGGATGGGCCGAGACATATTATTGTAACCGAAATATTGTATTCTATGGAAAATACCTTTGAAGATTTTGAAGACGTTTTATCAAAAAAAAAAAAAAATTGAATTAGGCGTTACTTTGCAGAAATCCATAATTATACAAATGATATAAGTTTTCTTTAGTGTTAATTCCGCCAATATTTGTTTTCAAAACAATTCAACGTGTTTCATTGCCAGATTTTGGCGAGACAACACGACCTGAGGATGCCTCGTGTAGAGGCGAAACACGTGTCGAATTGTTTTAAAAACAAATATTGGCGGAATTAACACTAAAGAAAACTTAAATCATTTGTATAAGATGTTTTATTGTCAAAATTTTAAGGGAGTATTGTTGTAAAGTGGGTCGCGACTTTTCATTTTGAAGCGGTTTTTTTTTACTTGCCAATTCGACCATTGAATCCAATTTTTTTACAATTTCATGTTTTTAACCGACTTCAAAAACACGAAGAAGTTGTATATTTGATTAAATTTTGAATGCTAGCTGTTAGACAATCAATAAAGACAGGTCAGGAATATTAGTTAGGTGTGCGTCTTACACTCGATTTGTATGATACTGTGTTAGTGTTCTTGAATTGTTCAAACCAGAGGCTAACCTATATACCTAATAATTGAGCTTAGGACTAATCCTAAGCTCAATTATTTTCGACGTTTTGACGACTGTCATAGTCTATCGAGACGAGAAAAATTTTGCTGTTAAAGTGATTGGATGGGCCGAGACATATTATTGTAATCGAAATATTGTATTCTATGGAAAAACCTTGAAGCTTTTGAAGATGTTTTATCGTCAAAATTTTTAAGGGAGTATTGTTAAAAAGTGGGCGACTTTAGATTTTGAAGCGGTGTTTTTTTACTTGGCAATTCCACCATTGAATCTAATTCGTTTACAATTTCATGTTTTTAACCGACTTCAAAAACAAAAAGGGGTTGTCTGTTCGATTTGTTTTTGATTACTTAGATAATTTTTACGCCTAGATAGAGTCTCTTGCTGTTAGACAACCGATGAAAACAGGCCAGGAATATTAGTTTAATGTGCGTGACAAGCTACGTCTTACACTTGCGATTTTTTGCGACTCTTAGTGTTAGTGTGCTTGTATTGTTCAAAATAGAGGTTAGTCCTAAACTCAATTTTTTTCGACATTTTGACAACTATCATAGTCTATCTAGACGTATAAATGATCAAAGTTTGAATGTTTATTACTTGACCATAGAAATTTTTTCTTGTGAAAGGATATACTCCCAGGTGGAATCTATGAGATGTCGATGGGAACTCCTAAAAATTTATTTTCTTTAAGTTGTTTTAACAATTAAGCTTGCATTAATTTTGTATACAGAAAACATCATATGGCTAAAACAGAAAACATATAAAGCTGAACTGTACTGAAAATCACGAACGGCTACCGGAATCTTTGCTGTAAATACTTCACGTTTGATAAGATAATTAATAGACTGTATGTAACACATTTAAAGGCAATGAAAATAGTACCGTCAAACAGATCTCGTGATGAAGCTGGAAGTTTCAGTATCAGCTCGATCCATTTGACCGCGTGCAACGTACAGCAGCTCGAATTGTGCTCTGTGAACGGCTGGATCACTTGGCGTTGCGTAGAGAAGTCGCTTCATTGTGTGTCTTCTACCGCTTTTATCACGGGGAGTGTTCCGAAGAGCTGTTTAACCTGATTCCTGCCGCCGAATTCCACCTTTACACGACACGCCACAAGTTAGGATATCATCCCCACCATCTGGATTCTTCCACGTACTACAAAGCTGTGGAATGAACTTCCTTGTGCGGTGTTTCCGGGACGATACGACATGGGTACCTTCAAAAAAAGCGCGTACACCTTCCTTAAAGGCTGGCAACGCTCCTGTGATTACTCTGGTGTTACAAGAGATTGTGGGCGGCGGTGATCACTTAACAACAGGTGACCCGTATGCTCGTTTGTCCTCCTATTTCGATAACAAAAAAAAAAATACATATACATGAAAACCATGTATACCAACTAGCTGAGGTTAGGCTTAGAATTGTCAACATCTGCTTTTTGTACCATTTTAGTTTTTCTATTATAACGCCGGGTATTTGGCACATGCTCATAAATATATAGAAGGAGCAATGCCCTAGCAATGATTTAAAGAAATGTCCGCTGATTTTTAATAGCTATCAATTTAATGTTGATATATTGTTAGACAATCATACTTAATTTAGAGAGTGGGTCAGGTATTGGGAATAATAAGTACTCCGCTTATAGGAATGAGTCTATATTTGCGTTCACTTTTATGAACATGCACTTCGCCGGTCTGCCGCTGTTCCTCTTGTCAATGGCAGTACCTTCAACAGATCACACCGCACCGAGCACTAGTTCTCTTCTATTTTCTTCTTCTAAGTCGAAGTTGGCACGAAATTACATTGGCGGAATAACTTAATAATTGCAACTCGCAAGTTGCAAATTTTTTTGTAGGTAAGTAAATAACTTAAAGGTGAAATTTCGGCAACTTTCGTTCGTAAAAAATATTATTAATATCATGTAGCTTTAAAATTATTAGTTGATGTCCAATCACTCTTACAAGCACCAAATTTAGAGTGTTAATAATAAGTTTAATCTGTTTTCAAACTTATAAAATTTTTGTCTGACACGGTGTCTACACTGTAGAACTTGTCCGAAGTAGTGTAGTGGGTTTTATCAATCTTGGTTGACTGCTAAAAGTTGTCCTCTTTGTTTTAATAGTCGCCTGAGTAGTGTAGAGACTGGATTATAATATTATTTCAGAGTGTCGTGGCATGTTTTTATGAGAAAAAGTGACAAGATGAGCCATTCACCTAATAGTACGGTATGATATGCCCTGCCCATTTTTTGAAAATACCCACAATTCTAAGCATTTTCGCAATCGCGTTCGTATCTCTGACTTAGAGAGATGCTAAAGTCAAAGTCAAATAAACCTTATTCAATCAGGCTTTAAGGCAAAGAGTTAGCAGAAAACACGCAAACATGGTGTTTTTAGACAAGTTTTGTGGTGAAAATATAGCATTTCGAGCTATGAACACTACTTAATCCTGTTACGCATATCCTTAAGTCTTATTTGTAAGTTGCTAATGCTTGCTCTTGATTATAGTTAACACTGCCGAGCCTTTTTGAACTACCACTCTTCTTTTAAGTTAAACAAGTTTTTTGGCATGGCGTGATGCATTTTTTTGGTACTTCTCTCAGAAAAGCTATTCTTATAGCTTGTAATTTTTTGTGTAGGTCCATTTATTCAGATTAGTAGTGAATAACGAGGATTGTAAGCATATAAACTATTTTCCACGCAAGAATTTTTAAAATATTGGCTTTGTTACATAGATGGCGGCCGGCAGCCGTGAACTCATATCGCTCAAGGTCGCTGGCATTTAGTGTCGCCTTAACTAAGCGCTTTTGAATCGCCACTTTAAAAATTTCTTTGAAATTAATAAATCTATCATAATATGTTCGGAATAAATAGAGCTCTTGAGAAAAACATACAAGAAACTCAACGGCCGCTCTATTCAATCGATAGAGTATTTTACAAAGGCTGTAATATACAAAACAAATTAGTTTGGAAGGTAATAATCGTGTTAATTAAAAGCGTTTTAAATATCAATTATTTAATAAAAAGTAATAAAGAATAAACTGTATAAATATAAATTATTGTATATTGGATGCATCAACCTTTAGAGCTTGAACTCATTGTTTGTGTAAGGATGCTTCGTGAACATGATGGTCGTGATTACTGTCATAATTAGTAATCGCATCCAATAAATACATTGATTTGTTAACTATAGCAGGTCGACCTGGCACCACAAGCAGCACAGTTCACGAGTTGACGCATGGCCCTGCAATCATTCCCTTCGCACATATTTTAGGGAAGGAGACGATACGGCACACGACGCCGCTGCAAGTCTCATTAGCCCAGTAATTTAAGCTATGGCACTTACTATTTAAAAAATAGGCTCTGCTCCGTCTACAAATATATTTGTCTCCGTTATTTTGTATCCTGTTATTCATTACACTTTGATAGAGTCATCAAGTCAGAGCAAAAACTAGCGCACTGTCATTAAAGTTGTTATTTATGTAAAACGAGGACTCCTATTGGATTGCTTTTGTGGCATAGAATAAGAATTTATTATAGACTACCCAGGATTAAATCTTATAAGTAAATCATTTTATAACTGTCTATAAATAATTTTACTCGTAACTTGTCTGGACTTGTCAAAGTCATACGATGTAGAAAAGTTGTTGTTGCGAACTATAAAAAATAATATTGAATGAAAATAAATTTTAATTGTGAAAGTGAAAATGAAAAAATGAAAACTGTGGCTGTAAAAGTTAAAGTTTAATAGTTTATGTGAGAAACTTATGGAAAATATGGATGGAATAAATTGTTATCGCGAACTCACTATATTAACGCTGTTGAAGGATTAAATCAAATCAAAATCACTTTATTCATGTAAGTCAAGGAAATAGGAAATGACACTTATGAATGTCAAAACTTTTCTTTTCTTGTTAAGTTTACCAGCACCAAAAGTTGAGCTTGAGAAAAGTGCAACTCTTTTAAATCAAAATTTATAGCTTTATCGTTTTACAAATCATTTCAATTACAATATAATGTAAAGTTATGCTACAAAAACACTCAAACGTCAAATCAAATGGCAGTCATAGGCATTAACTGCTTTACACGAGTACGTCAAAAAAAGTAAATGTTCTAAAATTAAGACGTTATCATAGTAATTAAGAAAAACTAAATACACGCTTTTATAGAATTTTTAGTCTGGATTTTTTAAACTTGCACTTAATTTGCATTGTTAAATTAAAAGTTCTGTTTGGTATTCGAAAATTTCCTAATATTAGATAAATCGGTAAAAGGTAATTGTTAAAATTAACATCAATTCCTGCCAAAATTATATAAATTGACAAAAGTCTTATTTCTAAAATTGAAAATTTGAATAATTTTATCAAATTAATGTTTTATTATCGATAAGTCTACGAAGTTTGAAAGAAATCTGATTGAAGAACTCGATTATATCCATAATCGCGCCCAAATGAGTCGGTTACAAACAAACATACATACAGGTGAAGCTAATAAAAGCGTGTAAAAATGACCCCAAATAGTCCATTCGATTGTTTGATGAATAGTAAGTAAAGTCGATTGAAATAAATGAATAAAGGAATTTATTGTATTAAAATGTGCCCCTCAATGTATTATTGATAAATTGAGATAAAGCCTTTCAGGCTTCATAAGATACATAATAGCTTTAAGGGTAAATGTATACACTTCTATAATAAACTCCCGGCCACTGTTCAGGCATTACCTATAAATAAATTTAAATGTTTTATAAAAAAAATGGCTCTGTCGTAAATCCTATTACTCCACAGCTGAATATCTAAATGATCGGACAGCCTGGGACTAAATTATGATTATTTTATAGCGATAGAAATGACTATACAATATTGTATATTTTTATTGAAAAGAGCGCAAAAAAAAGAATTCTGGGAGAGTTTCTTGCGCCTCTTCTTCTCTCTCAGAGCGCCATTTGTTTCCAAAGCGGTAGTGGTAACTAGTAGTTATTAGAAATGACATCAAAAAGAATTCTAAAGGAATCAATTTTGAGAAAATAAATGCCTTTTTTATGCCTCATTCAGAGTTATAACAATGTTTAAGTGTATATAGGTCTATTTTAGTTATAATCCTTATCAATTCAGGAGAACCGTCGATATTCGTTACGTAATTTCAAATTCAAGTTAACGAACTTCTAACGTGTTCCAATTTCAAATCACAATGATATGCACACGTACGGAATTTGAATCGAACCACGTGCTGGTAATTATAACTGCTGTAAGAACCCTTGCACAAATGCTTATTGAAACGCTGCGTCGCGCTTCAATTCGTTTGAAAATTTTAAATTACATATACATGTTTAATTAAATAAGTATCATGAAGTATCATAATACTGTTTGTTTCCTATACATGAATAAATAAATAAATAAATACTTTAACAAACAGTATCATTATCATCAGCCGGAAGACGTCCACTGCTGGACAAAGGCCTCCCCCAAAGATTTTCACGACGATCGGTCCGGCGTTGTCCTCATCCAACGTATTTCGGCGATTTTGACCAGATCGTCGGTCCATCTTGTGGGGGGCCTACCAACACTGCGTCTTCCGGGTCATAAAAAAATGGCACACAGTATAATGAAAAAAAATTTAAACATATATATTAAATTAAATTTGACTCAATATCAAGGTTTGGCATAAAAATCTTGCTCTTAAAGTATATATTTTTGTATGATTCTTGACACTTTTATCATACAATAATAAATCTGTTGTCAATGTAGTAAAAATGTGGATTGGAAACAATAATTTAAATTATAAATGTCTGCTTAAATTAAATATAATATAATTCTAGATACATTCATGTCTATCACGTACGAGATTTCTTGTAAATTGACGTCGTTGAAGTTAATTAAGTCGGTAGTATTAAGACCGGCATCGTGGCCACCGCGTCGTGGGTCGTGATGCGACCGCCCGTTTTCGCTCGCTGCTTTAATTACGCTACGCTTGTGTGAGTGTGCAGTCCTCTTTATGTAAATTTTGATAGTTTGATTTGATTATGAGATTATGGTATTGTAATTTGACACGTTTAGTTATGTTTTTTTTTATGAATAGACAGGCTAACGAGCTGGTGGTTCATGTTTGTGAAGCACAAACGCATGTATCGCATCAAATTCAAATATTTTTATTCAAAACTAGTTGACCCGACAGATGTTGTTCTATACATAATAAATAAAATACTGTTTTTATGAATTTGTCAATATTATATCATAACATCAAGAATTACTTCGTAAAATATGCACCCTGCTGTCGTAATGAAATTGTTTCACAGCAGAACTGTCAAACCGGGCGTCAATAAATTATCTCATAGAAATTATGTATGGACACATCAAAGGAAAAACAAATTTGTTGTTTTTATTTAATTTAACAGCATTTCTCTATTTATTCACCTTTTAAACCTTCCCTGGACTTCCACAAATAATTCAAGACCAAAATTGGCCGAATCAGTCCAGCGGTTCTCGAGTTTTAGCGAGACTAACGAACAGCAATTCATTTTTATATATATAGATATTCAAAATCACTTATTGAACGTCAAAAACCATTCAAAATATACTGCCGTCAGACCTGAGAAGGATGGGTGAAATAACTCAGCGGGCTATTTTGTTTTTATAAAATATGGATTAGGTAAATTGTAATATCATAAAATAAACATTTATAATTAAAGAGCCTGAGGGTGTTCGCTTCATTCCCATTCTGTGGTACCTATCATTATAGAATAGTGATATACAGGTGTCCCAAAGTTATGGGACATGAAGGGAAAGTACCTTAAATATCGTAGATAGGGTATTTTACTGAAAAAGGACTTTATGTTATTTTTAAAATTAGTAATTCTGCATTCAAAATTAAAATTACTTGCCTCGTCTGGAACTCGAACCAACTTAAATGTAAAAAAAAAACACCCCTACTTTTTTGATGCCAATCGAAATAATGGCTAAAAACTAATAACTCTTCTTAAGTAACATAGTATTTTAAAAGAAAGGAGCAACGTAAAACGTTTGAGTCAAATTTGAAGAAAGTTATTTAGTGCCGACGAAGACGTTCGAAAAGTAGAGATATTATCATTCCAAAGACAACATGATTATTTGTATATAATTACCCACTTCATAATTAAAATACTTTAGAGCAAAGATTGGCGATTTGCGTAAGACAGGAGGGATCACATTTTGAGCATTTAATTAATTAATTAACCAAAAAAATACCCACTTAATTGACTACTTTCTCATACCTACATATCATAAAAGTAGGGGTGTTTTTTTTACAGTTTAGTCGGTTGGATTCCCAGGCGAGGCAAGTAATTTTTAGAAAATCTTTGAATGCAGAATTACTTACTTTTAAAAATAACATAAAGTCTTCTTTCAGTAAAATAGCCTATCTTCGATATTTAAGGTACTTTCCCTTCATGTTCCATAACTTTGGGACACACTGTAATTTAATAAGGCTTCAGCATAAAATAAATAACATTTTACAAATCCATTGGATTAAATTAAAATACAACTGACTTCTGATACGCTTCTTCTACTAACATACTATGAACGATACTTATCTAAAACATATTTAAATCAATTTATTTATTGTATATCAGACTTATTACTTTTCAGGGTAATATTTTATGTATGCAACAGAGAGAACTTCCAAAATATTTTTTCAAAGAAAAAATAGGTGTCAAGAAATATTCTGGGTGTAATTTAGACATTGAAATCATGATAGAGATGTGTATACCTTTAATATCAGTAATAGGATACCGTAATAATCTTTATTCAGAACATCATTATCCGAAATCCACCAAAACAAACACAAATTTCGATATTGCAGTAATTTCCATAGAAACATTCCAATTTCAAACTTTAAAATTTAAAGCTAAATTTAAAATATTAACGAGAAACACGACCCGTTTTGCAATATTTATGTTTCATCGAGTAACGAAATGATAATACGATCGCATTGAAATATAAACAAAAGAGATTCAATCCCAAAAATTGGCAAAGTTAAAAGCAGATAAGTGTTTGTTAGGATTAGGATGTCGATATTGCCACAGAGTGAAAATAACAGTAGTGAGTTCTATGTGAAGGCCAGTTCAATATTAACTTACACACGTAATCAAGTTAGTACTGCGAGTATGGAAGGTTAGTTAAATTTTTAAACTGATGAAATATCATGATATCCATCGAAAATTTAAAGAAATTATAATAAAGCAGGTGATTGGATAAAGTATGTGTAAATTTATGCTTTTGTAGCAAATCTCAGCTCAACTTAAAATGGCGCATATATAATGCTTTAAGCAGACCGACAAGTTAGCTTTGTCGTTAGAAGACTTCTGGCAATGATACAAAAATAACATTAAATACACTTAGATTGAAATACTGTAGGACATAAAAACAAAGTTATCTGAAAACCATACACCAATTAGTAACACAGTAGCCAAAGGCTAAAAGCTATATTTTGATGAACGTACATACGATACAAATTATTGTAACTCTTCCATTTTTAATTACATAAAATTTTTAATGTTTCCTACCTTGACGACCCACACAGCCGAATGGTTAGTGACCCTGACTACTAAGCTAGAGGTCCCGGGGTCGAATCCCTCGAATTGATGTTTGTCCGAGTCATGGATATTGATATATGTTTAAGTATGTAAGTATATTGTATTAAATATATCTTTGCATGGTACCCTTAGTACAGGCTATGCCTAGTTTGGGGCAAGATAATTTTTGTAAAAGTGTGTCAATATTATTATTATTAAATACATGACTACTAATACTAAGACTTCAAAGAACTAATTACAAAAAAACATGTTTTAAGGACTTTAATTTACGATTGTAAATTAACCTAATTATCTACCCTTCTTTGGCTGTCGGCATTAAAAGAGTTTCAGACGCAATCGTCTTAAACCAATGTTTATGTTCTCAGATATCAAAGCAATGCATCTTTTTACACGCTCTTTATTACTTTCACCAGTATGTATATTTGTTTGTAACCAACTCATTCGGGCGCGATTTTGACCCACTTTAAACGGCCAGATTTCGTTCAAACTTCGTAGATTTAACGAGGACTAATGACAATTTGATAAAATTATTCCATTTTTCAATTTGCAAAATAAGCTATTTTTAATTAATTTAATTTTCATATATTATCGTCGACAAGACAGGAATAGATGTTAATTTTAAATTTCAACCATTATCTTTAACCGGTTTATTTAAAATTAAGATATTTTCGAATACCAAAGAGATTGTCTTGCTCTTTAGCGTGTTTTTTAGTTTATATAATATTATTGAACTACCAAGACATTATATGAGTCACGTGACTTTAAATCTCACGGAAAATCTTAAACTGTTACGATTCCCGTAAAAATCTATATTTTATAAGGACAATTATTATAAAACAGTAACATTGTGATAACAATAAGACAGTATAAATACAACGGTTTCAATATTATTGATCCATTGTTCAAATCCGACTATCGATAATCGCTTTTAAGATGACGTAAGTCAATAAGATACCTATGGACATTATTGTCTGTAAAAGTTAATTTTCGAGCTTAAAAATGAGAAACTGTTATTTATGCCTTTAAACTGTAATATACATACTGTGGCGTTATCGCTCCGACGAACACAAAACCGAATTTATTGAAAGTTAATATTGATTTAGATTTTTCGAATTGAAATTGCAGATATTTGCATTTGTTGAATTTGCGCATTTATCGAGATTGTGTTTGTTTTTATTTTTAAATAAACAAACAGGCCACGCCAATATTCATTGGGAGGCGAAAATATGAATTTAATATTACAGTTGGTAGACTGTGGTTTTATTTTAATATTATCTTATTTATACTTTCTATTTTGATTTCAAATAGCTTGTATTGAAATATTATTATGAATTAAAGAGACACAGTTTCGTTTCGTATTTAATGTTGATTGATTAGTGATGCCTCTTTGTAAGCCTCCACTTGAAAAATGTTTTATTATCCTCCCTTAAAGCCTGAAAATGAAACTCATATATACCCTCCTTTACTAAACCTCCTTTAACTCAATAAATTTTATAATGTTTGTAACTCATTGCTCTCTAGTGCTACCGTGCTCGAGGTTTAACTGTAACCCAAACTGTACAAAGCAGTAATGTGTTTCCTGTGAGATGGAATATAATCTGGAATTAAACACATTATACCTATCGACCTTTGGACTCTCAATACCTATTATATATTATCAATGCAAATAATACCATTAACCAACTGAGGTGATTTTGTGCGGGGTACTATATGTAATTGGTCTGTTTTTTTTTATTTAGTCCACAAAACTGACTACAATTGTATGGTTTGCAAAGTAGTAAAATATACAAAAATACTATTTATCTATTGAGTCTACTGGACGTGGACGTGGCATGCGTGATTAAGTGAAACAATAACTACAGCGCAACAAAACACGCTTAACAAACAAGCTTGATAAAAACAGGACTTATTCTAACAGCCAAGAATAAAAAAAAAAGATTAACAGATTACTTACTTGCTAACGTATCTGTGTACTTAATTTATTTTTTATTTTGGGTATATTGTCACAGAAGATATCTATAGCATCTCTGTAATAATTTGCAAAAAATCGCATTCTATGTAGCGGACTATGATCACCAAGTTTGGTTCTGCTTTGTGGCAAACAGAAAGTAATAACCACAATACGTAAGCTACAGTTACTGGTGACTGAATGTATACAACATTTGTGTTCTGTATGTTATATCTGTAACCCCTTTATAATCTATGGGCTTATAAGTCCGTGGTCATAGTGTAATGGAGTTGCTCCCATTACGTACGATCTACAAGACGTATAGGCGGTGAATGTGCGTGTTATACACCTCTGAATACCTCTTTAGGGCCATACAGTTGTGATGCTATAAAATATATATATCAGTCCTTTCTTTCTCTAAAAAATGTAATGTAATATCATACAGTAAAGTTTCGTTGTCCCTATTTGTAAACACTTAAATCGAAATCATACTCATGTACGAATCATATAAATGATAGAATGAGACTATGATTGCAGCAATAATATAAGAAAATATGTCCCGAAATTCACAAATCCAGCTGCATATTTGGCGTAATTCAAGCAATATGGCCGAGTGACGTTGCCAAGCGTGATGTGCCTGATAACGAATGGGACTCTGTCTTGGCTGTGTCACTTGGCAAATGATATCAGAATATCTAGTACGCCTCTTTAACCTAGATTCTAGCTGCAAAGGGCATTGTCACTAAGTCTCTTTATCCAAAGTGATCTATGTTACTAATGAGATGAATGAAGTTGTCGATTACATCTCAGTTTGATGTTAATGGACTTTGATTCTTCTACGGATTTTCTCATTTCTGATTCGATCTCGCAGGGAAACAGAGCGACAATGAGCTCCCTCATAGATTCCCATAGTATACCACGTGTGCATACCGTATATCATCACTGGCAACACACACTCGCTAAAAACCTGCGTCTTCAGACACTGTGGTATTTTGAACGAGAAGATTTACGGAGCTTCCCGAACGCTGCCCATCCGAGTTGGCTTCGACGGCTGACCAAGGTAGACGTACTCGTCAACAATTTCGAGAGTACAGACAATTCAGTATGAATACTTATTTGTTTTCGTATTACCCCAGCTTCAAGCCGCGGCATGCGTTTGTCTCATTTCAGGGTCATTGCGCACTGAAGGAGGCCTATTATATTCTTATTTTTTATGCAGACTGTAGTTATTCGGGAAATCGAATTACTCACAACGCAAAAGAAGTCTGAGAAATTAGAATTGTGGAAATGACTAATGATTTCTTGTCACTTCTTCTCAAGTACGGTAAACTGTTCCAAACTTGGGTAAGAAATCATTTGACCAAGTATATATTGTATAAGTGTCAGTGGGCAGGGCATAGCACAGAAGAGATGGCCGTGGAGGCAGTTAAGTCCTCGAATAGCCACCCCCGTACTGGAAGACACAGTGTTGGTAGGCCCCCCACAAGATGGAATGACGATCTGGTCCAGATCGCCGGAATACGTTGGATGAGCACTGATCCTTTGTTCAGCACTGGACAAAGGATCGGTGATGATCCGGCTGATGATGATAATATTGAATTCACTTCGACTCGAATCGTCACAACTCTTATTCTTTGGAAAGTATTCGTGGATTTTCTGTCTTATCTGGCATTTAACAGATGCTTAACGTACGGTTTGTGGTTTTGAGCTTAACCTTTGAACCACCCACGTATTTTGAGTGCCGTAAACGTATTATCGGGCTGTCAGTTCGTTTATACGCTAATATAAGTAAGTCTATAGTAAATGTAGTAAGTCTATGCTTAAACCTATCTTTTATGACAGTATAAGACCCAGCCATCATCATACCAGTGGGAGGCTCCTTTGCACCGGATGCCGGCTAGATTATGAGTACCACAACGGAGCCTATTTCTGCCGTGAAGCAGTAATGTGTAAGCATTATTGTGTTTCGGTATGAAGGACGATGTAGCTACTGAAATTACTGGGCAAATGTGACTTAACATCTTATGTCTCAAGGTGACGAGCGCAGTTGTAGTGCCGCTCAGAATTTTTGGGGTTTTTTGAGTCATAAACCGTCAACATAATATGAATTCAACTATGTGCTATTTTGGCGATGTCTTGGGATAGCAGCCTTAACAGCGCCAAAGATGTTTTTAAATTAAAAAAAAAAATGTGTGTTTTCGCAAGAAGTTGTATTTCTTTGACGTAACAATGTAAAAATCCTTAAAATTATTTATTCCTCCTGCAATTCTACGTTTGTAGAAACAACAATATTATAAAAATCTCGCAAAGATGGCTTTGACAGTTAATTATTAAATAACGAATACGGCTGTATGGGCTTAAACCCTTTGCCTGTCCTAATAATGGACGAAGAAACCAAAAAAAAATAACGAATGTCGCAAACGTCAGAAAATTTTAGGAACCAACTTAACCCTGTTACTTTTGTGTTACAGTGATGCGCGCGCATCTAAAAATTTTACTGTCATCATTTTGTTTAACGAGCCTAAAGAAGTATGATTTAAAAAAAATATATCAGGTACATTATAATCAGTAATGTGAATAGACCTTTTTGAAGGGTAAGTAACCGATGACGCGAGTCAACACGGCGGGTTACGCTATGAATCCTACTTACTTAACGTACCGACCACCAAGGAACTAATAATATTTGTTATTTACGGAATATATCCTGGTTTTCCATTACTGCTATTGAGAGACAAGTTAAACAAGCAAGCTATACAATCAAAGCAACACATTATTAACGTTGACTACTTACGTTATATTTTTCAAACCCAATCTCAAATAATCTTTATTCAAACAGGCTAACTCAGCGCTTTTGAATTGTCATTCAATTTTTCTTTTAATATACCTAATCTATGTTATTGTATTCGGTAAAAGCATAGCTTGTGAGAAGAACAAACAAGAAACTAATGGACGATTCATTTAATCAAGAATATTTACAATTACAATAATTGTAGGTATATATATAGCGATATACAGATTGGTCTAAGTGGGCATACTCGAGCCTGTCTCGAACAATGTGTGACGTTGACGTGCCACATGTTCTGTTAAACTTTGCTAATAATTGAAACTAAAATGCCGCGTTGCTTAGTAAGACTTTGTAAACATAATACTACAAGAAATAAAAAAGACACTGGGATCACATATCATCAGTAAGAATTTTGTATTTTATTAATTTCAATGTGAAATAACAGGAAGCGTATGTTACAAAATTTGAAAGATTACATTGAGTGTCAAGATGCCACGCACACAAGCATCTAATAGTTGCCGTAATAAAAAAGTTATTGTTGTTAGTTAGTGCGGAATCTAGTTGGAACGGAGCGGAATCCAATCCTTAATCTACGGCTAAATTTAGATATATATTATGTGGACATTGTAGAAATGTCCTGTTCATCTCAACACTTAATTAATTAAATCCAAACACTATCCAAATCAGTGTACGAGATCTCCTAAAGAGAAAACTAATTAACTCACTTCTTATTAGGAGAGTTGAATGGCAACACTATTTCAGCGGCGGAGACATATTAGGATTTAGGGTAAACCACTTTCGTGATTAGGGTATATTTTGAGGGATAGAACAGACAGATTCTTTGCTGATATACCTGCTAAATAAAATGCATTATAATATACTCGTCAATAACATAGTTTTTATTTAAATATGAAAATAAGGGACGAGACGAGCAGGACATTCAGCTGATGGTAATTTATGCGCCCTGCCCATTACAATGCAGTGCCGCTCAGTATTATTGAAATACCCAAAAATTCTGAACGGGACTACAATCAAACGAACAAAATTAGACGCATAGCTAAATAGCGTAGGATGTTAATAATAACAAGTTGACAAAAAAAAATTGAAAAAACAAAATTTTATGAACGATGCGGGATTGTGGTTGTGGCTTCATCTACAGGATCTACTATGAGAGTTGAACAAAGCAAACAGAATTTTATAACGAGGCGGTACTCGAACGGTTAGCTGAGTTGGTTAGAGCACCTGCACGGAACGCCGGAGGTCGTGGGTTCGAATCCCGCATGTCATGCGCTCGTCACGTTAAGTCATTTGCCCAGTAATTTCACTAGCTACGGTGCCCTTCAAACCGACACACAATAATGCTTATACATTACTGCTTCGCGGCAGAAATAGGCGCCGTTTTGGTACCCATAATCTGCCCGAAATCCTGTGCAAAGGAACCTCACACATCCCGCTTACAGACTGCCGGATGGAAACTGGAGTCTTAGTTACGGGTATCGTTAGCTCTGTTAATTTTCAAAGTCAAAGTCAAATAAACTTTATTCAAATAAGCATTTTGAATAATCTATATAATAAATAAAAATGAATTGCTGTTCATTAGTCTCGCTAAAACTCGAGAACGGCTGGACCGATTTGGCTAATTTGGTCTTGAATTATTTGTGGAAGTCTAGAGAAGGTTTAAAAGGTGAATAAATATGAAAATCATCGGAATTAAATAACAGCAACAATTTTGTATTTACTTTGATGTGTCCCCCGTCGTACAGAAATCAAATTGATAAAATAGTTTAGAATGAATAACTAATTACAATTTTTATATCTTTCTAACTTTCTCAGTTTAATTTTAGTTATTGATTTTTTCTTATTACTTTATATGGCAATACAAAGTTTGCTGGGTCAGCTAGTCACTAGATAATAATATTTCTACTATTAAATTACTGAATCTTCCATATGTTTAGAAAAAGTAGAGCACATGAGAAGAACATACAAGAAACTCAACGGTCACTCTTATAGTAGCTGTAATAATAAATAACAAATTAGTTTGTAAGGTACTTCAACATGTGAACGTCCTGCTCATCTCGTCCCTTATTTTCATAAAAAAAGCACACTGGTTAAGAAACCATATTTATCCTTAAAATTACGAAATCATACTAAAATAAAGGTAACTCTCCATAGGCATCTTTGACAAACGGTATTTAATATCAGTGTCTATGATCTACACAAACTTTCTCATATTTTCTCAATACATATAATAACCGCTATTGTCCATCAATACAATAAAATTGAAGAAAGAGTTACTTAATAGACGTACTGCGCTTTTTATTTAATTAAGTCCGTAAAAAAAAGATATATAAATATTATTTGTCCTAAAATTTTGATTTTTTTATACTAAACAATAACCACTTAAATATTGTTTTAATTTCTTTAAAATATAAACAAGTTAACAACAATAATTCAACAGAACTTGAAAGCAAATCGGAACAATAGCTTAAACAACAAATATCAAAACACAACAAACTGAAGAGTGCAGACGAACCAAACTGTTGTAAAAACGCCTCTACCTGAACTGTTTATTCCACCAATAACACGTCAGGTATCCTGTGTCGAATGGGTTCGAAAGTTGGGACTTGGGAGTTCGAAATTCGAATCATTTAGTTTATAACTCTCGTGGCGTGCACACGTTTGTGCGGCTTAAGTAATACGCGCGCGTAGTGTTGTGGAATTAAGTGTTTATTTTTTAAATCATTTGTTATTCTAATGGTTTTAAATGTTGGATGGAGTTATGTGTTTTATTTGGATTTTATCGCAGTTCTGTGAAAGTTAGTATAAAATTATGTACTTTGAATCTATACAGTTGAATTTCAGTAATACAATGTTTAAATTAAATTATAATGCAATAATGAAATATAATTATTAATTAGTTAATTTTGTATTCACTTTTATAGATTTTTCTGACTAAATATTTCTCCGTAAACTCTACCGTCTGTAAAGTTAAGCTATAGGCATATTAAAACCGATAAATAACCGTAGTATTTATTTATCAATATCCAATGATAATAATAAAAAATATGAGTTACACCTATTGTTGGAATTATGAAACATTTTGTGATACACACAGAACTCAGAAATGTACATAAATGACGCATATTATGCATTTGTTTGAATAACACATTTAGATTATATTATCTTCTTAAATAAACCTAAGTATGATGTCATGTTATATCAGAAAAACTTAACTATAACTTATACTTAATCAAAAATTAATTGCAAAAGAGAATTAATACCTCTGTCAGAGGATAAGTTAAGCCAATCAAATTGGTAAAGTTGGCAGCCTTGGGGGCATGTTTTTATTATTTGTTTCTAAGTTATTACTTCAATTTAATATAATTTTTGTAAATCTTTACATGTTTACTTTAATTAACATTAAAGTTTATATAGGCATTGACACACTCTCTCTTACACTAATTATCTTGCCCCAAACTAGGCGTAGTCTGTAATATGAGTGCAAAACAACGATAGATTTTATACAATATACTTACTTAACATACACAATAAACATTCATATTCATCATATACATGATTGCACCTACCGGGATTCGAACCCGGGACCTCTTGCTCAGTAGGCAGGGGTAGGTATTCTAATTATTAACAAAATTATTAATAAGAATAATCAAAAGCATAATATATTGCCCCTCGGTCGAGTAGTGTAGTAGAATTTGTGTAACGCGTATTTTTTACGTCTTGTCTTGTCTTAGATGTTTAATTACTGAATTCCAATGAGGCAACATGCCAAAATTCACAATTGTAGACACAGATGAAATATTTCGAGTTTTATTTATAAATGACTCAAACACAAATCTAACATAAAAACATAACACGTTCAATAAGTGATTTGAAAATCCTATTCTGAGTACAATTATTTAAATTTGAATACCAGTACGCACTTAGTACTTTTTTCGATAAACGTCAGTAGCGTAAAGTCTTGCTTATCTCAAATCAAATCAAAATTGCTTTATTCATCTAGGTCAAGTAAGTGACACTTGGGAGTTTTTTTAACCACTTATCATAACATCGATAAAGATTGACCTTTAATGTAAAGAAGTGGCAAGAGATTAACTTTACATTAACTAAAATGCCAGTTCAAGGTGCGTAGTTCATATTAGGTCCTATGAATAGTTTTTTTTTTAACGGAATAAAAGGACAAACCAGTGTACGGGTCTATGTACGTGCAGTATGTTATAACATCATTGTACCACATTACAACTTCTCTCAATATTATTGTAACATTGATGTTTATAACTCGTGTGAACCCCTACCATCAATAAGGCCCCACGATCATCTAAAGCGCACATAACAAATAAACAACACACAAATATAAGATAATCAAATTACTTAATCACTATACTCCATTAGTTTCCCGAGACACATCATAATATAATTAAGTTTTCGTGGGTTTATCTGTGTTAGCTCATTTTGGTTAACCCAGCGAGTGCTGACGGGTACTTACTTGCCCGAGCACAAGAAGTGCGGAAATAATTAAATATCATACTATTTCTCTGTGTGAGTAAATTAGGATTAATTCTATTTGTTGGGATTATTATATTCTGGAGTGTGTTTTAATATAATTTATTATGTATTAACTATTTTAAAATATAAAAATAAAAAATATAATCATCGAATTGTATAAAACAATTGAAATGTGTATATAAAAATATGTATAATGTATTATTAAAATATAGAAACAAAATTACTTTTGAATTTACAATGAAAAAATGTTTAACTAACTAAAACAATTTAATTTCATATTTACACAATGATAATTTGTAATTATAAGTTTACTTCTAATGATTGTATGCATAACGTAAGAATTAATTTTGCTGGACAACCGGGAAAACCGTATATCGAAAGATTATCTATTTATTTTACTGTAAGTTTTCTTACTCTCATGTTAAAAATATTGCAATCTTTCTGTAATATGATTTGCTAATTTATACTATATTATATTTAAAAGAGAAAAGATTCCGTCTGAGTGAAGCTGAGGCAAGTGACTTACTATTACATAAAATTTATTAAAATTTTAAATGCACTTACAAACATTTATCTAGATATTCCTTCCAAAGTAAAAATGAAATAAAGAATTTCCTTCAAAATAAAGTTTAAGAGTACTTTAAGACTTTAAGTATAAAGTCTTTTTGTTTTTAGAACAGTACTTAATTGAATTATTAAAACTTTAGAATTCTGCAATTTAATTTGTACGGTTAAGCTGTTTTTAATGTTACTAAACTTGAATATATACGTGTATAATACAAGTATATAATACAATATGTCCATTAAATTATGATTTAATCCACTAAACTATTATCGTTCAATTATGACTGCTTAAAGAAATTAATAAAATAAAATGACTTTAAACACTTTCACCTTCGCACGACACGCCACAAGTTACGATATCATCCCCACCATCTGGATGTGTGGCGGTCCTCCACAGTGCGGTTTTCAAGGAGCTTTCTTCCTCTACGAAGCTGTGGAATGAGCTTCCTTGTGCGGTGTTTCCGGGACCGGGACGATACGACATGGGTACCTTCAAGAAAAGCGCGTACACCTTCCTTAAAGGCCGTCAACGCTCTTGTGATTCCTCTGGTGTTGCAAGAGAGTGTGGGCAGCGGCGATCACTTAACACCAGGTGACCCGTATGCTCGTTTGTCCTCCTATTCCATAAAAAAAAAAACAACAACAGCGAGGCATCACATCGTCATTCATGAGTAAAATGCAATATCCCGTATACTCTATCATTGCTTGATCGAAAAATAGAATCGATTTACCTTAAATACACTAACTAACACAGAATCTGACACTTCAGCCAATTAAACATGTAAATGGCAATGTATGTTTAAGTGTTTTAACAATAAAAATGCTTTCGGTAAACAATAAATAATAGTAATAAAACGGTCAAGTATTAGTAGGACTTTAAAATGAAGTGTTTCTCAAACAGAGTCAGATAGAGCTTGCTGATATACAAATATTTGACCAGATAGCGCAGTCTTAGAACTAATAGGTGTCTTGCTGATTAACCTCTAGGCGTGGGCCCTGAAAATTACCTTTGGATGTGTAGGTACTATATAATTATTATATCGCATTATTTAATTTCTGTTCCGAAGAGCTGTTTTACCTAATTCCTGCCGCCGAATTCCACCTTCGCACGACACGCCACAAGTTAGGATATCATCCTCACCATCTGGATGTGTGGCGGTCCTCCACAGTGCGGTTTACAAGGAGCTTTCTTCCACGTACTACAAAGCTGTGGAATGAACTTCCTTGTGCGGTGTTTCCGGGACGATACGACATGGGTACCTTCAAAAAAAGCGCGTACACCTTCCTTAAAGGCCGGCAACGCTCCTGTGATTCCTCTGGTGTTGCAAGAGAGTAAATAAAGAGGCGGTGATCACTTAACAACAGGTGACCCGTACGCTCGTTTGTCCTCCTATTCCATAAAAAAAAAAATAATTGTTAAAAGTATTAACTCAATCTGAAACTGTTAAACAATAACCAAGCCCAACTTATTTCCAATTAAATTGATCCTTTGGTGATTGAATCAATGTCCTGAAAACCTGCCAACGTAAATTAATCGAAATCTTTTAAGTCGTCCTTAAATAAATATTTATTTCAATCACTTGCCGTATTTGGCTTACAACATTTGCTTTCAAACTCTAGAGGCAAATCGTTGCATCTTGCGGTGCAGCGTGCCAAGCACGATATCAATAAAAGTATCTCAATGAACGTTTTCCGTCCGCAAAAAGTAAATATTTAATATTTAACATCGACCTAGAAACCAACAATCGTTTCAAATTGTCCCGCCCGCGATATTAAATTGCATTTTTATGTGAACCATATTTGCTACCAGCATTGGATGGGTTAACTTGGCATGACTGTGTTTTTTGGCAGCGACTCCTTAATGCTATTTTGTTTTGTTAAAATAAAAATAGCAACTTATAAAAAGTATACACTGAGATCTTTCTTGGGCTTTATTATATATATTATATTTATCTTTATTTATTATTATGCCTGGTTGTATAATGGCAGCGAGCAAATTTTTAGTGTTTTTTTTTTAATTTTATTTTAAATATTTTGACAGATAAGTGTCGGCCTGCGATATAACCTTCGTAATTTCGTTTACAAGACAATTTAACCACTGAGTCAGGTTTGATTCCCAATTTTTTATATATCTTGCTCAACAATACTTGCATAGGTATTAGGACAATCGAGTAGAGATGTTGTTTGTTAAAAAAAATGTTAAAAGTATAATTTGTTCTATGGTAAATTTTATATATTTTGTACATCATTAAAAGAATATTCAGTTACTCACAAACTTCTTCTTCACAAATCTAATAAAAATCTAAAGAAGAATATTTTACTCCTAGAATTATAGATCCGATCCATCACCATTTCTTGTCTCTTGTAAAACATTTATAAGTACATTACGAATACAGAAATGAAACGGTACTCTAAGGTATCACAAACGAAGTACAGATCGAGTTAAAAGCACTTAAGTGTAGGCACAACGTTCAGGTACCGACAGGAATGCGAATACGTTTTGATTTGAATCAACCTCTAGACCTACGTAACCTCGGATTAACATTTCAAGAGGGATGGCCGATATGATCCAGGGCTGTCACTGTTACATTATATCATTTATTTTGGTTCCGATACATTTTTGAGACAACCGTTCGAGTGACATATCGTTGATATATCTTGTACGTCTTGTTCAACTCTCTGGAATTGCGCTTGCACGGAAAGCGAGATGTCGCGGGTTCGAATCCCGCATCGTTCATAAATTTTCTTTTCAAATTTAATTTGTTGGATTGTATTATAGTCTTATGATATCGACTCTGACTATGAAATAACAAATCGCGAGTTAATAAATATATTTTCACATCTGGATGGTCTTATTCGGAATTTACATATATAAGCAATTATATTTCTAAGCATTTTTATAAGAAAACGTTGCTACCCAAAAATTCTAAGGGCACCGCAGTTGTTGTATTTGTCAGATTATACAAACATTTTGTTGTTTATAATTTATCTTATAGAAATAGCAAAGACGTTACTACATTATTTAAAAAATTATGTCCGAAGCGGTAGTACTATCTAGTATATCAGAAATGACATCAAAAAGAATTCTAATTGATAAATAATGAGAAAATATTAGCCTTTTATGCCTTATTAACATAAATCAATATTTACTGGTACATTCAATTTGGCCAACGTAAAGCCATACCTAAAAGATCCTGAAACATACAATAATTAATAAAATGTTAAGAGATAATATAGTAAAAATAATCACTAAAAATTATAATATTAATAATAATGTTGGTGTAACTGATCCGGGACAACCCTAGCGTCAGTAATAATTCACGTGAGAAAACCAACAGAATAGCTTCGTTAAGAGGTTCGAGGGCTCTTCAGCATTGTGCTGATGGCAGCTCCTTCGTGCCAAAATCTTAATGAGCACAGCTACATTGATTTGACATATCAAGCCACAATTGCTGATAAAGATCTTAGACGACAGAATACAATGGGTAATTAGGTGTTGAAAGTCAAGGCAATTTGACACGGTCTGTGATTATGTGATTTGTAATTACTTGTCTTGTTAATTACTTGTACCTGTGACGGAAATTCGGAGGTTCAATTAGTTGAGCGAGCCAGTAGATTGTTTATTTGAAACTACAATTCAAATGCGAAGACCTCCATCGCCTATATGGTTAGTGAGCCTGCCTAATAAAGTCCGGGGTTCGAATGCCGGTAGGTGCAAACATTTATATGATGAATATTTATATATTCCTGCCCCGAATTCCACCTTCTTTACTTTAAATTATATACCTACAGGTTTTGTCTAGTACAAAGTTTGACAGATCAAAATTATCAAGACGAAAAAATTATAGATTTTTTTTATAAAACACTATACAAATGACTTAAGTTTTCTTTAGTGTTAACTCCGACAATATTTGTTTTTAAACAATTCGACACGTGTTTCGCCTTCAGACGAGGCATCCTCAGGACGTGTTGTGTCGAATTGTTTAAAAACAAATGTTGGCGGAATTAACACTAAAGAAAACTTAAATCATTTCTATAATTATGGATTTGCGCAAAGTAACGCCTACTTCAATATTTTTTTTTTATAAAACACTAGCTAATCGACAGACGTTGTTCTGTTCATAATAAAAAAAAATATTCCGTCTGGAATTTCGTAAAATCGTGAGCTGTCCTCAACTCTGCAAAATAAATATTCCTACTAAATTTCTAGTCTTTACGCCTTGTGGTTCCAGAGATATCGTGATGAGACAATACATACGTGGAAAACTCTTATATAAATAGATAAGTAAATAATAATTATGAAATAATAACGTTACAATAATATAATTATCAAAAAGAAGAAGAAATCCTGAATAATATGTGCTTAGGCCACCAATAACATGCATTCATAGATTTGTTTTCGCTTATGAAATCTGAATGCCTTTCTCACAGTTGATATAATCGGCGTCCAATTATTATTACTCATAGAACAATAGCAATACCCTTATCACACGTACTAAACTCGATCCTAAATAATTGTCTGATCGTACCTTAAAAAATCGATAACTGCATACAATTAACCAAAGAGGATGTAAATACTACATAATAAGAGACGGGACTGCCTAAGTGAAAATTGAAATTTAGTTCAGTATGAAACGTGCAGTGATTTGACAAGTTTGTAATAGTAGTTGGTAATTACAGTATGGCGATTGGCGACGAAGTATAATCTGGCTAAGTTTGAAAGCTAACAGTAGCTTAAAACGTAGTGGATTTCAGCTGTATCCGTTGTAAATAAGATTTTAATCTGCCAATCTATCAATAACTGCCCGTTTCATACAATCGAGTGAATCGCTTTTTTCTTAGAGAGTTCCGCTAGACTGCAATTAACATAATATTTTGTTCTGAAATTATGACACTTATTGACACTTATACTGCTAAGATCTGTAAGCTTAGAAAAATATTTAAATTTACAAGTATTAAGTATTTACATATCTCACCACTAAAATAGGTTTCACTATAAACACAATCCTCCTGTTCTTTTATTTTCCACTTGTAGTTATGTTATTATAATTTACTTATATTGGAAATGCAAATTTAAGTAAAAACTTCGTCGAGACGAGGATAATAATTCGAAATAAAACTATACTCGCAGAGGGAGACTCTCAGTCGACTTGAGCCGAGTTTCTGAACCAGCGGCGTTAAATAGCATAGCGTGACTGCTTAGTTTCATTCAATATCCATAAAATAAAGTTGCCCAGTGCGCTTTTAGACGTTATTTTCACTTCAAAAATTGTTGCTTGTGTATTATAAATTATAATCGCTTTTTGAAACACATTAATATATCAATGGAATAGGTTTGTTTGTTTTTTAGCTTTCACTCTACAACTAAGGCCGGCAACGCTCCTGTGATTCCTCTGGTGTTGCAAGAGATTGTGGGCGGCGGTGATCACTTAACAACAGGACCCGTACGCTCGTTTGTCCTCCTATTCCATAAAAAAAAACTACTCAATCGGTTCTCTCAAAATATTCAACTCAAAATGTTTTTCATCTGTTTCTGTTTAAAGATATTCATATTATAAACAAAAGGAGAATAAAATAAAAGAGTATTCATTTAAATTCTTTTAATTGAGCATCATATTAAAATTTTATACGTCTCTGTCTCTTTGAGCTGTTTGAGTGTCATCTTTGACGGGGTCACCCCTTTCAACCTTTGGCCCTACGAATACTTTCTCTTTATAAACCTCTTTGCTCGTTTCATATTTACAATGTACTCTAGGCTAAATTGTTTGGACTGTCTAGTATCAAAGGTAACGAAATTTCACAAAGTCAGGCATCTGTGTTTAAGTCTTTTCAAATAAATATTTTCAGCTTAGATTAAATCAAATCAAATATGTAATTTTTTCATATAGCTTATTCAGACGCCAGATTTCCTTAGAGAAGAACTAGCAAGAACTCTAATGTAGCTCTTTTCAAATAGAATATTACAAGTTCTTATTGTCAATTACATTAACAAATCATATTTTAAATTAGGTACAATATATGCAAAGTGATGTAACAAAAATACTCAAACGTCAAATACTAAATGCCTTACACGAGTAAGACAAATAAATAACAATAACATAATTTTTATATTCATCAACCATAGATTAAACACACCAAACTTTTAAGTTCACGTTTCCAGTGACTATGGGTCAGAGATTTTTAATATGGTAGGTGTTCCATCAATCATTGGATAGTTGATAGTATTTCCAACAACTTCAAACATAACTGTAATCAGAGAAAATGATATGAACAACATTTGTATTAGTATCTTAGCTGACACTCATAACACCTTTATTTTAATATGATATGGTACCGACTATAACACAAACGGTTACAAAAACATTAACATATCCAAATGATTTGCCATTCAAAACTTTTAACCTTTCACAATCAAACAATCTAACTAATGGTTCAATTTCAAATATAAGCATCGAATCATTCTTTTATAATCTAAACATTTCTGTCAATCAAATTGAAGACACCGTTAAATTCGGAGTGGGAAAAAAAACTTCAATCTATGTCTGACATTATCATGATTTAAGGCAACAGCTAGAAAACCATCCGCTCAAATTGATGTGATAAAAAATAAATTAAAGTAACTCGTGATATCAGATGGTATCGCTGCCATTGTGCCTTCAAATGTAGTAGTCTCTAATTGCGGCTTCTTTTGTTATATGAAATGAGGTGTTACTCTTATTAAATAATAAGTAGTTGGACGAAACATTACAGTTAGTGTGAGATAAGGTTTATATGTTTAGCGATTGAAATGAAATATTGGTTTAACTGTGTAATGATTTTAGAGAACAATTATTAATAATACTTAGAATTAACACTCTGTAGGATGTTAAAATAGCATAGCATTTATCAAAGCAGCTTCATTATTTTGCTTTGCTACTCTCTCTGGATATATTGTATCTTCATCTCCAAATTATGGGTCAAAAGAAAATGAGCAGTGCCTAGTCTTTAACACATACTGAAATTTATGGTTATTTATCACATTTTGAAGATAAATCAATATAGTTAGAAAACAAGATGTTTGTTCTTTGCACATGCATTTTATTTATGAAAATATATTATTATTGTTACAGATAGCGAAGAAATCTGCGTATGGCCGAAAGATACAAAAGTGGTCCAAATAAAGCGTCACAGCACGCTTCTTGGACTGTACAAAATGTATGGAAGAATGCTAAAAATAAACTTCAGTATTTTTACGTAGAGAATAATGATAAAAATGATCTTAGGTCAGATTCGAGTAAGACAATCAATGATCAGGTAGCGAATGAAGATAATGAAGACTTCAATGATGATGAAGTCAGACGTAATGTGTGGAGCGATGTTGATGATGAACTTTACATAGCAGAAGTGATAAAGCAAAGGACTCCAGATGTAGTGAAACGTGTCAAACGAAATAGTTTGAGTGTTAGTGAATACAGTGAGGTTGTGAATAGTGTTAAGTTAGATAAATTCGACATGTGGGACTTGGAACCCACGGACTTGACGGAGTGTGATTGCCTTGGACCACCTCCTGAGTTTCTGCTGCCCCCACCACCGAGACCGCCGTTTCTCCAATCTGAATACTATTGTGGAGATGATCCAATACCAGACTTGGAAACCTGCGATATGGAACCAGTAAGTATAATATTAGATATTTTAAGCAGACATTTCCCATAGCATCTCCGATGATCTTTTTTAAGCAGACAATTCATAACAATGCTAACAAATTAACTTCAGTTTTTAATGTATATTCACATTTAACAAATTTTTAATTTCTACAATGTTTTAGAAAAACCAGTAGCGTTGCAATCAAATTTAAAAAGTCAATGAATTAATACAAACTTACGAAACGAGGGCTAATTTTCCGAAATTTTTGTTAAGACTGCTGGCAGTGGTCTTCTACAACAAAGTTATCAATCAAGATAAAGGAATGTTTGTTTTTATTTCTCCATCAGATAACGCGTTTAGTGATGGAAATTTCAAAGGCGTCCCTTTATCCCTATTGTTTGCTTGATGAATCATTTGGTTCGTTATCTACAGCGTTTCACGTTTTGTTCTAAAAATGGTAATGAATATTGTTATCTGTGTGTAAATATTTAACATATGCGGGTAGGTACTAATGAAGGAGTGGTAACAATGTCTTATCGCGACATCTTTTTTTACGACCGAAAGAAAGTCGTGTCTATTTTATAATAGTTTGCTCGTGCATGATATAAGGCTTCATTCTCACTAACGTTTTGGTTATAATCCGATAAAAATTTCTGTCTATTATTTCTGGCATAAAAGTTCTTTTGTTTTTTAAGGGATTTCCTGCTAAATTCTTTATTTACTAACTGACCCAACAGACTTTACTGAAATTCAAACGCCCTCTTCTGCTATTAAGATTATTCAAGTATTAATATCTGTTGCATCGCCCCACAATAATAGCATAGGCATAATACTGTGAAAATAAAATAAACTAGACGATTCTGTTAATCGTCTGATCTGTTTAACAGCATATGCTGCTAAACTCAGTCTATTAGCCAATCTTTCAATGAGTCGACGTTGTATTTTTGAATCAAGAGTAATGCCAAGAAATATAGCAAATTTTGTGGGTACTTTTAATTGAACTTATCCGTTTTTTTTGCCACGACACCCAAGACAAAACGTAACTTATATTCACATAAATATGATTATATATTGTGAGAGATATACTGCGATTATTTATTACTCAAAACTATAACGCAGAGAAACATTTTACGCAAACAAAATTTATGTACAAAAACTTCTCTGAAATATACGCTCGCCCGGTACTGTTTTATGATGGTACCATAGAAACTCTTGCTTATATGATACTCTGTAACGGTTTATTGCTGGATTTCGTAAGTGTATGTAATGCTAACATTGATACCGAGTTTCTATTTGCTTACTTCATTACCTCGGCTTTACTAACTTCGTATCTAATAACCGTAATTCCGTGGTAAATCCACATTTTTACGGTAAACGTTAGTCATCGTTGTATTTTATCTATTTTAGCCTTTAGTTACAAAGATTTTGTTGTCTACAAATCATTGCTTGTTATACTGTATTTTATAGTAAATTATAGACGATTCTTACTTGTGTTATGACTTGTTGCCATTTTGGTTTTGGTTGCGAGGATCCGTTGTTGATAATATATATATATATATATTTTTCAATAGTACCTACATTGTTCATTGAACGGAGCTTATTATCGATTCCTACAAGGATGTAGATTGCAGAGGCTAAGCTACTGCCCTTACTACACCTTAGAAGGGGAATTTCACTCAACAGAGTGGTAAATAAATATACAATACCGAAGAGGATAATAATGAACAAATTTTTAACATTTCAGAATGAAATCAGATTACAAATTGAAAAAATAGTTTGAAAAAATATTTGAAGTGTTTAACTAATATTTCAACAGTATCTACGTACAAAATTTTATTGTCTAGTATCTTCCCGTCCAAAGATTCATTGGCAAAACAAGCACATGAAGAACATTTTATAATTGATTTTCATATATTTTTTCGGCATACTAAATAAAACCACGTCAGAAATGCTTTAACTTTTTTTACATGTTTGAAATGCATTTCCTTTTTTATCCGTATGTTCAATATGTTTGAAATGCATTTACTTTTTTACCCGTATGTTCAATATGTTTGAAAAGCATTTACTTTTTTACCTGTATGTTCAAAATGTTTGGAATGCATTTACTTTTTTACGCGTATGTTCAATATGTTTGAAATACTTTTACTCTTTTACCCGTATGTTCAATATGTTTGAAAAGCATTTACTTTTTTACCTGTATGTTCAAAATGTTTGAAATGCATTTACATTTTTGCTTGTGTTAATAAATAACGCAGTTTCAGCCCATTTATCACATCATTCCGAAGGCTCTTTCCAGGAACGTGTAGAATATATTTTTTTCAATGATTCACACTCAAGCGCGCTTAGTTCAAACCATTAAGTAGCGTAAAATATTGATTAAGACATTAAATTCAAATAAAGTCATTCGGCCACCTCGTTAGTAGTTCCAATAACGCGTTGACTCACACTTCGCAGAATATCTGGGTGGTCGAGGCGAAGACACGTGATAAATACATGCCCATAAAAATCGTTATAAAAAAATTTGTTAAAGATTTCACTGATAAAGTTGGGCTTGTTAAGGTTTTACACGATAAAGTTTATGAGGGATTTTGTTCAGCTATAAAAAGGGTTAGGAGTAACACTTTGTACACAAACTAATCATATTATGGTTATTAACTTTAGGGTTTTAATTAGTTAATCTGTAACCTGGTTTATTTTTATATCAGACATCAATGGGTGAGTATAGGCCTCACTTGATATTAATGTTATTTAACTTCAAATGCAATCCAAGCCTACTTCCTACTATTATTAAAATTTTTATTTTACGCTACACAAACAAACATTAATCAAAATTAAATAGAAACATACACAGCAATGTCGTTTAAGATTTTTTGAATTTCGTATACAATGAGTTTTTAAGAGTGACGCAAAAGTGGATACCTATAAAAACATAATTATACAGCAATATTGTTTAAGATTTTTTGAATTTCGAATACAATTGAGTTTATTATTCGCACGCATTCTGCACTCGCTGTATGCATTTTTAGTTTTACTAAGTAGTCGTGGGCCATAAACGGTGTCCATATAATTAAATTTAGAAAGGACGAGAGCATCACACAGAAGTATACGTGTTTCTAAATTAGGGTATTATCTTAATTTATATAACACCTTAAGACGATAAAAACAATTTGAAATTGTGAAGTTTATATATTTTTCGAATCGTACACCTTCATCCATTATCAGTCCTAAATTTCTTGCTTCACACTTGTACATCTTCAATTTCATTATTATTTTGCGTACCGAAAATCATATATTTTGTTTTAGCTGGGTTGAGAATTAATTAGTTTTTCTCTGACCATTTGTAAATTTCGTTTAAATCTGAATTAATTAAATTGATTGCATCAACTATGTCGTGAGGATTGAAAGATAAATATAGTTGAATGTCATCTGCATACATTTGATACTTACAGTGCTTTATATTTTGCAATATGTCCGCACTTTACAAAATAAATAAAAGAGGGCCTAATATAGAACCCTGTGGAACTCCTCTTTTCATGTTACTACACTCTGAATAGCGAACTTTACCATCTTCTTCTGTAGTTACAACTTTCTGAGTTCTATGACTAAGGTAACTATGAAACCATTGTATAGTAGTTTCACTGAGTCCATAGAAGGCTAATTTTGATAGTAATAGAGTTAAATTTAAGGTGTCAAAAGCTCGAGAATAATCACTAAAATGGTTACTTTACTTTCAATGTTATATATTATGTAACTTGCTGCTACGGAACCCTTCATGGGCGAGTCCGACCCGCGCTTGGCCTCTTTTTTCTTAGCAGAGATCAAACTCTTCGCTCGATAGGCAGACCCTTCGACTCGTCAAAATTGTCAAATGGTCTCGTTACCAAACGCCCATGTTGTCTACGAATATATTAATATCTAATATGTATCAACTTTGTTTATATTTGCTTGTCTAATTGTCCAAAATGATTCAGCGATTCTATGATATATGCACATATCTTATGATATTGTTGTCTGATCGTAATGTCGGGAGTTGATTTGAATACACCATCAGTAATTTATTGAATAGAATGATTTTTGTTTGACTACTGAAGTAAAAAAAATGTTTATGTAACCAGTTAATACTGCTCTAGACTGGAACAGATGGGATATTGTTGTAGAGAACTTGAGGGTAGACAACTAAAACGATTCGGATAAAGTACAACAGTTTCTTGGGGGGTTCTGAAATAATCAACATTCAAATAGGTTAAGACTTTAGATTATATATCTATTTTCATTTTATTTTATTTACTGAAGCTGTCATAATCACTACACATTATAAAACAAAGACTTCCACCGCGTGTGTCTCTTTGCGATAAACTCAAAAATTACTGCACCGATCTTCATGTTGTTTTCACCAATGGATAGCATGGTTCTTGAGGGAGGTTTTAGTATAGAATTTGTTAAGTTTTTAAACACAAATATTTGTGTATACATTAACGGTATTTGCTCGATTTAGTCTATAAAGTTGACTGCAGTTGACTGCTCTGATATCGGACAGTCAAAACGAGCTATCTCGCAACGCGTTAAGGAGCACATCTTAAGAAATCTGCAATAGCCGAACACTTGCTAAAAGCCGGTACCAACCATCGGATCGAGCTGCACAACCCACAAGTGATTTCTGCTGAACCCCAATACATCCCACGGCTTGTTAGAGAAGCTATAGAAAGAGCATGGTTTTAGGCTAGCGCAAACATGGAATCCCGTGGTACCCCTCTGCAGTACGAATGCAATAAATAGATCCGGAAGTACGGACGTCGTCAGTAATGTGTGTCGTGAATTAGGGAATCAAAAACCAAAACGAACTAGGCGCCAATTGGACAGATTGATGTACTATTAGTGTCAAGTGTCAATGTGTCAAGTGTTTCTCGCCGCCAGCGCAGTTCCGCCGTGACCACGATTCTTGCCATTGGATCGAAATATCGGCATCAAATATATTTAATATATATCGTAAATACTTACGATCATAATAATTTGCCATCATAATAATTTGCTCGATACAGCAATTATGACCCATGCTGCATTGGTGAACGGAATTTAGTTGCACTCTTCTAATCGTAATTTATTTGTTAAATATTTCTACTTTGCGTAAAGTAACACATAAAGTCCCACTTGGATATTTAGGAGACATCTTCTTCTCGGTCAATGATGTGCTCTTGCGGTCGTGGTTGTCAACAAGTTATTGAGTTTTTTTTGTTTATTGTTAAGTTTAAAATGCGCAGATGTAATGCACCTCACATGTTTCGCCATATGTCTCTTTATATACACAAATAAAATTTGAAAAACAAAATTTTATGAACGATGCGGGACTCGGACCCACGACCTCCGGCGTTCCGTGCCGGTGCTCTAACCAACTGAGCTAACCGTTCGAGTACCGCAACGCTACAAAATTCTGTTTGCTTTGTTCAACTCTCAGGTTGTGGCTTCATCTGCAGGATCTACTTTACAGTTGATAACCTGCTCAACCCCAATATTTGCATATTAGGAAATTGACTTGAGATGTCGCTCTTGTAAATCTAAACAATATGTCATGGTTTTGAACAAAATGATAACCCTCACTTCACACAAACATAACATATTCTTTATATGTCCCTCTGTTAGAGTCCATCAGTATCAGATCAGTCCATCGTATACTTGACCTACCGGGCGGTCAAATGCCACTTTTTTTTTAATGAAAATAAGGGCCGAGACGGGCAGGACAGCTGATGATAATTGATACGCCCTGCCCATTACAATGCAGTGCCGCTCAGGATTATTGAAAAACCCGAAAAATTCTGAACGGCACTACAACTGCGCTCGTCAACTTGAGACATAAGATGTTAAGTCCCATTGCCCAGTAATTTCACTAGGCGCCCTTCAGACCGAAACACAGATTACTGTGTTTCTGTTAAGCATTAGCTTATGCATTACTGCTTCACGGTAGAAATAGGCGCCGTTGTGGTACCCATAATCTAGCCGGCATCCTGTGCAAAGGAGCCTCCCACTGCACTTTTGCCCTGCATGACATGGCGTTCTATAGCGACTAGCTGTCTCTCCTCTAAACTTGTCCAAAGAAGGCCAGTGTGTGGAACTGAACTATGGCAGATAGACGGTGTTTGAAACGTTTCGAAAATTGGTCCACGATACATAAAGCATCCATATCCAGCACCACATTTCCAGAACGTCTATCTTTTGCTTTTCAACCTCTTGCAATGTCCACGTTTCAGCAGTATACGAAAATATGAGTTAGATGCACAAAGACTAGGCTCATACTGAAGCTTTTGCAAGAACGTGGACTATGTGGCTTTTGTGATGTTTCTGTACCTCCATATTTTGCTCATTTTGTCACTTTAGAGACATCATCATGAGCCAGAAGACATCCACTGCTGGACAAAGGCCTCCTCCAAAGATTTCCACGACGATCGGTCCTGTGCTGCCCTCATCCAACGTATTCCGGCGATCTTGACCAGATCATCGGTTCATCTTGTGGGGGCCTACCAACACTGCGTCTTCCGGTACGTGGTCGCCAATCGCCATAGAGACATAAAGGTCGTTTAATACGTATCTTTGTGAGAATAATTCGCTATTAGTTCTTAGTAAAGTTGGCAAGAAAATCCGAATGCAGTGATTAACTCACGAAAAAAAGGAATTAATTATGCATCGATCTTAAAACAGATAGCCACAGGCCCAAAGTTCGGGGGCTACGATAATAATAATTTATGAGGAACTTTTCTGAGAATACGGCCAAGATTAATTAAAACCTTATTCAATTCTTTTTGTGGAACTTTTTATTAATTAAGAAGGGGGCCCATTGACAAATCGACGTCATTACGCCTCGGGCTGATTATAAACAGTAGCTGTCGTTTGTGTTATTTAAAGGGCAAGTATGTATGAATGTTAATGGTAACAAATTGCCATTTGTAACAGTTTAAGTAAAGTGTAACTGGTTACTTAGAGTCCTTTTAAATCAGCTTAAATGCCTCGTTTCTATAACTAATTTATATGATTAGAAAAAAATAAGCGCATGGATCGTCTGGTGGAATATCACCGCTCCTCGACAATACTTCTCTAAATGCCTTGCCACGGTACTGACTTTTGAAATTTCGAGCGGAATATATTTCGGTCATCTGGATGGTAAAAGCACCGATTTGAACTAGGGACATCTATAAATCGAGATAGCAACTCAAGTCGCCATATATTTTGACGCCGTACGACACAGGTGTGGCTACGTTTAGAGTATGACATTATTCTCTGGTCTGGTGCAAACCAGTATCAGCCTGAATAATTAATAATAATGATAAATAAAAAAAATGGAACAATGTAACAAAGCTAATACAAACAAGGAAAAACGATGATAGCTGCAAAAGTATAAAATGCAGCGCAGCTAACAACGCCAATGATGTTCCATGCACAAAGATCTAAATAAAAAACAGAGTACGATAATTGATAACAAGAAATTAAAAAATAGTACAGAACATGTGATTTGAAATGTATACATTATTATTATATGTGTTTTGGATGAAGTGTGTGGGTGGGTGTTAAAGATATATTTATAGTGATTATGAAGTTAGTAACATGTGTGCTGTGTTTGGTTTTCATAGGTGTGTGAGTGATGAATATTTTACACTTCCACAAGTTTCTCTGTATGAAGATACATACAAGACTATGAAGTAATCTAGTGTTTTTAACCAGGAGTTAAGTTTCACTTTACATTTCCTCTTGGTCAGTGGATAGATGTTTAAGCTTTTGTTGAATTTGTAATAAATTTTAGAGAGTTCTTTTTTATGGTTCTACGTGAATCAATGTTGCAAACCCTATTTGAGCGGCGGTTTGACGGCGGGTAACCAAACAAGAAAGGTGCTTGAAACATCGTGGTTCCAGTCGTCTGTGAGTGTGTAGGTCACTTGGTGTTTCGTAGTGTCATTGTGGTTCTCCTGCCGCATTCAGCACGGGAAGTGTTCCGAAGAAACTTTGTTTTGGTCCCAATGTCTTAAGCTCCAAATTCCACCATTATTCTACACTCTAGTATAATTAAAATCCCAATTTCGTTATACACTACACCGAGAACTATTGAAACGATCCATATTGTTGAAATCATGCGCGGTGCCCATATCTTGGATATCATAAATCTAAATTCGTCTATTATCCAAATAATTTTGGAAGTGATATCTATATTGTTGAAGTTATAAATGCACGTGGTAGTAACTTGCTTTACAAACAAAATCCCAAATTAATACTCTGCCAATCTAGAAAACGATACCCATATTGTTGAACTCCTATATTGCGGGTCGGCCATCTTGGATTCCAAATATGATCCCAAATTTATTGATTCTCCTCCCTTCCATAGATTTCTTGCGCCATCATTCATGTTGTGGATCCGGCCTAAAATTCTTATCGTTCTCCCTGGGGAACTCTTAAACATTTCAAGATAAAAACCCTAATAAACATAGAAATAACCTACCCTACATAAGAACCCTGTTCTTTTCTGTACCCCTTACGACTTGTGTTTAAAATTGAGTATTGAAATAAATAAACAAATAAATACGTCACATTCGCGTTTGATATATTAGTAGGGACCTTTAATAGCACCAAACAGTTAATTAATTTCTTAAAAAGTTTCTCTCTATTATCTCAATTTGCATATCCGCGCTCATGTTAATAAGCAGATGGTATTTAATATGTGTATGATATAAGCCAGCTGGGATGATAATATCAACTCTAACAAAACACATAACTCAATAATATTTATAATAGCGAACCGCCAATAAAAGGGCACTCCTCTTAATAACATAGAGTGGCTAAGTAAGAACTTTATTTCCCAAATGGTTCCGTATATTAATAAGCTTTAACTTTGATCGTCTTATCTTGATCAATACATTAATTCATTTGTATTTGAAGCGTATGGAAACATAAACTTACCAAGGAGTATTAAAAACCATAAAAGCTAAATGATAAGGTAATAGAAATATAACGCATCATTGTGTGTTTTCTACTGCATTTATCACGGGGAGTGTTCCGAAGAGCTGTCTCACCTGATTCCTGCCGTCGAATTCCAGCTTCGCACGACACGCCACAAATTAGGTTATCAGACCCAACTACTGGATGTATGGCGGTGCTTGTGGACACCACAGTGCGTTTTTCAATGAGCTTTCTTCCAAATACTACAAAGCTGTGGAATGAGCTTCCTTGTCCGATGTTTCCGGGACGATATGACATGGGTACCTTAAAAAAAAGCGCATACACCTTCATTCAAGGCTGGTAACGCTACTCTGATTCCTCTGGTGTTGCACGATAATGTGGGCGGCGGTGATCACTTACCACCAGGTGACCCGTACGCTCGTTTGTCCTCCTTTCCTATAAAAAAAAACTGTAATAAGTGCTAATATTCAGAGACCAAGACCTTTCGAGAATTTAGTTAAACAAACTCTAACCGATGAAATGTAATATTTTGATTGGTATCTTTATTAACAGAAAACAACTTCCGCATTTTGATGTACTAAATCACTAATTACTCAATGGTGATCCAAAGTCACCTGTGTGGCGATATTTTTAACTCGATTTCCATCTTATTTTTATTTCTATAGTTAAAACTTTCATTAGCAACATCGAAAAAATTATATTAAAATAATACCAAAAGTATGATTTTTATTAAAGATAACTTAAATGCGTGTGCAAAGTTTTTATAAAACGGTCGTATTGAACTGCTTATCTTACGTATAAAAAAGCAAGCTGTCATCCTAATATGTACATATTTTATATCACTTACTGAAAGTTAAAAAACTACCACCATTTCCAAAACGAACCTCATGCCTCAGACCGGAGAAGAATGGGTGCAACTGGCGGGCTTTTATTTCATCAAAAAAAAAGTATGATTACAAAGTAATATTGTAAAATTAAACTTATTATTTAATAGTCTGGCGGTCGCTCCATTCCCAATCTGTGGTATCATTTAGAAAGTCATTTATGTTATGGTAACTTTTATCACATAAACGTTTTATTACAATTACGTTGAATAACGTAATACTTTTGTTTTGAACATTTTCTGGGATCTTTTTGTAAAAGCATATACATCGCCCCACAAAATGCCTACTAACTCGACTTAGCCGAGTAGTAGGCATTATAAGTTTTTGTCTGTTCCTGGTGTTAACATTATGACTATGATAGTTTCTAGAAAATTCACTTAATTACTTCACGTAATTCAATGTGCCTATGAACATACATTACATTACCAAGCATATATTGAGAAGCAACTGTCAAGGAGTAAGTCAGTGGCGAGTAAAAAGTCCATAGACATCTGCAATCTAAAGGATCAAGAGATGCCTTTACTCTATGCATGAAGGTCCCAAAGTTGTATCGATTCGGGAAAACTGTAGGCGGTAATTGATTCCACGAAGTGGCTGTGCGAGACAAGAAGTGCCTTGGAAAACGCGTGCTTGTGGAAAACCAGACGATAATATGGTGCAACGTATAAGTACAATTTCCCATTTTAAAGTAATGTCTGGTCTTAAAATTCTGCTGCTGGTATAAACCCAAAAAGCTCTGTATACTCCCTGTCATACATTATGTAGATGATGTACAGAAAATCCACATCCCTACGCAAAAAGACCTTACAAATTCTTTAAAAGGTGAAAACATAAGCAGTTTAAAACAAACATGGCATAACACATTTAACAAACAAATAAAATACACAAATTTATATTGGAATCGAGTCCCCTGTATTAGCTGAACCCTAATAATGAGCGAGCCAGTATTTATCATTATGTACGGAACATGTTTGTCGTGGGGTTGAAATGCGTTTCTTTATTATAAACAATTAAGTAAGAGTCAGGGGAAATTTGACAATTGGGTGATCGTTATCTATGGGCGTGACCGACGCTTGGAAGTAAACTGTGTACCGAATTAATTACATTTTACGTCAAACATGGTGCTTTTGAATTGGAAGTGTTTTAATTATAAGTAGAACGTAGGAATATCACTCGGGAAATATGAGTTTTCCCCTACTCGTATGTATTGAGGCTCTTGTTAAACTGTTTCAGTGGTTACATTTTTGTTACATGTCTATTTTTTTAACATCTGATATCGGATATTTAAAAGGAGAAAATAAAAAGTTAAATAGTGAAATCCGCCTTTTACCTTTAGGAGATGAACAGTGATTTGTCGTGCAATATATCGCGAAAAAAAAACTCAAAACAATTCATAACATAATAAAGAGTAAAATTGCTGGAAATATTTATAAAATAATACAATATTTGTCAAATTTAAAAATACTATAAAATCTACTTTACAAATGAAATTATCAGGTTTTAATTTAATTAATTTCGTTCTTCATTTTCAAGAATAGTTAGTTAATAGTCTATTTTTCGCCAGCGGTGAGACAATTGCAATTGCATGGGAGTTTAAAAACTTGTAACAATAAAACTTATAATAATATCCGTAACAAAATTATAGTTTTCCGATAAACACTCACTTCCCAACATCCTATTAAGCAATAAAAAAGAAATTGTACTATAAAATAAACAACAAACAAAGATACTTTCTAAAACAACGGTGATAAATAATATAACCAATGATTTATATGCAGAATACATCAAGCTTCATTCAAAATGCCGATGTTTTCGATCTCAACTGATATCCCGAATTCCCGAAGCGGACGCTGTATAAGGCTCTCATAAAAACCGAGATAGCATCAAACAAGACCTCTCAGGACTGAAGAAAAAGGACCATTTGTCAAATCCCAACTCCCGGCAACCGAACCGACATCCGTCATCGATGTCCGTATCTATTTGATCTCCGATTTGGGCGCATGGACGTTCTATTAATTTTCTTTTAGGAACCTTTAGTTACGATTAGTTTTTCTAATTGGTATCCCCACCATCTGGATGTGTGGCGGTCCTCCACAGTGCGTTTTTCAATGAGCTTTCTTCCAAATACTACAAAGCTGTGGAATGAGCTTCCTTGTGCGGTGTTTCCGGGACGATACGACATGGGTACCTTCAAAAAAAGCGCGTACACCTTCCTTTCCGGCAACGCTCTTGTGATTCCTCTGGTGTTGCAAGAGAATGTGGGCGGCGGTGATCATTTAACACCAGGTGACCCGTACGCTCGTTTGTCCTCCTATTCCATAAAATAAAAACTGTTTTACAACTTTATTCCAGTTATATTTATAATCATTACATTATCTCTAGACCTGACGTCGATGACGTCACATTGTCGCTTCGTTACGGTGTGCAAAACAATTATCACTAGGATATTATTATAAATAAATTAACAACGATTTATTTTTCAGAATACTGTGTTGTGATGCTAATAATTATAATTAAAATGATGAAAAATCGATGAAAGAGTCTGTGTTAAGCAAAAGAAGTATATGCTTTTCTGTGAGTACTTTTATAGCGACACAGAAACTACAGGACTAGCTAACGGTAATTAAACTGCAACCCGTACTGACGCAACAGGAAGAGTGCGAGGGGGTAAAAGGGGAACTGGAGGGGGCTTCAGGTTCCAGCGAGGTCCAGAAATTATGTGCCCGTGTAGTACTAATAAATCAATTACGTAATTCTAAGATAAAAAACATTCAAATTCCCAGTGTTCAGGTAAGGTGATCAAGAAGTTGGCAACATTATATCTTTATAATAGTCCAAATTTTCTGTGGTAGGGCTACGTGCCAATTCATTGTTACACCTATAAATCTCGTTCATCTATTGCGCTGATGTTCCCCAAGAACCCATCGTCTCAACCCTAAAAGGTAGAAATATATTATATCAATTTTTTGAAGAAATTGTGATAGATTTATTGGATCATATCTAGGTTTTGTTTTGTAATAGTTGCTTATAATATTTAAATTATTGTTTCTAAATTTCTTCCTTAAAGTCAGTTAATTATTCATAAATCCTGTTTCTTAAATTCATTCAATCTGATACATTTTAGGTCTACTTAACCCCATAACCATCACACTAACTTAAAGCTGCAAAAACAACAACAATAATTTTTTTTTTGTTTTGGTCATATTTTTTTGCGCTTAGAAAAAAAATCAGAAGTAAATAGTACCTATAAGTTAAAATCATAACTTCTTTTAGAAGTCTGAATTGTTCACATTGTATAAGATTTTGGAGTTTTGACATGACAAAACTATGTTTCAATAGTAATTTTAATTTAATTAATTTTTAATTTTTTTCGTTGTATGTTTATACTAGTTGACCCGGCAAACGTTGTTTTGCCATAAAAAGTATAATTCACGCGATAGTTTTATAAGTAATCAAATATTATAGCCTGTACATCATTTTGTTCTATTGTCAATAGTTATTGCAGCGCACGCAAAAATAGGTTTTCGATTTTACACCTTGTGTTACAAAATAGCAATTTTATTACGGATCCCTAATTTTGAAAAAAAAAAACATAGCCTATAGCCTTCCTCGATAAATGGACTACCCAACACTGAAAGAATCATTCAAATCGGACCAGTAGTACCAGAGATTAATTAGTAATTTCGTTAGTTTGATATATTTAAATAGTAAATAAGCCTACAACAAGAACAAGTTTGTAATGGAATATTCCATCGAAGTATCACCAACCCAAAATACAATATTTTATATATATTTTCATATCATTATAGAGTTGAAAGTAGAAATCGAATTTTAATTATGAGTACCCACCCATATTTGATGTTATTTGAAACTGAAAAACAAGAAAATAAATTATAAGTTAAAAAAATCACGTTACTAATACAATAAACAACAATATTATATTTTTATATAGACTTTAGACTGTTTAGAGACTTTGTCTACAGAATTATAAATTGCACTGACCGATTTTGATTACTAAAATGTAATAAACTGAATGGTAAAACCTCTCTTAAGATTATATCAAAGAAAACCAGGTGAAAGTAGTTGTATGTATTTTTATTTCACGGTTCTTATTTGAATTAATTATTTCGTATTATTGCGGGTGCTTCTAATGATAATATAAATAAAGAAAATTCATTATACATTTCACGAGAACGCGAAACACACCGTACTCTCAACTTAATTACAATATATTTCTTAATTAAACACATTATATTATATAATTAACATGTTGCGAGAGTTTTGGTATTTTCTTACATTTTACGTGATTATAACTATCTCAATCTTATAATATGGTCTTAGTACATCTGAAAGACAGAAGATATTATCTAGATTTAGGGAATACAATTCAGCTAATCTTCAATTGATTTTTGAGGAAACAGTCGTAAGTAATGTCACAATTTTATTCGTGAATCGATGGCATTATTGCTAGCGCTATCTACATTTTAAAATTACAATGTTTTACAAAAATATTGATCTTTAGCAACCCCTAATTATTGTTTTATTTACATCAAACATGGTTATTTTGTCCAAAGCTGTTACAAATTATCAAATATATCTTATGTGCTTAGCATAATAATAGCATAAAATCTAGTAACAACCCTTGATGAACAATCCCATGATCTTCGAAATATCACATGATCTTTGAAGTAATACATTATCTTTGAAGTTATACATGATCTTTGAAGTAAACCATGATCTTTTTGAAGTAGTACATGATCTTTAAAGTAACCCACGTTCTATGAAGTAACCCATGATACATAAAATAACCCATGATCTATAAAGTAACTGTATCGGGTAAGAATCGCAGTAAATATATGTGATTCAAGCAATGCCTAGTTTTGTGATAGATGAGTCTTAAGATGCGTTTAATATTTATATACAACTAAAGCGTCATTTTTTACTACTTAGTAACATCCAAGCACAATTTGTGTTTTGTGAACGTCACATGTTTTGGCTACCTAGTGATTTTTAAGATTTTTTTATTTTTTGATATTTCAAGCATCTTTAGCGGCATTAAGCTTTGCTTGTTTACCTGTTTCTCATTATAAAGGAAAAATACGGCTTTATACATAAATAACACTACTTTTACGCAGTGCTGTAAGTGTTACCAACCCTGCACGCCACAATGCAATAAGGATAGTGAGTTCTCTCTGTTTTTATTAATTTCTTTTGATATTATCCACACGCAAGGGGAAGCTAGCAATAAATGTACCGTGTAATATAGTTTGTTATTTGGGGGTTCTTTTGTGTACAAAATTGCTTTATTAGATGGCGTTACTTGATTGACGTGTGATTTTTAATCGTAGTGTTGTGAAATTGTTTTGTTAAACGATTTATAAAGTTTGACGTTATATCCGGGACAGAATTGGAAAATATGTAAATATTGTTGCTTTAAATTCAGTTTGGATTGGAATTTGTTGTGCTAATCAGCTAAGGAGACTGAAAGATGTTGAAGAAGTTTTTCAAATATTTTAGTCAAATTTGATCTCTTATGTAACGTCTAAAACTATCACCAATTCAAAATAGTGTGTCGTGGGCCTAACTCAGCCGCTTTTTTATGCAAAAATATTAAGTAGCATGTAATATCGTACAATAAACATTTATAATTATTGAGCCTGATGGTGTTCGCTTAATTCCCAGTCTGTGGTATCATTAAGAAAACCATTTATGTTATATTATTCTTTTACATTTCGTAACACATTTGTTTTGTACATTTTTTGGAATCATGTTGTAAAAGCATATACATCGCCCAATAAAAGACTTACTAACTCGACTTAACCAAGTAGTAGGCATAACAAGTTTATGTTCGTTTCTCGTATTAATATTATATTGTCGCAGTTTCCAGCAAATTCCTCAATGTGCTTATGAAGAAGTAGAAGAAATCTAGTTGACTGAATTGAAAGCGGAACCAACGAACTTGTGCATATCATATCGCAGTTAGCAAATTTCTCCTATATTTATATTTTGGTCACTGGGTAGGTTTATAATTCAAAAGTGAAGTCGTCAATAGACCCTTCCGTGTGATCGGTAAATGTTAGATGAACCATTCGGCGCGGTAGGTTTTGAAATCACCAATAATCGCGATCTCTGCTGTGGGGATCTGCTCAAACATGAAAACATGGAGCCATATGAATGTGCTTAAAGAGCCGGCCAATCTCTGACATTCTGTTATTACATTCGCAGATGGTCGTCGCAGTCTCGGCGTAGATAAAGAATGGATAGGTTTTCTCCTTTAAAGATACTGAGGCGCTTAGAAGAATTTTATCCCGTGACGATACAAAAACTGTGCCCTTTATAATATCCTGTGTAGGTAAAGTAAGATGCATCAGCCCGAGAAAATATCTGTGTCTCGGTAAAAAAGATCAAGTGTGGCATGACCGCCGTTCACTTGAAAATGGGCGCTGGTATTACAGAAGGACGGCAAAGGAAGGTGGTCTGCGCCTCTTGCTGGAGTCAGCAAAGTTTTGCCCCCTTTCAGTACTCTGGCAGGGCAGCCTTGAGCATCAGAGGAGCAGGTCCTGATTTTGGACTTCCAGAGATGGATTCTCCAGAACTGCTTATTGTGATACCGTCCTGGAGTAGTCTATGGCTATGCCTCTGGACAGCCCACAGACATAATACAGCGGGAAATCCTCTATTTCACGTTAGTTTAGCTACTAATAATAAAAAAAAAATATTAGGAGTTTTTTAGCGGAAATCCATAATCGTCCAAATGTTACCAGTTTTCTTGAGTGCTAATTCAGGCTATTCAATTCTGTTTCGTTCCATAATACAGTGAGCCAACATCTCCTGAGGATGACTCGTGTAGAGGTGAAATACACGCGTTATAGACAAATCTTAGCGGAATTAACAGTCAAGAAATCTCATAGCATTTGAATACCACTTAGTTATATTTTTGCAAAAAAATATTTTAATATCTTGTTTCCTAATTATTCAAACATTCGCTAAGTTAGTGACCAGTTTTGTGTGGCCACTCATGGTATCAAATAAAAAAAAAACTATTAATGTAGGTCACGGAAATAACACTCATGAATGTCAAAAAAAAAATCTTGTTGAATTTACTGCTACTTCGTAAATGGTTGAGCTAACGAGAAGAAGTAGCAAGAAACTAATTGCCACTCTTATAAATCAAGATTTACATTTTCACCGTCTTACAAACTCATTTAAATTACAATATATGTAAAGTGATTTGTTTTTTGTGCATTTTTATTTAGTGTTCATTCTATAAAATGGAAATGATAAAAATAATCCCCAAAACCAAAGGCAAAATATAGTTTGCGAATTTTTGTATTAAAAAGGTTTTCATTTCCGCTTCCGCGCTTACATGAAACTCAATTTAAAAATTGTAGATTGTCGAATATAATAAAATTGTAATTGCACAAAGTTAATAAACTGAATACTATATTGAGTTATCGACTTGTTTCTTAAAAATTATCGTGAAGGATGAATAACGAATTAATTACTGACTTTAAAATAAGTAGGAAGCTATTAAGTTGAGTGTACTTTTCCCGATCTTTTGTTCCAATTAAATACTTAATCACTACTTACCTGCTGATTAGTATAATACAATAAAACGTTAATTAATGGAATTGACGAGTAAAATATCTTTATATATATAAGGAAATTAGTGGTGTGTTTTTTTTTATGGAAAAGAAGAACAAACGAGCGTTAAGTGGTGTTAAGTAATCACCTCAAAACTTTTATTTGGAACAATTTTACTAAGCTAAAACAAACAAGTGAAAACGGCGATAGCTGCAAAAGTATAAACTGCATTATTTTGCAACACCAGAGGAATCACATGAGCCTTGCAAGCCTTTAAGGACGTTGTACGCGCTTTTATTGAAGGTACCCATGTCGTATCGTCTCAGAAACACCGCACACGGAACCTCATTCCACAGCTTTGTAGTACGTGGAAGAAAGCTCCTTGAAAACCGCACTGTAGAGGACTGCAGGACCGAAGGACATCCAAATCGTGGGGATGATGAATGGGCAACTCAACTGTAAAGTATTTAAAATTATAATGCAGACTGGGTTTCATTATGATTGTCCTGCATAATGACGTACGCATATCATTATATTAACGGTAATATGAAAAGAATACATTTTTTTTTCAGTGATTTTGAGAGAATTCAAAAGGAATAAATAAAAAATCCATCAAGATTCATAATACATATATGTTATGTTTATTCAAAAATATATCCTAGTTTCACAAACAGTGAAAGGAGACGAAATATAAGTATTAAGAAGTACTATTTTCCCCGCATCTCGAACACTTCTTCTTTTTACATTTTCATCAGTCTTTTCATACAATCTCACCGAGCTGTATAGAACTTGCCACCGCCGAGTAAATTGCAATCGTGCTGCTGAAATGTCTCGTTCTATAACGGAAACTTACTAACATGTGGAATTACATGTTTCTAAGATTCTTTGAAAGTGCTACGATTTTCTATAATATAATAATAATAATCATGAAGTGGGAGGCACCTTTGCACAGGATGCCGGCTAGATTATGGGTAGCACAACTGCGCCTATTTCTGCCATGAAGCAATAATGTGTAAGCATTATTGTGTTTTGGTATGAAGGGAAGCTAGTGAAATTACTGGGCAAATGAGACTTTACACCTTATGTCTCAAG
>CATIXN010000014.1:2377925-2412694 GCA_949711725.1 Leptidea reali | reverse complement strand
GACTTAACATCTTATGTCTCAAGGTGATGAGCGCAGTTGTAGTCCCGGTCTGAATTTTTGGGTTTTATAATAATCCTGAGCGGCACTGCATTGTAATAGGCGGGGCTTATCAATGACTTTCAGCTGAACGTCCTGCTCGTCTTGTTTTATTTTCATTAAAAAAAAACATTATTATTACTGCTTACAGTTAGGCTCCATCTTCATATGCTTCATCTGAGTGTTAGCACATTACAAACTGATCTAAGGTGTAGCGAAATGCGATACACTCTACGCAATCACATCGAACTGCTCTGGTCACTCAACACAGTTGACAGAATGTGTTGCTAATGTAAAAGCCACCAATTTTTCCTCCCCTACTTCTATCTCATACCATAATGTACAACTATATCTCTTCTTTTTTTACAGAAGATAGATGCATACAACCACAGTGGACCCTCTCTGCAGACGTCAGCAGTGATAGCTCTCTGCTCCATAGTGCTGGTCATCGGGATATTCATAGGAGCCATACTTGTTTGGAAGTAAGTTACTAATATAACAGTATACAATATTATTTGGTCTTTAATCTATATAGACAGTTGTCAGAGCGCTCGCACGGAACGCGAGATGTCGAAGGTTCTGGGACTCGACTCGACATCGTTCATAAAATTTTGTTTTGATCTTAATTGATCCTAGAAGTGAGGGTTATCATTTAAAAAACATAACAAATTGTTTAGATTTACAAGAGTGATATCTCAAGTCAATTTACTAATATGCAAATGTTGGGGCTTAGCAGGTTATCAACTGTAAAGTAGATCCTGTAGATGAAGAGTACTACGAGTTGAACAAAGCATACAAGATTTTATGACGATACGTCACTCGAACGGTTGGTTCAGTTGGCAGAGCACTCGCACGGAACGCGAGAGGTCGTGGGTTCGAGTCCCGCATCGTTCATAAAATTTTTGTTTTGAGTTTAATTTTTGTATTAATCCTAGAAGTGAGGGTAATTTAAAAAAAACATAACAATTTCATAAAATCGATAGGACAGCCTAGGTCATGATTATTTTATAGCAATAACTTTTGTATAAATTGCATAATTATTCAAAAGAGTGCAAAAAAGAATCCTGGGAGAGTCTCTTGTTCCGTTTCTTCTCTATCAGAACACCATTCCTTTCCAAAGCGGTGGTAGTGTTTGAACTTACATCAAAAATAATTCTAAAGGAAGATGAGTGACATTGAGTTTCTTACTACTCCACATCATCAGGCTCAGCTTTCCAAAGTGGTAGTATATTGTAATAGAATGATATATATATTCAATTCAAATATTTTTATTCAAAATAGGATGTGACATCACTTATTGAAAGTCAAAAAACTACCACCCATTCCAAAATGAATGCCAAAAGAACATAAGAAGAATGGGCGCAACAAACTCAGCGGGCTTTTTTTTTCCATCGAATAAATATGTTTACAAAGTAATATTGTACAATTAAACTTATTATTTAATAGCCTGAGCGCGGTCACTCCATTCCCAATCTGTGGTATCATTAAGAAAGTCATTTATGTTATAGTAACCTTTACCACAAAAACGTTGTTTAACAATTCTTTTGAATAACGTAATACTTTTGTTTTAAACATTTTCTGGGATCTTGTTGTAAAAGCATATACATCGCCCCACAAAAGACTAACTCGACTTAGCCGAGTAGTAGGCATCATCAGTTTATGTCTGTGCCTGGTGTAAACATACCATACCATAGGACATAATACTATGGAAATAACTAAAGTATACTAGTCGCGCCGTATCTATGTCAGTTAATTGTCTAATCTTTTTAACCGCGTATGCTGCAGAACTATATATAAGTACTTACTATATATAAGTAATTACACTTGTAACTATTTAATCTAATTAAATAAACCTATGTTCAGATACCGCACTACAGAATGTGTCTACTGTGCTACAGAAGAACAATAGCTTTTTAATTATGGCAACTATTAGATACTTGTGTGCGTGGCATCTTGACACTCAATGGCATCTCTCAAATAATGTAACATACGCTTCATGTTATCTATATAGATAAAAATGAATTGCTGTTCGTTAGTCTCGCTAAAACTCGAGAACGGCTGGACCGATTTGGCTAATTTTGGTCTTGAATTATTTGTGGAAGTCCAGGGAAGGTTTAAAAGGTGAATAAATAGAAAAATACTGCTAAACTAAATAAAAACAACAAATTTGTTTTTCCTTCGATGTGTCCACACATAATTTCTATGAGAGAATTTATTGACGCACGGTTTGACAGTTCTGCTGTGAAACAATTTCATTACGACAACAGGGTGCATATTTTACGAAGTAATTTTTGATGTTGTGATATATTATTGACAAATTCATATAAAAACATTATTTTATTTATTATATACAGAACAACGTCGGTCGGGTCAGCTAGTTTTACATAGAAATTTATAAAGTGCGAAGCAATTTGTCTTTTTGTTTCTTGCAGTATTATTTTATTCTATTATTTATTTATTATTAGTTAGATTAAGGATTAGTCTCCGCTGCGTTCCAACTAGATACCGCAGGCGTAGCCGCAAAGTGCGGCTGATACGGCCAAGTTGGTGTACTCGAGCCAGTCTCGAACATGTGTGACGTTCACGTGCCACATGTTCTGTTAAACTTTGCAAATAATTGAAACTAAAATGCGTAGTAAAACTTTTTAAAAATAATACTGCAAGAAATAAGATAGACACTGGTAGGTAGCACATATTATCATCAGTAAGTATTTTGTATTTTATTTATCTATACTAATATTATAAAGCTGCAGTGTTTGTTTGTTTGTTTGTTTGTTTGTTTGTTTGAACGCGCTAATCTCTGGTACCACTGGTCCGATTTGAATGATTCTTTCAGTGTTGGGTAGTCCATTTATCGAGAAAGGCTATAGGCTATGTTTTTTTTTCAAAATTAGGGTACCGTAATAAAATTGCTATTTTGTAACACAAGGTGTAAAATCGAAAACCTATTTTTGCGTGCGCTGCAAAAACTATTGACAATAGATCAAAATGATGTACAATATATATATAGGCAATATTTTATTACTTATAAAACTACCGCGTGAATTATACTTTATATGGCAAAACAACGTTTGCCGGGTCAGCTATTTCAATATAAAATAACACGAAGTGTATGTTACAAAATTTGAAAGATGACATTGAGTGTCAAGATGCCACACACACAAGCAACTTATAGTTGCCGTAATAAAAAAGCTACTGTTCTTAGGTAGTGTTGTATCTAGATGGAGTACAGCGGAGACCAATCCTTAATCTAAGATTTCTAACTATTGTTGTTGAAAACTATGTTCCTGTAAACTATTAATTTAAATGAATTTGTTTTAAAATAAAACGTTATTTACTTGAACTTGATGAGTAAGGGTTGAAAGTGAATGAACCTTATTAGGGTGTTCACAGTGGATGTTTAATAGGTCTTAAAACCGACGACACACGAACGCAATGGCTTGAGAAAGTTGATTAGAGTAGCTGTCACCTATTCAAGATTTAATCTCAGAAGTGGTTTAGTGACACAAGTCAGAGGCGGGTAGCGATTAACATTTTTTTTTCATTTTTTTCGGATTCATCCATACATCCATATTTGTTAGTACTGTTTGCGAACTTACAAAATAGTGTTAGTAATAACTCATTAATTCACATACATATTTAGAAAATTTCATTAAAAATTGTCATAATTATTTTCATTTGTCATTGATTATTTTCTTTCCAAATTAGTAAATAGTAATATATATATAACTATTGACATTCATAAGCATATTTTTTTAAACTTATTAAATAATTATGGTTTTGTTATATTATCTTCGTTATAACGAAACCACGTTACTTGTGATTTATTTCATAGTAAAAACTGTCTTATTTATTTTTGTTAAGCTAAATTATTTTTGTTTAACTATTATTTAATTTTTTTATTTAAATATTAATATTAATAAACATAACTTTGGTATCGTTACTAAATATCAATTATTGCAATAACCGGAAGCTAATTGGAAAGAAAGCATTTAGCAGTTGTTATAATTTTTTAATTGCTTACAAAAATGTTTTCTTTATTTATTTATCATTATGTATTACTATTAAGCAGTTAAGTATTACTTTAAGCAATCGTTAAACTGTATTTTATAAATATTTCATTTAAATTTTAAATATGTACTTTCTCGATGAAATACTAAAATTAAAACCTCTTTTAATAAAGTTTTGCTTAGTACAAGACCGAATTATTCGTATAAGAGATCAAATTTTTCCGACATTATTTATGGTGTGATAATTCAAAATAACAGTTATAAATAACATCAAATTTTATTACGTCTTATTTTGTTTTTAACTCTTTATGGCTATTAATAAATCAAATGAAAGTATTGCTTTTCATTAATACAATCAAATCGCTATCGCTACAGCTTATAACTTAACGAGTCTAATTAAACATGTCGCAGTCATAATACAGTGTACACACGTCTTCTAGTTGGATATAATATGGATTGACACTGTGATTTACGAATGACGTTAAGGTATTTAGAATATTATATAAAACGCCTGAATGTAAATTGCTGTTGTACCATCGATAAAATTGATGCACAACCGACTTTGTTGATAATTATTTTACAATCTTTAAAAGAATTTGTTATATTTTAAAGTGATATCCCTTAATTCTCGGATTAATTGCACAAATACAACCTGAGAGTTGAACAAAGCATACAAAATTTATCAACGACACGTCACTCGAATGGTTGCCTCAGTTGGAGAGTGCTCGCACGGAACGCGAGAGGTCGCGGGTAAGTCTCGCATCGTTCATAAATATCGTTTTCAAATTTGATTTGTGCTTTTAAAATCATTAAAACAGCCAGGTATAAATTTGCACGAAAAAGATTCTATGACAGTTGGTGGACTGTCAGTGTCTTATAAAATGAGAACAGCTACTTAGAAGGTGTATGTTCAAGCAAATTTAGATATACCTATTTATTATGACTGTAGGAATTTAATGTTGTCGATAGTGCGTTCCTGGAGAGTTGTTGTGGTCACGTTTGTCTGGTAAGTACATTAGCTGTGGCTTTTGCAAGACGTCTTCTCACTGTAATCGAGGCCTATTGCTTTTGCAAGACGTTGTCTCTCACTGTAATCGAGGCAATGAGTATACACGAAGAAAAGACATAATACATATTTAATGACATAATGAATTAATGAGGTCTATCCATCTTGTTGGTGATTGGCCGAAATTGACTTTATAATCTTCCTCGTGCCATTAATTGCTCGGGTGAGATTATCTTCAGTACCTATAGCAAAAATTCCAATTCGAAAGACATACTTATATTTTGAAATGTTTGTATATATCTATTGCATATACAAGAACCTAAAGAGGCGTATGGCATTTTTAAAAATTGGCAGGAAGTTTCATTAATCATTTATCATTCCCAAAATATAAATAACTAAGGTACATACGAAAGTTTAAGAATAGAATAATACTTATCTATTCAAGTAAAATTTAAATTTAAATAATTTAAAAAAGCAACACATAACATATAAACATAATAACATTAACAAAACAAAAGCATAATGTCAAGAAAGGGACACCCATTCAGCTAATTTGGGATTGAAATTAGGATAACCCCAATTTCAGAACTGATTTTCAGTGAGGACCTACCAAATCGACCTATTGATAGCAGTCGTAGAGAATACTATACCATTTGTTGTAGCTCTTAAAAATTGCCGTATTAATTTTTTTTTTAAAGTACCTGTACTTTTTTTCTAATATCTAATATTTATTTGCAACAATGGACTAAATCATATTTGTTTCTTTGACTGGTCGCGCTCCCTTAGTTGAACCGAGCCAACTTTATCCAAACAAGTGTAACAAAGCCGAGCGTGACAGCCGCAACCAGCCAATGCAGCTAAAAAGTTCCCACTTCAAATAGAGAACAAACTAATCAAAATAGTATGACTAGTAGGCGACTATAGTTGCTCCCGCTACAGCTTGTGACTTGGAAGGTCACGTACCTAATTATACATGTCGCAGTCACAATACAGTGTACACACGTCCTCGAGTTAGATATAATACGGATTGACACTTTGATTTATGAATGACACATGTGTGTTAGGTATTTAAGCAGGGACGTACACTTTAAAACCTAATGCTTGGAATTTACATTTGGTTCTAAATACGCAATTTTTGAGATAGTTAATAAATATTATCACTGAATTGACCTCAAAAGCTGGGGCTTCGCGACTATCGCGACAAATGTGGAAAACAATGTGACAAGTTCGGCAGATTGAGCAGTATTCGGGCCATGACGAATTGCGGCAATGTCGGTTAGTTGGCGCGAATCAAAGGGTTGTATTACGACAATATTCGCTTGTGTTCTTCGCCACTTCAGTTGTAGTCCAGACTTTGAGATTTTCTAACGTTTTGCAAATAGTAAATACTCGCAATATTTACACGCCTAAATTAGGATTATCATCCCCACAATCTGGATGTGTGGCGATCCTCAACATTGCGGTTTTCAAGGAGCTCTCTTCCACGTACCACAAAGCTGTGAAATGAGCTTCCTTGTGCGGTGTTTCCAGGACGATACATATTACATACACCTTCAAAAAAAGTGCTTAAGCCGGCAACGCACCTGTGATTCCTCTGGTGTTGCACGAGGATATCGGCGGCGGTGATCACTTAACACCGGGTCCTCTTTTTCCATAATTTTTTTTTATAACAAATTTTACAGAGATTCAATACAACGCCAGTACCAACTTCCTCCATTAACTTCCTTACATTTCCTCCAATGTAAACAAGAACATCGGGAATACCCGTATACGATGTTTTTATAGCGCCAATGTAACACGAATATCCGCGCACTAATGTAGCAGTCCACTGCAGTAAGAAAAAATACGAAAGGGCATTAAAAATAGTAGAAGGTTAAACAGCAGGCGGTCAATAACACAACCATTCAAATTCAGATAGTTTTTTACTAAAGATTGAAATAAAAATCATAAGTCACAATCTACTGTATTCCCATTAGGATATCAAATGCCATAGACCGGAGTAGAACAGTTGAAAAATCCGATGCTTGTCCTCTAATGTAAAAGAGATCATAGGGCATGGTGCCCTTCTCCTACTTTTTGAATAGACATTTCCACCAAAACCCATTTTTATAATAAAAATATAGCGGTAAAAAGGTACCTACTTAAAAATAATACGAACCAAATACGAGTACAAAAAACAAGAACAGTCCCCAAATTTTCAAGTGGGTTATTAAATACGTTCTAATCATAACTTGTCCCGTTCTAAAATAACCGTTTACAAAAAGTGTATCCCGAACGTTACGGGAACGATCCCCGCAATGTTTATGTATTGACGTAAAATGATTTATGGATAATAAACACAACAATATGGCGCCATATTGCATTGGAATAACTGTTTCCTTTATCTATTTATAGCTGGCGATCTAGCTCTATCGACTTTAGTTTAAAAATCAATAGCTAAACTGACGGAGCGTTATCTAAAAATCGGCTGGTAGAAATTGTAATAGGGGTAAATGAAAAATACAATGCAGTTGCTAGAATTTTTATAATCGGGTTAGGATAATGTTTTATGAATAAACTTCAATGCTTCGGCTATACTGCCTCATAATAAGTATCAGCTGCTGCAACATGCAAGGGAAGATAAAAAGAAAACGGAAACCAGGTAAAAGCTATGGTTGAGAAACTCTAAATGTACCTGCGTGCTGCTAAGTTCAGTGCCAATCTCCGCAGAGAATTCTAAATTCCTATTTCGTATCTAGTTTTATTCCGAATTATTATTTCGGCACATAAAGGACCATGTACTGATATATGTTTATTATAATATTACGATGAGAAAATCAACCTCTGGTAACAAATAACGTAAGACCCTGCAAATTATATTACGTTTGTTACCCTCCCCAATAGGTAAACCTACTCAAAGTTAAGGTTAATGATGTATATATAAGTTATCACGGGCTACTATCCGCAACGCGACGACACGCGCCTATTTTGCGTGGTGAGGTGGTCGGCTAATCTTGCCATCCCAGCTCCTCAAGGTAGTTAATCAAACCTCTGATGTCACCCATGACCTCAGGGAGAGTCCTCGGTGACCCCAGGTGTTTGGCCCAGTAAGTGGCCACACTCCTACACTCCAGAATGATGTGTGCGGCCGTCTCTTCTGCCTCCATGCAGGCTCTGCACAGCGGGCTGTCGGTGACAACTAGACAAAACAGATGTTTGTTAAAAGGGCCGTGACCCGTTATAACATGGGTTAATTTACGTAATATTTGGTGTGGGAGTTTAAGTAGCTTGCGAGAGAGCCTGAAGTCTACTTGGTTAATGATGTAATGATCGGGGGTGATTCCTCACTATTGAATCATGAAATCTGATGTATCGAAAGGATTTTGTCGTATTTGTGTATGAAATTATTATTACCGACATAGTATGAAACCTTTTGAGTCTTCTGGCTACTGAACTGGGTGAAGGTGATTCTAACATCAAGTGAGTTTGATATTTTTCTGACAATCTATACATATTACAAAACCCCTTAGTAAGGTTTTCTTGGCCATAAACAAATTTCGTAAGCTAATAAATAAAATTTCAATAACTTTTCAGCTAAAAACTAAGTGTATCAAGATGTAAATCTAATACTAATTGTAAAGAGATATTATTAAACATAGATAATGTGGAAATCTACGAATTGGATATAAGAAGCAAAGATACGATCTAAGAATTCTATCACATACGAAATGATATCGTCAAATGTTGTAGACAGTTGAATATAACGTACAGAAATAGCAATTTACGATAGAGACTCTGATGCGTGACTAATTACGCCAAAATTATACACTCTGTTCGCCGCCACAACGCGATTGGCTAATATTAAATCGTCCAGCCAATCAGCGAGCAGGGCGGGACGGCGTATGCGCAAGTCTAGCTTCAAACCAATATGAATATTCAGTTTTTTCTTCATATCCTGTCTGAAGGCAATTCGTTTGAATTAAATCACCTGTTTGACAGATGTTTTTTGGAGATATTCAATGGCGACGTTTGTCGACATTACATTTGGCTATCGTAAAATATTTAAATTGTTCGAGTACTGTAGGTATTTTAACTTGAACTTTTCATTAAAAAGTACCCATTTGTGTTTAAACCTGACAGACAGAGACTATTTATATTGCAAATAATAACATCAGTATGTTATGAATAAAGAAATATATCTGCCAAATATAAAGTTTTCTTAATAAATTGTAAGAAATATGTCTTATGCCTAGTTGTCAAGGTAAATTTATGACAAGCTTTGTATTCAAATCTGCTTTGATGCGTAATAAACATAGATACTCTAGAAATATTACCTAAAAGCAATGGAATAATGCATTTAATTTGAACCTAACGTCCACATCTTTCGTCGAATACAGCTGCAATTTATAAAGCATCAAATTAATAATACAAACCTTATGAAACAATGAGAATAATAGTGATACTCTTAAAAAACAAAGCTACTAAACGCAGCGGGTCCTTCGCTCGAAACTTTCGGTTGTAAAACCTCTTCGAAAAGCGGGGTCCAACCTGCACAATGGATTGTTAAACCTTTTGTCTTTCAAGTGCTTAGGCTGGGATTTTCAAAGTGAATGTGAAGTGCGTAACATTGAACTAAGATGTTTGAGAGGACAGTAAATAAATTTGAATTTATGAACAGAAACTGGTAAATATCCTGCAGTTTTAAATTGTTTTTGCCTTCGTAATTTTTGTAGCATAAATCATTGATAGGTTGTGTCATGTAGAGAGAAGAAATCGAAATAGATTGAATGAACAAATTTAGAGTTTAGAAGGCTTTGTTGTATGGTATAAGTGGACAAACGAGTTTATTCACCCACTGGTAATATAACAGCGTCCGTCGGCCTTCTAGTTAGGTGTACTTAGAAACACCGTCCAAATAAATTATTTCCACAGTATTGGTTTCGCTGTTCTTCAATAAAAGTTCCTTAGGAACGGCGAATTCGGCCGTATCAACGTATTGAAAAGATCCCAGAAGAGTACCAAGAAATGGGAATGTTGCATGAATTGGTAGTTGCGAATGAAAGGAGCCAGGAAATTAGGACAAATGCCAGTACATAATCTGTCTACTAATACCCATGCCATATCTTGACTCATGATCTATCTACTAATTCAGCTTTCGTGACTTCTTAAAAACGCATCAACTCTTTCATACAGTCTCTTTTCATTATGATTCCCATTATCTCTTCCTACACTTCCATCCATATTTGCTATTTTGTGCATTCAATCTAGTGTCACGGATTGTCTTTATACGAATAGACCACTACTAGACAAATCGCTACACTGAGTAAAACCTCCTTTTAAAGTTAGGAAAGTTTTTACAGATATCAGAAAAAAACGTTTCTGTATGTTTCACAGCATAAGATTGTAATCTATACATACCTATAAATAAGATTGGATTGTCTGTTTGTAATATTGAAATAACCGTTTTTACTACATGTACATGAATCTATATACGGTACATACACCTAAATAACATTTTTTACAACTTTTGTCTGTCTGTGTGTTCCGGCTAATCTCTGAAATGGCAGGACCTATTTTGGACGGGAATTTTACTACGCTACGTTTATTTTAGACAAAATCTTTTATTTTAGAAAAATTATGTCATGTTGCAATGTCAAAGAAACGGTCTAAGTCAAAAAATAATTTATATGGCTTTCACTTTTGCCGTGTCAGCTAGTCGTAGATATAATTGGAAATTAAAAAATTTATATGATATTCGTATATGGCCTGTTTTTTTTTTTATTTTATTTATAGAATAGGAGGACATACGAGCGTACGGGTCACCTGGTGTTAAGTGATCACCGCCGCCCACTTTCTCTTGCAATACCAGAGGAATCACAAGAGCGTTGCCGGCCTATAAGGAAGGTGTACGCACTTTTTTTGAAGGTACCCATGTCGTATTGTCCCGGAAACACCGCACAAGGAAGCTCATTCCACAGCTTAGTAGTACGAGGAAGAAAGCTCCTTGAAAACCGCACTGTGGAGGACCGCCACATCCAGATGGTGTGGATGCTATCCTAATTTGTGGCGTGTCGTGCGAAGGTGGAATTCGGCGGCAGGAATCAGGTTAAACAGCTCTTCGGAACACTCCCCGTGATAAATGCGGTAGAAGACACAAGAAGTCTCGTTTACCATTCTACTATTTGCATTTGTTGAACAAGACCAGGCAGTGTAAATTACTGTCAATCTGTTTCTGAACCCCCGGGGCGATTCTCTACTAGTAGATACCTAAGTGAGCCAAAGCTGAGCTAGTTAATATAAATGCCCCACATAAACTGTACATATCATAGTAACATCTGTATTAATCCCCTCTATCACATTATCATTACATGTTCTGTATTGCTCGAAGCCCTTATTATGATGATCTGCATACAATGACGTATTTGCATGATATCTCAATTCACTCTTGTGCTGATTTGAATAAGCACGATACATTTCACGCATGGTAGATTACGAAAATACGGCGCGGTGGATCAGCGAACTTATCTTGAATTAAGTTCTATTAAATATGAAATAAATATATTGTTATACGATTAAATACGACGATCTTGTTCAAATGTTTATATCAACTCACACCTATAATAACGTAATGATTGGTAATATTAACATCGATGCTGTTATTATAATTTTATTCCAAATGCACAATATATTGGTTGTTATTCAATACTCGCATCATTTTTCAATGTATCTGTTAGCATCTGCGTCCAATATATTGATGAAATGAAATAATAATAATAATAATTCATTTATTTCAGGCTACAAGGCCCATAAAATAAATACCTTATAGTCTAACATACATATGATATATAACTTAAATCTACGTCACATTTCGCGGCGATGTGAGGGGCGGGTTCGGTAGCTTTCGGCGGTCGGCACCGTCCGCGATACTTTGGAACACGACCCCCTTCGGCCACAGCTGCACGTCCAGGAAGGTCGTTCCGTCGGGACGCGAACAACAAAAGAGTTGAAGTCTACTGCGTGACGCGTCACCAACTTTTCGACCCCCAACCGGAACCTTGTCTTCTCCACTAAGTACTGAACAATGTCGGAGGCCTTGGTGGTGTGGTGAAAGCGAGAGACGTAGATATACGTCGCTGGGATTACGGGACGCAGGAGCTGGTTCTGTCCTATCGGTGCTGTGCCACATTGGTTATGACTAGGAGGTCTCCCAAATGAAATATACCTTTATTGCACACCACAAAAAAATTAAATATGTTATATTTATTTTAAAGTATATAAAATAAACAATAGGTGGCCTTACCGCTTAAAGGCAATTTCTTCCAGGCAACATGTGCTGGCCAAACTGAAATAGTTTAAGTCAATAAGATAACAGTAGGTGGTATATTATTATTATATATTGATTCTAATTCTGTACAACTGAATTTATTCGAAGTTGGTCATCATTACCGATAGGTACATTACTTTAAAAGTAACTGAACAAATAAATATAACAACAAAAAAAAATATGACAGGACCAGAACATAGACTATATTTATTTCAAAATTATCGTCTGGAGCAACTGCATTAAGAGTAATATTTAAAATATTTGTTATTCAAGTTGAGATAACTTGTTTTTGAGAAAATTCACGAGAGAGAAGTATATTTTCACGCTTTTTTTGTATTTTTTTTGTGTTATTCATAGTTTTTTGTATAACCATTAATTTTAGTAAATAAATTTTGTAACTCTTAATTCTTTGATTTCTATTCGCATCGCACTAATAAAAGAGAAGAGAAGTAATCTATAATATTAAAATAATAAGTTTGTCAAACATACTAGCCGTGTGTATCGCAGAGAAGTGCTTCGTGTTGTTTCAAACAATAGAATTTAATGACTGCCGTTGTTCTAGCGGACATTACTGATAATTCTATTTCACAACCACATACTTCTACATTGTAGCTGTTCTTAATACTGGCACCTAGTTATATTTTGCAGTTGCTTTCATGTTGCAGAACATAAACTTATTAGACATTTTGCAATATACCTACCAGAACATTCAATCTTTAAACACTTAGCAGTATCATCGCAAATGGAACAATAATTTAAATTTGAAAAACGAATTATCAATGCAATTACAAAATAATTTTAGCCACACAACTAGATACTTACCAAATTGTTTTTTTCCTACCTTGATCACAAAACCGTTAGGCAGTGGGAAGCTCCTTTGCACCGGATGCAGGCTAGATTATGGGTACCATAATGGCGCCTATTTCTGTCGTGAAGCAGTAATGTGTAAGCATTACTGTGTTTTTTTCTGAAGGGTGGAGCAAGGTGTCGAGCGCAATTGTATTGCCGCTCAGAATTTTTGGATTTTTTTCAATACTCCTGAGCATTGCATTTTGCATTGCATTGTAATAAGCAGGGCGTATCAATTACCATATGCTGAACGTCCTATTGTCGAAACAGTAAATGTCGATTGTCGCTGCTCTATTATCAACGGCATTTACTGTTAATATAGCCATTTGAGACACTCATTTAAAGCATGGAATATTTTAATGCCGTTTTTAACGCGTTAATAGGCTTTAGGCGTTACCGGTGCCTTTTGTAGAACATATCAAAGGCCGAATCAGTAAAAAAAATCTTTAATGACGTCGCTTACTTTTATTTACTATTGCTATCTGTACACACGTGTTACTACAGCGTATAACAATAATCAGTAGTAAATTAATAATAAAAAATGTTTAGGTCAACCAAACAGCGGAATTAAAGACGTACCCTTTTATTAAAATGATTTTGCTTACTATACTGCTGCACTTGCAAGTATGTACCTACAAGCCGCCATTTCAAATTTGGTTTTCTTCTTTTGACAAAGCTAATAAAAAAAATTATTGAAGTAGCCATTACTTTGCGGAAATCCATAATTATTTCAGTGCCAGATTATGGCGAGCCAACCCGTCCTGAGGATGCCTCGTGTAGAGGCGAATCACGTATCGAATTGTTTTAAAACAAATATTGGTAGCATTAACACTAATGAGAACTCAAATCATTTGGATAAAGCTTATCCATTACATGTACCTTTATTAAAACATCAAAGTATTTACAATACAGTTCGGCGTGATTGTGTAAGTTTGTAGTTTAACCTAAATTAAATTCAAACTCATGTTATTCCTTATTTACTAAACCCTGTGATATTTTACTAGTGGATGGGCGGATTATATTAGAGGGTTTTATTTATTTAAAATCAGCGGATAAGGAACTAATATTTTCTGGCAGTGGTTGGAGGTAGAAATAATAAGAAGGACCGTGGTAGATTGTCAAAGAGTGAACTCTTGGAATGGTACATAGAATTTTGAAAACGACGTTAAAGATTAAATAAAAAAATCTTCTTTGATATCGCAAAGGAAGGTTTTAAGGCCCTATATATACAATCATGCAAAGCTAACCATGCCACCTGAAGATGAAATTTCCAAAAAAATCTTTTTTGGGGGAAACATAGTTATGTCATAAGAAAATCTCCTTTCAAAATTTTCAACTTTCTACACTCAGTCGTGTTTTAATTGAAGTAAAGTAAGCAAAGTATTTGCAATACAGTTTTTTACTACTCCTCTTTTCCACGTGCATAAATAATTGCGTACAAATTTATATTTCCCACTGGAGTTTGCGTGTTGGGTAACCAGATGTCGGTTCCTTTCGCCGCTCGCACACAGGGGTGCATTGGTGCACGTCGCCTCAAGGGGATCCACAACCCCATTTTATTAAAACTAGCAGCCGTGCAGAATTGCAACCCCGAATCTCGGGCAGGTTTACCCACTGCCAAACCACTTCAAACTATTTTGATTATATAAATATTTAATTAGGAATACTATTCAGAAAAAGAAAGAGAAATGGAAAAAGACCGTGACAGAATGGTATCTAAGGGACGGGAAACGAAGGAAAGGAAGACAGATTAGAAGGTGGGAGGATGATTTTAAAAGGAAAATGAGAGTAGTTAAAGATGATAGGGTAGGTGAACAATTTTTTACTTTTTTTAGAGTTAATATTCAGATAGGTATCTATCTGAATATTAACTCTACGCAAAAAAAATCGTCTAAGGTGATCGAATCGAATAAGTTCTTAGAATTCTATCGCAGCGCAATCTTCTCGGTGAATGAAAATGAAATTTTATTGTAGCACTATAACCATACGACTGATGCTAACAAAAAGTAAATTGTATAATTCATTTCACTACATATTTAAAGCGGCTTATACGTTATCTGATAGATACTAAAGTATAAGTTTTTTTTTTGAGAAAAGAGATGAGACGACCAAGTAGTTGTCCTGACGTAAATATGCCTTGCCTATTGAAAGTCAGGCATCTTGAAAAACCAAAAACTCATCATTTTGAGACATAAGATGTTAAGCCTTACCAGCCCAGTAATTTCACTATCTACAGCACTCTTCAAACCTAAAACCAATAATGCTTGCACCCTACTGTTCCACGGAAGAAAAAGGCACCGCTTTTGTACTATCGACAAAATTGAACCGTGACCCACCTTAATGTTATTTTCCTACAGTCGTAATAAACGAGTAGGTCGAATTTCGCTTGAACATACATTTGCTAAGTAACTGTTACTATTCTATTAGACACTGACAGTCCACCAATTGTCATATAATCTTTTTCATGCAAATAAAAACTTAACTGTTTTTATGATTTTAAATGAATTATCAGCAAAGTGGGTCATTTACAAATTTTGTAATACCTACCCTCCTAGACGTGTTCCTGTGCAAAAAGTCTCCTACTGGAAATGACCGGATGCTTTTACTCCTAAAAGCTCGAACTTATCAAATCTTCAGTATTTCAGACAAAGGCCTTATAAGACTTATCAAATACTAGAAACAAATTATAAATCAGTTTAGTTTATCATTCTGCAATAATCCGATAGCCAGCTATTATTATGAACATGAATTTGTAACATTTGTAACGAAACAACTCGGTGATTAAGATATTGGTAGTTTCCTCATAAATCTATAATACTCACTATCTTACTGTAATATTGGCACGATAACATGGACTTGATTTGTACATTATCGATTATCAGTTGTTCCATAGTTTCGACGTGATTGTGTTAGTTTGTAGTTTAACTTAAAATAAATTCAAACTCATGTTATTCCTTACTTTTTATATTTACTAAACCCTGTGATATTTCACTGCTGGATAGGCGAATTATATTAGAGGGTATATTAAAAATAAATTGTTGGATAGAGATGCGATAAAAATATAAATATTATAATAATTTTATCACAGCCAAGATAGTTCATAATATCAGTTATGTTTGTTATGTGAATCACTGCTAGGATTAATACACAAATAAAATTTGAAAAACAAAATTTTTTGAACGATGCGGGACTCGAACCCACGACCTCTGGCGTTCCGAGCCAGTGCTCTAACCAACTGAGCTAACCGTACAAGTGACGTATCGTCATAAAATCTTGTATACTTTGTTCAAGTCTCAGGTTGTGGCTTCATCTACAGGATCTACTTTACAGTTGATAACCTGCTAAACCCCAATTTTGCATATTAGAAATTGACTTGAGATGTCGCTCTTGTAAAGTAAACAATTTGTTAAGTTTTCTAAGTGATAACCCTCACTTCTAGGATTAATACACAAATAAAATTTGAAAAACAAAATTTTATGAACGATGCGGTACTCGAACCCACGACCTCTGGCGTTCCGTGCCAGTGCTCTAACCAACTGAGCTAACCGTTCAAGTGACGTATCGTCATAAAATCTTGTATACTTTGTTCAACTCTCAGGTTGTGGCTTCATCTACAGGATCTAATTTACAGTTGATAAAGTGCTAAACCCCAATATTTGCATATTAGAAATTGACTTGAGATGTCGCTCTTGTAAATCTAAACAATTTGTTATGTTTTTAAAGTGATAACCCTCACTTCTAGGATTAATACACAAACGCACGGAACGCCAGAGGTCGTGGGTTCGCGTCCCGCATCGTTTATAAAATTTTGTTTTTCAAATTTCATTTGTGTACTAATGCATTAGTAAAAATTGCATAATATCTGTGTTTGGAAGATACGTCCTAACGTTTGCTGAGAACATTCCATTTAGCGAATCGCGCTGCTGCCTCGTTTGTTCTACTATTCTATTCTAAGTAATGAAATAATCCTTCCATGTTTTATAGCATTAATATATCTTTCTTTATTGTTTTTTAACATTTGTATTATTATTTTTTATTTTCTTCATATAATATTAATTGTTCATCTATTGTATTGGTACAAAATTTGGTGGAACTTTTTGCAAATAAAGATTATTATTATTATTATAAATCAGCGGGTAATTAACTAATATTTTCTGGCAGTGGTTGTAGGTAGAAATTTTAAGAAGGACGTGTTAGATTGTCAAAGAGTGAACTCTTGGAATGGTAGAAGAACGTTGAAAACGACGATGAAGATTAAATAAATAATTAAAAAATATTCTTTGATACCTCAAATATTCTTTGTACCTCAAATATTTTTATATATCAGCTTGGTTATAGACAGTCTCTCAAAGAAAAATTTAAAGAAATAAATATTATGACTGTACATTGTCAGTACATTTATGAAAATTTAATATACTTCACAAAAATCGTCGCGTTTTTGCTCTTAATAGTGATTTTCATTATTATAACATTAGAAATAAGGAATTGCTTGTAACTAATTCTAGTAGGCTTCATAAGATACATAATTGCTTTATGGGTAAATGTATACACTTCTATAATAAAGTCCCAGCCACTGTTCAGGCATTATCTATAAATAAATTTAAATGTTTTATAAAAAAAAATGGCTCTGTCGTAAATCCTATTACTCCACTGCTGAATATCTAAATGATCGGACAGCCTGGGACTAGGTTGTGATTATTTTATAGCAATAGAAATGACTGTACAATATTGTATATTTTTATTGAAAAGAGCGCAAAAAAAGAATGCTGGCAGAGTTTCTTCCGCCGCTCTAGAGCGCCATTTGTTTCCGAAGCGGTAGTAGTATCTAGTAGTTATTAGAAATGACATCAAAAAGAATTCTAAAGGAATCAATTTTGAGAAAATAAATGCCTTTTATGCCATTTTAAGGTTTTAATGTCCTATATTAAACTTATATAAGATTTCCAAACAGGGGTATATAGCGCCTTAAATAACTTAATTATATCTTAAAAGAATAAACTGCAAGAATTCACTTTCCCTAACTCGAAATTATAACCTTTAAAAAAAGTATTCCGAATTTTAATGATCAAGGTAATGTTATGGCTACCCATGTAGTATATATAAAAAACGCTTGTGTGGTAAAAGTTACTATAACATAAATGACTTTCTTAATTGTAACACAGATTGGGAATGGAGCGACCGCCCTCAGGCTATTAAATAATAAGTTTAATTGTACAATGTTAATTTGTTACTTTGTAAATGTTACTTTAATTGTAAAACATATTTTTGATGAAAAAAAAAATACCGCTGAGTTTGTTGCGCCCATTCTTCTCAGGCCTGAGGCATTCATTTTGGAATGGGTGGTAGTTTTTTTGGCTTTCAATAAGTGATTTCACATCCTATTGTGAATAAAAATATTTGAATTTGAATATGCAGAATATAATTGGAGATTTATCTAGCCATAATGTGATAGTAGATTAGATAGAAGGGGAGGCTCTATTTGGAAATCCAATAACAAGTAGTAACAGGCTGTTTCCAGCTCAGCTGTCGTGTCTGCGAAGTTTGCTGCCGGCGTCAAACTTTTACCCTCGAAGTGTTGCTTTCAGAAGTCAATGCAGCTCGCTGTAATTTTTTATTCATATTATCCCCATGTGTTGGTTTTATAACTTTATTTAAATTCACGAAACACGACTCAACGTTAATGTTAGGCGTCATTTGGTAAAATTTCCAAAATGAAGGAATTATTTAAAAATGAAGGAATTTTCATTTATTTAAAACTAGCTGATACCCGCGACTTACTTATAAAAATGTTTATTTCTTAATACTTTATTAACTTTATATTAAATGAAGATATCGCCATATTTTATCAATTTATATAAAAATAATCTGATAGATAGTTAACAACTGTAAGTAATCTACCACCTAAGGTTAGCTAAATTAAGTATCTTTTTGTTTTTTTATTGAAAAATTAAATTCTTGTTTTTATTTAATTCCATGCATTTTCATATTTATTCAACTTTTAAACCTTCTCTGGACTTCCACAAATAATTCAAGACCAAGATTAGCCAAATCGGTCCAGCCGTTCTCGAGTTTCAGCGAGACTAACGAACAGCAATTCATTTTTATATATGTATATAGATGTATACAACAATTTTTAGTAAACTGCGATTATTTTTATTTGATGTGGAATAATGTAGTCTCAGTGTCGAAATTAATGTAAAATGAAACTACTGGTTTTTTTTAGGAATAATAATTATCTTACCCACTAATTTTATTTCCATTTCATAAGTCCTTTGATATATGTTTTAGTTTTCATCAGAATTTAATTTACATCGAGACTGGCAAACGGTTGGTTCTCCGGGCGCAGTAGGCATACAACGCTACCTCCCGATTACTTAATTATTGATTGTTTTTGGTTTAATTTGAATTAGGAATATTATTTGAATGATGTTATAAAAGTACCACACACTTTTCTCTTAAGTATACAAATACTTTTTTTTAATATACTTCAAAAATATACAAATATATTGGTTATATACGCAAAACGGGAGGATTCCTTTTTTTAACAAGCGAAGTAAAATATATCGGTTTTTTTGAACCATACAACTACGTAAAACGGATTTTTAAAATAGTCAGTAATAGAATAATCTGGCGTTAAGCGTTTTCTGTATTTTTTTAGTCAAATATTTGGCCATGCCGCACTAAAAAAAACAACACGTATGTACATATAGACGAAGTATTATTTAACAAGTTAGGATATCATCCTCACCATCTGGATGTGTGGCGGTCCTCCACAGTGCGGTTTTCAAGGAGCTTTCTTCCGCGTACTACGACGCTGTGGAATGAGCTTCCTTGTGCGGTGTTTCCGGGACGATACGACATGGGTACCTTCAAAAAAAGCGCGTACACCTTCCTTAAAGGCCGGCAACGCTCTTGTGATTCCTCTGGTGTTGCAAGAGAATGTGGGCAGCGGTGATCACTTAACACCAGGTGACCCGTACGCTCGTTTGTCCTCCTATTCCATAAAAAAACAAGATTTTTAATAATAAAAACAAGTTTTAATATGGCTCTAACACATTTCACTTTATTCTTTTAGTTATTTCCTTCGCAAGGTTATTGAAAATGGTGGTATGAATCGCATGTGCATTGACCACATGACACTCTCGGTTCCCTTATCGTGCTCGCCTGTGTCTCTCGCTCATATTATACACTATTTCACTATATTCTAATAAACAACCACGCTACTATATGCCGGTGCTTGGACCGTAGCTCTCGTATTAAAAGTAAAGTTGAACGCAATTTAAGATGTAACCGGTATAATCCGGATAAAATTGGTTTACTCCGGACGCTAAATTATAATTGAAACTGGACACTTCATTGTCTATATTTGTTGACCTGCCTCTGTTTTTGAGACTAAGGGTTAACAATTTATCGATATTTTCTACCGTAACTTTCCGTTATTTGATACTTTTCATTAATTAGGATTCGGCCCCTGGGGAAGGTATCAGTGCTGACCTATTGCTGGTTTAAACATTATTTATATATTTGTATTCAATAATTCATGGTTATCATATGGTTATAATAATTAACATCTTATGGTGTGTGAAATTTAATCAAAACTTGCTCATTAAATTAAATGAAATTTACTAAGTCTTTTTTGGTTTGTTTGCTAACATTTAAATTTATTTTTTTATTTTTATAACGGGCGTAAAGGGTATTTGAAAAGTGAAAAACCAGGGGACCATATTAACGCATATATATTATAGATGATTGCTATGGTTGGCGATACGATAGGATCTGTATGTTTGTTCATTTTGTGTAGGTATGTTTTATAGATACTTTTTGATCTGATTTTTCTCTATATTGGTAGCATTGTTTGAACACTTAGGTTAGGGATTAGTCAGTGGCAACTAATATTACGCCCGAGTGGGCGTTTTTATTGTCAAGATATAACGCACACAAGCGTCTTTACAAAATATAGCAAATACACTACAATACAAAATTTGTCGTAATAAAAAAGCTACTGTTTTAGTGCGGTATCTAGTTAGAACGCAGCGGAGACCAATCCTGAAAAGTTGTAATTTAAAAACAGAACGACAACCGTATCAGCTAGTTCATAGATATAAAACAGATACATATGTCATGTTTAAGAACTACTTTTAATCAATATTTTTATCATAAATTCTTACATTAAGCATGATTCTCTAAAAAAAATTATTTCAGCAAAATAATGAGCTGTCGCTTGAATGACTGTACTTTGAATTATTCGCGAAAACGCTCTTGTGTGTCACGGTGGCCGATTATGACGTCACTTCTCAGGAAATAGTGGTAACACGTAATAAAAAAAAACTAAAATTCAAGCGACGCGGTGGCGGTTATAAAGGCTTAACGTCATTAATATTTCTACTTTTATTTTATTGAGTATCTTATTGATCTCAATATTATTTCTAGCAAAACTCGGTATTTTTTTTAAATTCTTATCTATAATTTTAATTCTAATCTATATCCTTTAAAATAACAAGTAAGTAAGTACCTCTCGCTACTCTGTGGCATAACCTAATCTTTTTGTACACAGTTTACCCACAAAGATTGTCTATTCGCCTACTGTAATGACAATTTTGGAATATATTATTGTAAATCAAAAATGCTTCAAATTCCATTACCCAGACTTTTATTTCCAGTCCAAAGGAAAATCTAATATATTAATCCTAAGTCATTTATAAATATATATACTTTTCAGTTCATTTTCACGCACGCTGATCTCTGTACAAGATTTTTCACTTTGTCAATGTCAACTTGAGGGACAGGTTAAAAAAGGTATTTTTAGAATAATGTAGAATATATTGCATAAGGTTTTTCCATAAAAGATTTTGGCTTTGTTGTTTAGTGTATTCTTTATTTATGATGCTAAGACAAGCTCAATATTCAGTTAAGATTCTCATTCTACTGCTTTTGAATAATAATAATAATATTGATACACTTTTCACACAAATTATCTTGCCTCAAGTTAAGCATATATAGCCTGTGTTATGGGTTACAAGACAATGATATATTTAATACAATATACTTACTTAAACATACATAAATACATTGATACATCCATGACTCGGAAACAAACTTGAATGGTGAAATAATTTATTGAAGTAGGCGTTACTTTGCGGAAATCCATAATTATACAAATGATTTGAGTCTCGTGCCAGATTTTGGCGAGACAAAACGTTCCGAGGATGCCTCGTGTAGAGGCGAAACACGGGTCGAATTGTTTGAAGACAAATATTGGCGGAATTAAAACTAAAGAAAACTCAAATCATTTGTATGGTGAAATAATGACATCGAAGGTTTTTTGGTAGATGTATTTGAGTTATATTGTATATGTTTTTTATAATAATAATAATATTGACACACTTTTTACACAAATTATCTTGCCCCAAGTTACGCATATATATAGCCTGTGTTATGGGTTACAAGACAATGATATATTTAATACAATATACTTACTTAAACATACATAAATACATTTAAACATCCATGACTCGGAAACAAACATCCATATTCATCATATAAATGCCTGCACCTACCGGGATTCGAACCCGGGACCTCTAGCTTAGTAGGTAGGATCGCTAACCACTCGGCTATACAGGTCGTCGACGTTTTTATTTAATTGTTTGTTCTGAATCGGAAGTTTTTGGAAAATTATAATATATATCCGGACGACCAAACCTTGCTCGGATTTTTAAGAATATACAAAACTTGAACAAAAAAAAACTAATAGGACATCTGGATTCGAACCGGGGTCTTCTGCTTTCCTCATCACCAAATGTCCCATCTGAGCTATTATAGTCTTGTATATAGTGGCGAAATTTACCTTCATATTCTAATGTTATTGTAGCTGTTTATCATTAAAACACGGATAAAACTACATTTTTTAAAATTGAAACCTAGCTAGATCGATTTGGCGCCCCCGAAATCCCCTGCAAGTAAACTAAATTTATGAAAATCGTTGCAGCCGTTTCCGAGTTTCAGATTATATATATACAAGAATTGCTCGTTTAAAGATATAAGATAAAATGATCGATAGGTTATCGAAGAAAGGAGCTACTTCTACGTTCACTGGACTTGAACCCTTCTGTGGTGTCGGAGAAATCCTAATCCATAGAGTCATGAAGGATCGGAAAATCTGCAAAGCAGCTTATCATTGGCTCTATTTATCAGGGTATAGACAAGCTAAGCTGCTCTTTGACATTGCTTTGCATAAGCTTAGGCAAGAATTAAGTACGAAACGTCACAGGTTTCCTTTCTAGCTGCAAACTTAAAGGACACCTAGCAAAAATTGGCTTCAGTGAATCCAGCCTATGCAATCTACATCGGCTGGAAGATCCTAAACAGACCATAGTGGATGGTGTTCATCGCCACAGTGAGAACGTGGTGACTTAAAACTCTCACACTCCAGGCAGAAGATCTACCACACTTTAGCACCCTGAGGATTATGTTCCTCTTGAAGGCGGTATACCTTGAGGATGTGATTTAGAGAAGCTTGAGAATTCCGATCATGCAAATGAAAGCTTCTGTATACGTTTGCCTGAATCCCTCATCATACTTAGTATGGTCATCATTAGGACGTGCGTCAGAGCATATGTAGGGACATAATATATCCACAATTTTCTCATCCCTAATACCACAGTGTCTGAAGACAACGATTTTTAACCGACTTCAAAAAAGGAGGTTCTCAATTCATCGGTATTTTTTTATGTTTGTTACCTTAGAATTTTCGACTGGGTGAACCAATTTTGATAATTTTTTTTTTGAAAGCAGGTGCTTCCAGTGTGGTCCCTTTGCAATTTGGTGAGCAATGAGAAGGCAATGAGAAAACCATAAAAATTGTTAAATTTGCTATAACTAAATGTCGCACCAAAGGATTAATTTTAATGATTATTTTTTTACTGCAAAGAATATATTTCAAAGGTAGTTTGGTGAACTCTTCAATTGTTAGCAGCAAATTCGCTAATTTAAGTACCGTTATACTCGGCCGAATCTTTTTATGCTATCCGGATATTTGAGTCACCTACCGTAACGTCTTTAAGGTCAAGTAGTTGTCGTAGTCGAATATGATGATCAACGGAACTCCTTAATGACAGTAAGGGTGTGATCTGTGGCAGATCTTACTATTTGTAATCAAATTGTAATGCGCTTTCGTTCATTACTGCATTGCTAAATTTAATAGGTCTACACATATTTAGACTTAAAAAATAATCTAATTTATTAATCTAATTCTAGTTACAATTATTGTTATTTTTGGAATCGGTGCTTTTCGTAGTGACTTAGTGGGTGAGTTGTCAAGAGTCTGGATCATTTATAACATTATCTTTACTGTCTTCACAATTCTCTTTCTTCTGAATTCGTAATAAAAGAGTTTGTTAAAATTTTTTTAGCATCAGACAGATTTACAGATTAAGACTGGAACGTGCAGTTCAAACTTCACACCCTTTTTCAACGAAATTAATTAAATTTATTACCAACAGAAAATTTTCTGGAATCAGGCGTGAAAATTGCACTGACTTGTTTTACTGCTCTTAACGTAGTGAACGGTGATCCGTTTCCTTGTACTCTAAATATAAATATTTATATATATCTGCCAACTCTTAGAAACATTACACGTATATTATAAAGCAGAATTAAACATTGAAACGGTATCAACCAAGTTCTGGTCTTCAGTAAGCTAGCTGCAATTTATGAAAATCTTCCACCTTCGCACGACACGCCGCAAGTTAGGATATCATCCCCACCATCTGGATGTGTGTCGGTCCTCCACAGTGCGGTTTTCAAGGAGCTTTTTTCCACGTACTACAAAGCTGTGGAATGAGCTTGAGCCTTGTGTGGTGTTTCCGGGACGATACGACATGGGTACCTTCAAAACAAGTGCGTACACCTTCCTTAAAGGCCGGCAACGCTAATATGATTCCTCTGGTGAAGACTAAGAAGGTCCAAGAGAATGTGGGCGGTGGTGATCACTTAACACCAGGTGACCCGTACGCTCGTTTGTCCTCCTATACCATAAAAAAAAAATCTTAGAGATTGAAGCTATAGGGCATAGATATTGAGTTCATTACTAAGAGATATCTTCACGGCATATGGGCTAATGTGATCAGCCCTCTATAACACAAGCTAACCACAAACAAGGTAATATAATCCGCTTTCCTCACTCACTGTATTAGACCACTGTGTCTTGAAACTACTATTATGTTATTAAATAAAGTATAACATATAAAAATTTGTTAAATTATGCTTATAATAAATGTTATTTTGCGAAAAAAAGTTTCACTTACATCATCAAGGTTTAATAAAACCACACAATTGTTTTTTTTTAATTTAGAATGTGGTAGCTGTCTTGTGAAAACAGTTTCACTCTGAAATCTCGCACCAACGTTTTGAAGTTATACTTCTTTAGGCGCTTTATGAAAAAATGACGAGAGTGAAATTTTAATATACGCGCGCATCACTGTAACACAAAAGTAACAGGGTGAAGTTAGTTCCTAAAATTTTCTAACGTTTGCGATATTCGTTTTGTTTGGTTTCTTCATCCATTATTAGATAGGCAAAGGGTTCAAGCCCGTACAGCCGTATTCGTTACTTAATAATTAGTTGTCAAAGCCATCGTTGTAAGATTTTTACAATATTGTTCTTTCTATATACGTAGAAAATCGTGCATGTATACACACACTCTGTTTTGTTTTTTTTTTAATTGAATGTAGCCAGTACGCAAAAACGGCAATTTCATCCAGCAATTTCAACCAGCGCTTGGGTTTCCAGTAGCCGTTTTGAGGCACGAAGACAGTATTTTGAACATTCTCCGCGCATCTGTGCCCCACGGGCCAAGTGTCTCGACACCAAACGACACAAAGATGTACTCACTGAGACCAACATATTTGCGACGCTTGTTGTCATCGGCAGTCCAGCACCAACTGACGTAACTTGGACATGAGAAGGAGCCAGAGTGTCGACGCAAGTCGAGATATCATCGTTAGAAGACGTCCAATGCTGGACAAAGGCCTCTACCAAAGATTTCCACGACGATCGATCCTGCGCTACCCTCATCCAACGTATTCCAACGATCTTGACCAGATCATCGGTCCACCTTGTCAGGGGCCTACCAACACTGCGTCTTCCGGTACGTGTTCGCCATTCGAGGTCTTTACTGACCTTTCTGTCCGTCGAACTATGTGCCCTGCCCACTGCCACTTCAGTTACGCAATCATTTTGACTATGTCGGTTATTGGGTTTATATTACACGTATTACGTCTTAAGCAACTAAAATTATTTTTTACGCTGTGTAAAACTCATTACCGGTTCTAATCCACTTGCCAACCAAACGATCAAAATCGGTTGAATAGTTGTTATGACAGCTTCCATATCTGAACACTAAACACAGCTCAGGTAATTGGAGCCTGCAAGGCGCCGCATGTCCGTCGGTCCGTCAGTAATGGCCGGCTAATGAGTCCATACGAATGGTTCCGTACCGTATAATTCGTATTAATTACTACTAATGCGAATTAGTCACACGTGATCGCTTCGTTGTACGCCGCATAAAATACTTATTAGACGTAATTAATTTATGTATCAATTATTATTATTTACAGTGGGAGGCTCCTTTGCACAGGATAGCCGTAAAGCAGTAATTTGTAAATATTACTGTGTTTCAGTCTGAAGTACGCCGTAGCTAGTGAAATTACTGGGCAAATGAGACTAAACATTTAATGTGTCAAGGTGACGAGCGCAGTTGTAGTGCCGCTCAAAATTTTCGGGTTTTTCAATAATCCTGCACGCATTGTAATGGGCAGGGCGTATTAATAACCATCGGTTGAACGTACTGCTCGTCTCGTCCCTTATTATCATAAAAAAAACGTGCTTTGGAGAATTTAAAAACTCAAAGTCCTCGAATGGCGACCACGTGCTGCAAGACGCACTGTTGGTACGCGAGAAGAAATATGATTTAATTCTAATGTAAAATAATTGTTTTTTTCTTTCAAGGTAAAATAGGTTAGCAGTGGAAGGCTCCTTTGCACTAGATGCTGGCTAGATTATGTGTACCACAACGGCGCCTATTTCTGCCGTGAAGCAGTAATGTGTATGCCTTTTTTGTGTTTCGGTCTGAAGGTCTATCATGGTTTGCACAAAACTTCTGATGGCCATGCATTCAAGTCGTTAATATCTTCCAAAAGAACACATACTAAACGCTATAAAATTGTTATTATATACCTCCATCAGTATCAAGTGTCTATAAGGCGATGGCGGCACACCCTTTTAGATTCCAAACAGAATGAGATAATCAAATAAACACCTCTAATCGAAATTAATAAGCAAACTTAACGGAACGTAAAATGCGAACACGATAAAGTATCGATGCAGTCGCTTTGTCGATATCGAGTTTGTCGATAAGTGGCCCGGCACTAATCAGTCGGACGGGCTATGAAACTGAGTGGCGTCTGCGGTTATCTGTAGTGATGGGCGGAATAATAGGGTGAGGTGTTCCGTTTTGTTGGTAAAAAACTACACCAAAAAATACGACGTGTCCCGTGTTAGAACCTGTGGGTCGAGGCTTTGACATGACAGCTGTGAAGCAGTCAAGTGTTAGTTGGATCCTTGCGCAAGTGCCCTTATAATAAAAAAAAAATACTTTCCATCAATTTCTTATATTAAAGATTGTAGTATTCATTCAGTTATTAAAATGCCTCAGACTTAATGACACGAAACCCCGGTTCGATTCTCGCCCGCCACGAACCAATTTGTGTCGGTTTTCGAATTCATATATTATGTATCTACTGTTATTGTCTATTGAAATGCATAGAAGAAAGTAAGAAGGCATTAGAAGTGACATAGTCGCACTAAAACTGTCGCCTCACAGTTGACTTACGGCCGTTCCTAATATACTATCAACAGATAGAGATAAATTACTACCTTCTACTGTTAGTAATTAGCTGTAAATAATCTGAAGCTGTCCCAATATACCCGATAAGTCATTCTTATCGCCTTATATTGGGACGCGTGAATTGCAATTTCCATACAAACTTCTATCGCCGGTAAGCTATACGTCGTCCCATTGACAGACAGCGTGTACGGATAAGTAAGTTACCGACGATAAGTTTATTAGGACAGAAAAATCAACGATAGTTACGATTTATATCTCAAGTAAGAGATAGACTGAATAATGGGAACGGCCGTTAGTGACCATCAGGGAGGATGTAGTGATATATTAATCTTAACATCATATTTACGTAAAGCAACACGTAAATGTGGTGTATTTCAGTATTTTTAAATGCGGTAACCCTTCCACAACTTACAATTATTACCAATCAAAAATATGTAGAAATTTAATAATAATATGACGATCAATTTTCACTATGTGAACCCCCAATATCCGGAGCGTCGCAATCGTATGTAAGAATCTAACAGGCGACAGTCTTAAGGCGACACTAAATGCCAGCGACCTTGAGCGATATGAGTTCACGGTTCCGATGTAACAAAGCCAATATTTTCAAAATTCTTGGGTCGAAAATGTAACATTTTAACAGGCGCAAACTGCTTAATTGCTTAGAATCCTCATTATTGATTACTAATCTGAATAAATGTACCTACATAAAAAAGTAAAATCTATAAGAACAACTTTTATGATAGTAGTATACTAAACAAATGCATAATGCCGAGAAAAAACTTGTTTAACTGCAAAGAAAACTGGTAGTTCATAATAGCTCTGGAGTGCTAACTTTAACCAACAATAAGCATTAGCAACCTATAAGTAAGACTTAAGGGTATGTGTAACAGGATAAAGTAGTGTTCATAGCTCCAAATCCAATATTTTCACCACATTTTACCCTTCGCCTTAAGGCGCGGTCTAGGACTAGGATTGTAAACGGTACAACCAACCCTACAATATTTGTGTTGATCATGTGGCTAAGCTGCAAATGGGCATTTATTTTACTGATTTTCTTCTGATTATTCAAAATTCACATATTAAATTAAAAAATTGTTCGTTTTAAGTTTTAGAAAAGTACTAAATCTATTAAATTCTTTAAAAAAAGAATGTTTTTATAGCTAATAATTCGGAGATTTTTGACTCCAAAGTTTATTTTTGGGAAGCAACTTCCAAATGTTTTATTGGATATTTCAAATTATATATAAATATTCTATTCGGTTAATAATTTTCTTTGAGGAAGGTTGGAATATTTTCATTGCGTTTTGTTGAAATCGACTATCTAAGAAACCAATTTTTGTGGATATTGCGGTATGACCGCGCCTTAAGCAATTATAACATATCTTATTGTGATTTCTATCAAGAAAAGTAAGTGTAAGATATACTAAAAGTCGTACATCATCATTAAGAACCTCGGAAATAATGAACAAAAATGATCGTACTTACTTATGTGACACCGATAAGGAAGCAGGCGTTTCGCTTGATTCTAGGTGATCACTTTATCTCGCGAGTGACAAACGTTCATCAGATATCGTGAAGCGCATTGTAGGTTCATTCAATGTTCCAAAAAATGTTGGATTTATCTTAAATATTAGATATGCGATTGTTCATCATTTATAGTAAGTTCGTTTGATTTTGACCGTTATTTACTTATCAAATTAATAAGTGAAAAGTATTTTATTAAGTTTATATGTTAACAAAAATCGAGTGAATTTTAAAAAACTAAATGAAAATTCAAGATTGATATTTTTAAACAGTGCACGCATATGCGACATATAAACTCGATACATGCAAAATCGAAATTATCAAGTCTAACGGCTGTTTTCAATAACCTATCTATCCTTAGTTCAACTTACTAGACGTATACAAATCTATCCTTTTACGCTTACTTACATTTCAATAACCTATTGACAGATAGCATTGGACTATACGGGCCGTTCCCAATATTCAATCTCTTACTTGAGATAAAAATCGTAACTATCGTTGACTTTTCTGTCCCAATAAACTTATCGACGGTAACTCACCTTATCCGTAGCTATAGCTTACCAACGATAGAAGTTATAAGGCGATAAGAATGACTTATCGGTTACATTGGGACAGCTTCAGATTATTGACAGCTAATTACTGACAGTAGAAGGTAGTGATTTATCTCTATCTGTAGGTAGTATATTGGGAACGGCCGTAATTGTAGATAAGATCTTGCCATTAAACGGGTACAACAATGTATCCGTATGTTAAACTATGGGTAGATAGGTTATTGAAAACAGCCGTAAGTCAGAACTGCTATCGTTAATTTGACTATATCTATCACATCATAACAATTGTGTTGGCAGGTATAAAATCTCTTAAAATTTCACCACTGTTGAATAAATAAACCTAACATGAAAATAAAGGTTATTTCATTACAAACACGATCACGTAGTGTCTGCGTGAAATCTGTTTCGGTTTCGGTTTATTTTTGACAGAAATTTTTCAGACATTTCCATTTGCAGCATATTTTTAACATATTATTAATTTTGATATAAAATTATTTTCAACTGCTTATATATTTTATTTTAGACTATATCTGAAGTGACCAAGTAATAAATACTCATTTATTTTTTGATTTGTTTTAATTTGTATTCTTTAATATTCTTATATTAATATAAACTAGTGTTTATTTACTAACACTATGTCCATAAATTGTATGCGCAACTATTTTAAATTGGGTTTCCGTGGGAAACAGCTTGTTTTTTCATTTCATGCTATATTATTATTAGCAATAAAAGCTATAATATTAGCTGTTATCGTTATAGGCGTCGAGATATAATCTAGTGTCATTCCTTAAAAAAATTCTTAGCACATCTTCGCATGAAAAGTTGCAGGAATAAATAAGTCTATATAATTAAACATACCTGTTTGATTATTTTAATTGCTATGAATATATTATATTATAGAAATGACTGTACAATATTGTATATTTTTATTGAAAAGAGCGCTAAAAAAGAATGCTGGGAGAGTTTCTTGCGCCGCTTTCTCTCTCAGAGCGCCATTTGTTTCCAAAGCGGTAGTAGTATCTAGTAGTAATTAGAAATGATATCAAAAAGAATTCTAAAGGCATTAATTTTGAGAAAATAAATGCCTTTTATGCCTTTTTATGGTTATTCACCGATTTCACATTTAATAGGAAACAAAAGAGATAAATATAATTATAAATTACTTTATAATTATATTTATAAATTATATTACTTAAGAACTGACATTAAATCATGAAAAGGATTATGACGCCTTCAGTCAGGCCAAACAGTTTAAAGTGATACTAATCATTGCTTAAAACATTAAACTTATTTTACCCCAGCAAAAACCTACCGATTGTGAAGCAGCTGTAATTCTGTCAAACTCCCGACGTTTTGACAATCGAAATCCTCAAAAACAGCCGAATCCAAATTAATTACAGATCAATCACTTTATACTCAAAAGCATCCAGTAAAATAATTTACATTTTTATCGTCCTTCAACGTAGAGAGGAATAAACTCCCTTTTATAGACAATTATTGCCGTTTACAATGATCAATACTGTGCGCTCGCACTATAAATCCGTTTGTTTGTCGATGGGTGGTCGAGACATCACGACATCTCTGTCGGAAGTTCAACAATAAAATAATAGAAAAAACACGCATGTGATAAAGATTTTGATAAGTGGTCGTGTTTTTTTATTATTGAATGGAATATCGAATCAATTTCTGTCAACTATGTTTAGAAAGACAATGTGTCTTCGCTATCTTAAACGTTTTATAATAACAATTCATTATATTAATCTACGATTAAGAAAGATCAGATTTAACATTTAATTTATAGATCGGATTGATTATTTGGTTGGTTTATGGTATTGAAATAAAATCCATTTCTTTTTCAATAAGATGTTCGTATTACCCTACGATAATGATACTCTTATTCTCGAGTTAAGTTCGAGCAAAACCAGAATCGGGAATTACCCGGATTGCTACTTGGTTACATATGAATTTATTAACACTAAGCTTAATATGATATTAGAATTAATTAATTAATAATTATCCACAAATTTGGGTTACATGCCTAAGGTTATTAAGGGTTCGGGAGAATTCGTTCTGACGTTCAGCTGATGGTTATTATAATGGATGGATTAATAAGTCCTGCCCATTACAATTCTGTGCCGTTCAGGATTTTTGAAAAAACCAAGAATTCTAAGCGGCACTACAATTGCGCTCGTCACCTTGAGACTGATATTGTCTCATTTGCCCTGTAATTTCACTAGCTACGGCGCCCTTCAGCCCGCAACACAATAATGTTTATACATTACTGCTTCTCGGCAGAAATAGGCGTCGTTGTGGTACCCATAATCTAGCCCGCAACCTGTGCAAAGTTATGGAGGGAGACCAGTGATTCTTTTTTTTTTGGCAAGCTTAGGACATAGGCGGGTCTTCACTACATAATCCTCACCCTCATAACATATCTCTCTCATGAGGCAATTAATTTTTTTCACATAATAGCAAATTAAAGTTACTATTTATTTCATAAAAAAAAGTAACAGTTCATGAGAGATCGACCTCCAAGGGATGGTGGTGAGGTGGCTCAATTAGAAATAAATAAAATATAACGGAAATAATAATCTATACTAATATATAAAGCTGCAGTGTTTGTTTGTTTGTTTGAACGCGCTAATCTCTGGTACTAATAGTCCGATTTGAATGATTCTTTCAGTGTTGGGTAGTCCATTTATCGAGGAAGGCTATAGGCTATGTTTTTTTTTTCAAAATTAGGGATCCGTAATAAAATTGCTATTTTGTAACACAAGGTGTAAAATCGAAAACCTATTTTTGCGTGCGCTGCAATAACTATTGACAATAGAACAAAATGATGTACAGGCTATAATATTTGATTACTTATAAAACTATCGCGTGAATTATACTTTAAATGGCAAAACAACGTTTGCCGGGTCAGCTAGTTAAATATAAAACTTAACGATTCTGTTCAAATTATACTACTATAACAACAGTATTCACTCAAGTGAATTTAAAAATCAAAATCAGTTATAAAAACTAAAAAAATTTAAACAGCTCGTGAGGGATTCGAACCCCCGACCACCTCTATTAGCATTAATTGGGTGACTCTAACCACTGAGCTAACGAGCCTGTACAAGTACTGCTAAATAATCGATATGCAATATCTTAAATTTAAATCCCAACTGCATAAAAAAATTAACAGCTCGTGAGGGATTTGAACCCCCGACCACCTCTATTAGAATTAAATGGGTAACTCTAACCGCTGAGCTAACGAGCCGGTACAAGTACATCTAAACAATCAATATTCATTTATAAAAATTAACTACTAGCTACAAAAAATTGACAGCTCGTGAGGGATTCGAACCCCCGACCACCTCTATAAGAATTAAATGGGTGACTCTAACCGCTGAGCTAACGAGCCTGATACACATTAGAATAAAATAATATGTAGTATCATTAACATAAATTTCTCATATTATAAAAAGTAATAATGAGGGTACTTTGAAATAAAACTGCACTACGTCACTAACATTTAGTCATTTTGTTTTGTTTTAATGATATCGCATGACAGTACCTACCTACGTTTGACAACGGATTAGTCGTGTGAGTTACTTTGATTTAAATGAAAATCTACTTTCAATTGTACTATTTTATATGAATGAAATACAAATTTGTCTATTAAACAAATGAAAATATTATATTATATAACACATTCACTTATTTTTATTTGATAATAATGTAAGTAGTAGAAACCTGATTGATTAAGGAATAACATAATTTATATTACTTATAAGTTATTAATTTTCTGTTTATTTCCCTTAAAAATAAAAAGAATAAATTTCTTAATGATCTTGACTCAAGTTAAGAATATGATAGTCATTAATCTTAACCAGAAATTAATGATATTATTATAATATCTGATTCCAAAACTTTGTGACCCCTTTAATAATATATCTGGCACGGAGGAAATCAGTATAGTTCAAATTAATTTGAAAAGGATTTTAAAACTAAGTTACTAATACATAATATGCTAGGATGCTATATTACATAAAATAGTTTTTAGCGTTTTAAATTGATTTTTTCTTCAAAGTTTTGTTATGCAAATATACAAACACCTTGTTAGTTAATACTGTAAAGAGGTTGTTCTTAAAGCTCCCATGAAAGTGCAGATCCTATATAAAATGCTAGAAATGATTTATTACAAATTTTAGATATTTTTTTTACATTCATTAAATGTAGATCCTATCAACTCTTGGACCAAAATTCGCAACTAATCTTCAAACCTATGGATATGATTATGATATTGGAGATGAATTATAATTTTTTTTATATCCTCTCATTGATATTAGTCCAGTGGGATGGGTACCACAACGGCGCCTATTTCTGTAGTGTAGCAGTCATGTGTAAACATTATTGTGTTTTGGTCTGAAGGGCGCCATAGCTAGTGAAATTACTGGGCAAATGAGAGTTACTATCTTATGTCACAAGGTGGCGCAGAGAGTGGCACTGCATTGTAATGGGCAGGGGGTATCAATTTCCATCAACTGAATATCTAGCTCATCTGATCCCTTATTGTCATAAAAAAATAGACTTAGAAGCA
>CATIXN010000014.1:2338883-2377915 GCA_949711725.1 Leptidea reali | reverse complement strand
TGTCTAATTTATTAGAAGACGAATGTGTCATACCTGCATAATAGTAGATGATAAATATACTCTTTAAATTTATTTTATAATTGATGTTATTTTCAATTTCGTTTGAGATGTATATAGTTTTTTAGTATGGCAGTATATTAATAATACCTATTATCAAACAATCATATCAGAATTAAAAAATAAGTAATTCTTTCAGTATTATAAGTTTGCAAGCCTTATGAGCTGGGATAAGAGGACCTATTAATTATAAGACAATAAACCCACATTAATTCCTTATCCTGCAAATAAAGATGATTTGATTTTATTTGAACGTCAATGCGATGTATTCTCTGTTGATGTTATCTGCTACTAAATGGATCCAATCACGCCCTTCTGAAGAATATGCAATGATTTCATCAATAATCCCATTCCAAAATATTCCTAAATAATATCTCACTTTTTATACCCTTATAACACTAATACTAATTACTGTTTTACAGATGGTTGAAACGAAACGACCTAACGGCCAGGGTCGCACTGTGTTTGTCTGCGGCGGGAACGGATCATGGCGCGGCAATAACCCATGCGGGAATGCATGCAATGCTCCCGTCTACGAAGAACTTCCTCACAGATCAGATGACTCAGTCCACAGCGATGACCACTTCGCTGAAGATGAGCTCAGTCTCGTTGGCGACGTTCCTTGTCGGACTTGTTCCAGGCCGCCACAATCTCTTCCACATCGACCTCGGCAGCAACGCTTAGATCGACGACCAAAATCCCTAGACAGGAGACGACATAGAATGCCGCGACATGTCCATCCACCTGATCCTTCCGAATTTCACGAAGGAGTTCTATTGGATGCTTTGTTAAGGCTGTATCCTCAAGTGGGCACGATCGGTGCGAGACCACCGGGGCCAATGCCTATAAATGCAGGTGGAGCTTGGCCTGGTGGGGAGCTTCCTGGAATCGCCTGTTGGAGGGGTCCACGAGCATCTCCCAAGCCTCCCAGTGGAGATTCATCGTTTGGTTCCGACTCAGGTTACAGCAATAATACATGTGGCACTTGTGGCACAAGAGCTTCATCCAGACACAGGTTGTCGGCTGAAATTCAATTATCATAAATTAGTGATATTGGACTTAAGTTTAGGTGAATAGTTGTGAGACATTTACCGTGCTGCCATACTGAGATTATAGTGGTTGAAATATGAAAGCTACAACTCCCAAATAAGATAATAGATTGTAAGGGTAATGATCGTTCTATCCTTTCTTAATTCACGAAAATTACTAAACTCAGGAGCCAAATTTACCAAAATCGAAATACGAAGTTTCGGTTGACGGATCGTACATTTTCCTATAATGAAAATGTTTCGGATCCGAAGGTCGATACTAAGTACGCTATCAGACATTTTGTCTTTCGTTTACCTTAATCCTAAATTCACCTGACATTTACTTTCTCGTTGTTTGACATTATTATGATCGTCACTACAACTTTACTTTGGTTGTCTATGGTTCCGAAACGAAATTCGGACCCGAAGTACTTTGGTAATAGGATTAAATTCGAAGTTCGTCGTTATTTCGTTTTGGACCGAAACTTCGGCTTTCGATTTTGGTAATAGACCTCCAGATGCCTGAGGGTTGACATTAATAGTATTTGAACGAACGTGAATATGCTTTTGTATAAAGCGGAATTAGTTAGACTACTTTTTTATTAGTATGATAACGGAAAGGAAAAATAAGACTTAAATTTGAGTTTGATTTTTACTAAAATCGTATTAAGATGTAATTCAAGAATCTACGGGTGATCGGACATGTCAAATTTAGAAACCTTTCATTAATCGCTCTTTCTATCATAATACAACTGCAACAAATTGTTTTAAATATTAAAAGTAAGGATTTTATTGAAACTGTAGTAGTGTAAAGTCTCAATTTGGCAGTACGATAAGCATTTAGTAGTTTTATTTTCTCGTGGCCTATTTCTGGTTAACGGCCTCATGCCTTCTCTAATGGTTATAGTGACTAATAGTAAGTAATTTATAAAATGTAAAATACATAACATAATTTATTTGTATTTGACTTCAATCTTTTATGTAAATTGGTTTCAGAATTAGATATTTTTGTACTATATAATGTGACCATGCGTAGATTAGTATTTCGTCCTTGTAAATTATTTCGAACTAGTCCCAAATAATTGAATCTTTGTAAAAATCGGGTGAGTAATTCTGTAGATATTGTAAAAAGTAGATCTAAGATATTGTAGAAATTTGAATTTTGTAATCATATCACGAATGAGTTTTAATTTTGCGTTACGGTATTTGATTATGTAGAAATTCTCACTGGTGCTAAAAGCATATATACCTATTTCTGCCGTTCCGAAAGTTACTATAGGCCTAAAAGACAATTTTCTATTTATGCATGCACTTTGTAAAATATTAGCTTAATCGTTTTTATTTATGATCTTACGCAAATCTTTACATTTAGCAGTTTCACGGCCGCTACGAATATTATTAACATCTAAAAGATTTACTGTGGATTTACCGGCAAATAATTTTAAGTTGTCTCAACGGTCAAATGACCGATATTATGCTGAATTTAATATCGTTTTATTTAAAACCGTTTTATCTGTCGTTATTATGTTTCCCTTTTTGACTATCAGTTATATTCAGGAGTCACTTTGTATTATTATCAATTATTTTAAAATCTGGTGAAATATTATGGTGGGAGATATAAATGTGTAGATATTTTCAGTGTTTTTGGTACAGTTATTCAAGCGTTTGATTGCAATAATTATGTTACACAAATAAATTTGGAACTAAATTCGTGTTGTGTGCGAGCACTTTTCCAACTGAGCCAACCGTTCAAGTGACGCATCGTTGATAAATCTTATGAGTCTTGTTCAACTCTCAGGTTTTGGCTTCATCTACAATATCTAGTTTACAGTTGATAACACCAATAATTGTATATTAGGAAATTGACTTGAGATGTCGTTCTTTCAAATCTAAACAGTTTTCTATTTTATCAAAGTGATAAGCCATACTTCTGAAATGAAATTTGAAAACAAAATTTATGAACGATGCGGGAATAATTATGTTACAATATTGGGCATATAATTAAAAGAAAAAAAAAATAATGTTATTTTATAGTATTATTTGTACGAGTCATTGCTTTATGATTTAAAGAGTATTAACTGTCCTACAAGGCAGAGTAGCAATTTTGTAATTCATCTTTTTTTATAACTTTACTAAAATGGTTGCTTTTAATAAAGTCAGTAAAATAACGAGAGGTAAATCTAAGGTATGGATTGTCATTGATCAATTTCCACAGTAGGTAATTGTGAAATTTAAGTACCCGTTGAGGATAGTAACAAAATAAAAAAAGACAAGACTTCAAAAAACGATGGATTAATATCTAAAGGGCATTCATACTTTCATTTATAACATATTAATATTGGTGAATAAGAAAAAAGGCGAACTTAAAAACAAACCTAAACATTTATAAAACACTAGCTGACCCGACAGACGTTGTTCTGTATATAATAAATAAAATAATGTTTTTATATGAATTTGTCAATAATATATCAAAATATGAAAAATTATTTCGTAAAATATGCACCCTGCTGTCGTAATGGAATTGTTTCACAGCAGAACTGTCAAACCGTGCGTCAATAAATTCTCTCATAGAAATTATGTATGGACACATCAAAGGAAAATCAAATTTGTTGTTTTTATTTAATTTAGCAGCATTTTCATATTTATTCACCTTTTACACCTAGACTTCCACATAATTAAAGACTAAAATTATCCAAATCGGTCCAGCCGTTCTCGTGTTTTAGCGAGACTAACGAACAGCAATTCATTTTTATATATGTAGATAAAGCCCAAAGAATACACTTTGCAGCGCATTTCATACATAGTTCACATTTCATACAAAAGATGACGGTTATAGATAAATTGAATAAATAATGCTTTAGTTTCTGATTTAAATTTTTTGAAGGAATAAATTGTCTTATAATGATTTTAATCTTCCATATTTATTCGAATAAAACAAATCTTATAACTATATTTACAATACTAGGCCTACATAAAATTAAAACTATCATTACGAGGAAGCGTACCAAGAATACTGGCAGCATTACCCCGTTGGATGTAATGGATAATGTATTTATATGATTTTAATATATGTAAAAATATTGCGCAGAACATCATATTAAGAATAAATGATAGAAATCGTGATTTATTTGTAGTAATAATAAAATATTTTATTGCACAGTTTGTACTTACAATAGGCTTGATTTTATTTATATTTAAGATACATTTATTACTGTGAACACATTATTCTTGTTTTTTTGTTAATTATAAATTATGGGATATTTATTTTATTATGTTTCATATTGTATAGATGGAAATTTCACTATTGTAATTAAAATTTCTGGGCGTCAATTGTCCTATTTATGACTATGAGAAGCACAATAAATGAAAATAAATACATTTTTAATGAAACTGATTTTTATTCATAATATTATATTAAGTGATCTAAAGTTATAAAAAAGGTAGGTGTTGATACAAAAAGATGATGTCTTCCAATAACAGAAAACTGGATTGATAAAAAGTTATCATCCCCGCCTAAATCACCTAAAATGATCACCGCAGCCATAATTTTACTAGTGGGTCGCTCCTTTGCACAGGATGCCGGCTAGATTATGGGTACCACAACGGCGCCTATGGCTGCTGTGAAGCAGTAATGTATAATCATTATTGTATTTCGGTCTGAAGGGCGCTGTAGCTAGTGAAATTTGTAACATCATATGTCTCAAGGGCGCAAATGTAGTGAATTTTTGGGTCTTTCAAGAATCCTGAGCGGCACTGAATTGTAGTGGCAGGACGTATCAATTACCATCAACTGAACGTCCGACTCCTCTCGGCCTTTATTTTTATAAAACAAGATGTATTTAAAACACTTTTTAAAAGATTAAATGGCGTGTAATTGTAACTTTGTTTTTACATTAGATTTTGCGAAAAAGTTACATTTTTATTATTATTTTAGGTCTAAAAAGGTCACGATTACTAATGTAAAAATAAATTACAATTACACGCGTTTCAATCCTTTAAAAGTGTTTTATTTAAAAAAGTTTCACTACATTAGCTACTTAGCTAGTGTAGATACTTAGATTAAGGTTTGATCGCTGCGCCCCAACTAGATAGCGTACTATCTTAGAACAAATTTTTTTTTATGATAGCAAATTTATATTGTAGTATGTATTGGCTATATTTTGTAAAGATGTTTGTTTGCGTGGCATTTCGACACTCGATGGCATCTTTCAAATTTTGTAACAAACGCTTCCTGTTATTTAACACTAGCTGACCCGGCAAACGTTGTTTTGCCATATAAAGTATAATTCACGCGATAGTTTTATAAGTAATAAAATATTGCCTGTACATCATTTTGTTCTATTGTCAATAGTTTTTGCAGCGCACGCAAAAATAGGTTTTCGATTTTACACCTTGTGTTACAAAATAGCAATTTTAGTACGGATCCCTAATTTTGAAAAAAAAAACAGCCTATAGCCTTCCTCGATAAATGGACTACCCAACACTGAAAGAATCATTCAAATCGGACCAGTAGTACCAGAGATTAGCGCGTTCAAACAAACAAACAAACACTGCAGCTTTATAATGTTAGTATAGATAGAAATTACTCGTAATAAAATACAAAATACTTACTGATGATATGTAAGTGTCTGTCTTTTTTACTGTAGTATTTTTTTTACAAAGTTTGAGTTTCAATTATTTGCAAATTTTAACAGAACATAAAGCACGTCAATGTCAAACATTGTTCGAGACTGGGGACGTAGTATTAGCTGCCGCACCTTGCGACTACGCCTGTGGTTTCTAGTTGGAGCGCAGCGAAAATCAATCCTTAATGTAAGTGTACATCTAATTGGACTGATCACCGTCAAAGTTTCCAGTCTTTATCACCACAATTATAATATGATAAATTCAACTGTATTTTGCATCATTGCTTCACAGGTTGTACCTATTGTAAAATTAATAATCCCAATTACTCATTTTGTACCGCAAGCAATTAATCCAATGGCAAATATAACGTGAACGAGTTATTCAATAATCCAAGCTGTTACTAATTATTAAACAACGAGTCTGCTGCTCAAAATATATTATATTGTAAAATATTTGAACGAAGCTTTAATGTATTTTCTATACTAATATTATAAAGCTGCAGTGTTTGTTTGTTTGTTTGAACGCGCTAATCTCTGGTACTACTGGTCCGATTTGAATGATTCTTTCAGTGTTGGGTAGTCCATTTATCGAAGAAGGCTATAGGCTATGTTTTTTTTTCAAAATTAGGGATCCGTAATAAAATTGCTATTTTGTAACACAAGGTGTAAAATCGAAAACCTATTTTTGCGTGCGCTGCAAAAACTATGGACAATAGAACAAAATGATGTACAGGCTATAATATAGGCAATATTTTATTACTTATAAAACTATCGTGTGAATTATACTTTATATGGCAAAACAACGTTTGCCGGGTCAGCTAGTTGTGATATAAATATCAATTCGGACTTGTAATTCTTAAAAAACACTCGCGTTAATCAAAGGAAATGTTATGAAACTAATTCTACTACTGTTCTAAGGTAATCAGCAGAACCTGAGACTTTGGAATTTATTACCTTTTGTCGTAGACAAGTCTTATTTCATGTGAATATGAACTTCGTACTACATAAAAATGGTCTAACAAGCTAAGAGACGAACAACGAAGTGATATATGCTTAGAAAATGTATGTCTTGATAGAGCCTATAGCTGTTGGAAATGACAACAGGCCAGGTTTAATACTTCAGTGTGAATGACAGTTACGTCTTACAGTCGGAATACGTCCGTCAGTTTGTTTTAGTGTGCGTGCATTGCTGATGACAGAGGCTAACAGTTTTCGACATGTGACACAGACTATCTATACGTATAAATGATCTAAGAATATATGCTGTCTCCGCTGCGCTCCAACTAGATACCGTACTACCTAAGAATAATAGCTTTTTCATTTCGGCAACTTATAGATGCGTGTGTGCGTGGCATCGTGACACTCGATGACATCTTTCAATGTTTGTAACACACGCTTCGTGTTATTTTAAAATACTTATTGATAATATGTGATCCCAGTGTCTTTCTTAATTCTTGTAGTATTATTTTAACAAAGTTTAACTGCGCAACCCGGTATTTTAGTTTCAATTATTAGCAAAGTTTAGCAGAACGTGTGGCACGTCAACGTCACACATTGTTCGATACTGGCTGGAGTAGGTACGCCCACTGGGGCGTAGTATTACTTGCCGCACTTTACAACTACGCCTGCGGTGTCTAGTTTGAGTGCAGCGGGGACCAATCCTGAAACTAAGGATATTTGTTAGTATAGAGACTTCAGTTTTCTGTTAAGCATTCTGATATCAAACATTGTAATCATCTTAAGATCCACGAGATAATAATGTAAAAACAGATGCGACAACTGTTCTGTACAAAATACAAGTAATCTTCCAATTAATACACATTATATTTCTGTACAAACAGTATTATGCATCTCTTTCCGAGTAAAAGCTTAGCAATACATACCGAAGTTCTTCTTAGGTATATTATTACAGTTACAGATAATATAGAACTAGAAGAGATCTATTTAGAAAATGTCATCAAAAAGGATTTTAATGGAGTTAGAAGACTAAGGACTTCTGACTTACACGTATATGTCGACATAAAAGAATCCCTTCCCTATAGGTTCAACATCTGGGATATAGTAACTGTAGTATTAAAGCAATCTATATCTCCAAAAACTATAAATCAAAATTTCTAATTGCAATATAATACTATTGTAGATGCACAAAAGTTGTGCAATTGTTTTAGTCACATCCAGTATTCTTATTCATTGCAAATATTAATAAGCCGCCTAAGGCAGTGTTGATTTATGCGCTTAGGCGGACATGCGCAAATGAATACATTTTAACATACACACAAACACACAGCTGTGACGGGAGCAATATTGTCATTCGCGTACGAAATCATACACAGGGAGGCCCCGAAGCACGAGCTGAATTTAATGAACTTAGCTTAAGTAGTAAACTATTTTCGATCATGTCATTGCTTGTGGTGATGATGTGGAAAGGGTCGTTCCCGTACCTAATATACAGTCTAGGGATATGATGACTGTTCCATGCACCTGAATATTTCTATGAGAGAGAAATTGTTTTATTTTGTTTATTTTACAGGTATATTTTCTTTGAAAACATATTGTTTTTAATTAATCTATGAAATGTTTCAATAATACTTGTAGTTATTTATAGTGTATGTGTGAAGTTACTAACACTTTAATATTCACTTGTATACCTTTTCCCGTACGAGATCGAATCAGAAATGAGGAAATCAAAACAATACCAATCCAGGATATACAAACAGCCAAAGTCCCGAAGTGGGTGTGGGCACGGCACATAGTTCGAGGATTTTACTGTCCCAACGGCAAATCCTGACGGCGATGAAAAAATGGCGACTGGATGAACGCTGACGTACTGGATGACGCAGTGTTGGTAGACAGGGTGGACCGACAATCTATTCAAGATCACAGGAAGACGTTGGATTAGGGCAGCGCAAGATGGATTGTCATGGAGCTCTTTAGGGGAGGTCCAGCAGTGGACGTCTTCCGGCTGATGATGATGATTAAGTTAACGTTACCAACGTTGCCAAATATACGAATAGGGGAACCTTCCAAGCTAAACCTACATATGTAGAAATTGTTGGTTTCTAATACGTTTAAATTTTGTTAAAGAATAAAGTTTGTCAGCATTAAATGTACTACATTTGAATAATAAGCACATTTGCACAATGAAGAATTAAATTAAGTGAGTGACTTCAATAAATTGAATAAATAAATAACAAATAATATAATATTGATATATTCAATCACATTATATGCAGTTTGACCTGCCTATATAGGCCATATTTCAAAAACATGTTCTTATAGTACAGGATCGCTTACCGCTTGATTCTGCTGGTACGATTTCGATTAAACTATTTTTAAATGAACGTAGAGGGAGTATGCAATGTATTAGGGATTAGTTGCCTATAACATACTATCGACAAAACTCATTCCTTATAAGGGCATGCAGGTTTTATAATGACATTGTTAGAGACTGTAGCATATAGATTTATTTAATACAACGGTAACGAAATTAAAACACCAGCATTTATTATTATATTATTAAGTAGGTATAATATAGTGTAGACTGAAGAGTATATGACTAAGCAAAAGAGTATTCAATAAATGTCAGCCTTTATTGAACACGTGCATGTAGATGCACGTCCGTTTATGTATTAATTTTTTAAGTATAATAGATAACATTCTTAAATAAACTAACGAATCTTTTTTACCATATCGCTAGATCAGATTTTGTTATCCTCTTTTTGTAACTATTTATTATGTAATTAGCTAGTAAATATCTGCGAAAACTTGTAAATAGCCTTTTATGTTAATATTTTCCTAACTATTATTGTATTTAGCTGTAAGTTTTCCAATTACAATAAAATAAAAAAAATAAAAATAAATAATTGGCCGCAATTAAGTACCTGTTATTAATTTGAGTATAGCAAATTATCTGATATAAATAGCAACTATATGGTTTTTATATAAATTTTGTGTCATTTCAAAAGCGTTATTTAATTTCATCATTTTAAGTATTAGTTTCCACTTTAAAGGCGTTTTATCATTAAGGACATCTTACTTCTGCTACGACAGCAAAAAATTCAACGTACGACTTATATCGTTCTTTACAACTAACCAATCCATCAATTTTTAAAACTACTGTTAAATCAAATCAAAATAATTAACATATAAAAATAAGAATCGATAACGTTTAGTCGATACTAATATTTTTTATCTTTATATTGATTAACAAACGTTAACGTTAACAAGTCTTTTGTGGGGCGATGTATATGCTTTTACAACAGGATCCCAGAGAATGTTCAAAACGAAAGTATTACCTTATTCAAAAGAATTGTTAAAAAACGTTTGTGTGGTAAAGGTTACTATAACATAAATGACTTTCTTAATGATACCACAGATTGGGAATGGAGCGACCGCCCTCAGGCTATTAAATAATAAGTTTAATTGTACAATGTTATTTTGTAAATATTACTTTAATACTAAAACATATTTTTGATGAAAAAAAAACGCGCTTAGTTTTTTGCGCCCATTCTTCTCAGGCCTGAGGCATTCATTTTGGAATGGGTGGTAGTTTTTTGACTTTCAATAAGTGATTTCACATCCTATTTTGAATAAAAATATTTGAATTTGAATTACTATACTACTTAATTTACGATACGATCTATATAGTATTAACTGTACCTATTTTAAAATTGTTCTCTTATTTTTTTTAATTTATGCAATTTTTATTTTAAGTATACACAGATAAGCTTCTTAAAGTGTGTTTTATTGTATACTAGCTGACCTGGCAAACGTTGTTTTGCCATATAAAATATATATGTAAACCTTCCTTGAGCTTCAACGAATCGATTTGTTCCTGTTTCGCCCCGCAAAGTTTCGCCCCACAAAAAAAATCTTGTTTCGCCCCAGATTTTATACCTGTTTCGTCTCGAAAATAAGAATAATGAATAATTTATTATTTTATTCTTGTTTTGCCCCACTTTTTGTTCTTTATTCTCCCCGGGTAGTAATTTATGTGTTTTAAGAGATGTTTGTACGGACAGCATACAAAATATTTTAAAAATCATATCTTTGACGATAAATTGTTAATGAACTCAACAAGTTAGTATTCAATACCAGAAATCAATTAATGGAAACAGGAGCCTTTTCACTAATTCAAATTGTTATATAAATTGGTTTAAAAACTCAATATCTTTAAAAAAAAGTGTACCACGTGTGCCCGCTAAACAAGCAAGTTTATGGCTTAAAATCCTAACTTTTATCTATCGCTTTCTCCACCTTCATTTTGATGCATGGACTTCGGAATCAAGATAATTTTAATATGTACTTCTACTACTTGATCGGTCGGAATAGTTTAGGAGTTATTAGGGAACCTACAGACATACATTCTCTTTTATTTATATATTGTATATCAAGCAATAAACTAAATCGTGTTTTAATTAAAATTAAATGTTCGGGCCCCTATATTTCAAGTACGGCCCTGTAAAGTATCACATCAGAGCCATTGCTAAACGAGCACGTTATTTATCGAGACGACTGTAACGCGACGTGAAAATAGATTATTATAACGTGATAATCTCGTTGTGTCTAACACTCATAAATATGTGAATGTTTTGTTATTCCCGACAGCTGACACACACGCGATTTTAATGATTGTATATGTTGGTGCTCTTTAAGGCCATTATCGCAAGAAAACGCCAAAATAGCGATATTTTTTTATTTTTTATTTATTTATTATAATATACAGACACTTTATCACATAATATTACATCATATTTGGTCCCTACACTAGGCGTAGCCTGTCCTGTAGGCAACCAATTTACATTCTATGGTTAACAATATGAACCGAAAGGTCAAAAAGTGCACCTTGTATGTGTGTGTGTGTGTGTGTGTATGTGAGTGAGTGTGAGTAATTGAAAACGGTTTAACGGTTTATATAAAGCTTTTATTTTTATAAAAAATAATTACATGTCTACAGAATATATGAAAAGATATTCATATTTAATGTTATATTCTTTAGGAGCGGTATGAAAAAATGATGAGAGTGAAATTTTAATTTGCGCGCGCAATTACTGTAATAGGGTGAAGTTGGTTCCTAAAATTTTCTGACGTTTGTGACATTCGTTATTTTTTTTAGTCCATTGGTAGGATAGGCAAAGGGTTCAAGCCCGTACAGCCGTATTCATTTTAATAATTAACTGTCAAAGATACCGTTGCAAGATTTTTGCAATATTGTTCTTTCTACAAACGTAGAGGAATAAATAATTTTAAGGTTTTTGCTTTGTTACGCCAAAGAAGTATAACTTCTTGTATGCATACATAACATAAGTACACACACACTTTTTTTCTTTACATTTATATCCTTAATTACGAAAATTATCACCAAACTACCTCTAATTTTTACAGTATGAGCCATGTTAATCATTCATTCTTGATAAAAAATGTATGATAAATTATTTACTGTTTACCAATACTATTTAATTCAAACGCAATTAAAGGTCCAAATTCTAATCCACATGCACACACTCACTCTCTCTCTCACACACACAATTAATTGTATATTGTAAAATTTGGTTTTTAATCATTTCTGTTTATTTCTATATTGTTTACTAAATCAAATGTATCTGCTAAGGAAGTTGCGAGATATTCCCACTACAAATGTCCTAAGACAACTTACTAGGAAGTCTCAACCACTAAAAATGTATATGTAATCTTTGAAATAATCGAAATTTATTTATTTATTTAAAAAAAAAATATATGACATAGTTTTGTTATTTTTGTAAAGAAATTGTATTATTTTTGTAATAAATTAAAAAAGCTTCTTATTATGAATTAAAACAATGGCGATTTTATGCGAGAGAGGTAACCTAGCTCCGCCCGATTCCTCAAGGCCGTTGGCTCGTTCCGCAGCCTTAAACTACCGTACTTTCTTGCAAAGGATACATAGAAGTCCCAGGAATAGTTATTGCGATCTTTTACTCGTTTGCACTTTTTCTAGGATACCCATATCGTAACGTCCAGTGAACACCGCGCAAGAAGGTTCAATCAAAAGTTTGATAAAAGTATGTGTCAGGGGGAATACTACACATCTATATGGTGATTGGATGATAAGTAGGTATGTGAAGGTAGAAAAGGAGGCAGAGATCAGGCGAAACAGCTCTTTGGAATACTCTCCGCGATAAATGCAGTAGAAGCCATGCTGCAAACTGATCGAGCGACTCACAGAGAACTGTGTTCTAGACTATTAATTTATATAGTATGTAAGTTTAGTATAGTATGTTTGTTGCATCAAATTTACTTTACTTTCCTTTTTTTAAAATTACATTATAATATGTAAACACATATTATATTCAAATAAAATTTGAAAAACAAATTTTTATGAACGATGCGGGATTCGAAACCACGACCTCCGGCGTTCCGTGCCGGAAGAGTTGAACAAAGCAAACAGAATTTTATAACGTGGCGGTACTCGAACGGTTAGCTCAGTTGGTAAGAGCACCGGCACGGAACGCCGGAGGTCGTGGGTTCGAATCCCGCATCGTTCATAAAAATTTGTTTTTCAATTTTTATTTGTGTATTAATCCTAGAAGTTAGGGTTATCGCTTTAAAAAACATAACATATTGTTTAGATATTATATTGTAATTGAAATCAATTGTAAAACGATGAAAATGTAAAATATTGATTTAAAAGAGTCGCAATTAGTTTCTTGCTACTTCTTCTCATTTGCTCAACCCTTTACGAAGTAGCGGTAAATTCAAAAATAATAAATATTTTTTTAACATAGGTGACATTTCCGTGACCTACTATGAATAAAGTTATTTTGATTTTATTAGGGCAGCTCTGTGTCGCATTGCTGATGTTCACCTGCTTCATATATTGTATAATGAGATCTTGTTTTTAAAATTTACTATCACCGCGCCTTGAGAATGGGACCGGCCGCCATTTTAGTGACGTCATTGTGTCGTTAGGTCGAGGCAGACACAGGCATCACCAATCAACGTTTGCATACTCACGTTACGCACTATAATATAACAAGATTCCATCACTGTCGTTAAGGGTTATTCAACACAATATTTACTTTTTAATATATTTTGAACACATATGCTCAAAAACTGCAATCACGGAGCTTGTATAGTGTGTACAGGTTTCGAGAATGCATTTTCTTTTAATGTTTCACACCACAATGTTATTGTTAGTACCTATTCACACCATATTCAGGTCTTATTGTTAGGTTTAGTACCTACAATACCCATCGATCAGCCACTATTTTTTAGATTTCGTAGAAAATGACGACATTGAATATAGCTTAAGCCTTAGATTAGGGGTAGGTCTCCGCTGCGCTCCAACTAGATACCGCACTATGTAAGAACAATAGCTTTTCTACTACGGCAGTCTGCAACAATCCTTAATCTAAGGCGCTGGCATAAAGCTCCTTGTTTCAACTACCTCGAGGACTTTTTTAAGGACAATCATTTCAAGACACTGTTAATGATTTATAAATGTATTATTCCATTCTTCTTTGTGTGGCATATATTATTCTGTTCTCAACGTGATAGCTGTTTAGTTTAATCAACTGATGGGTGTCTACGAATCGAAAGAAAAATTTTATGTTGCCAATATTCACCCCATACATGAATGACATCATCGAATTTTAGACTTTATTTCAAAGTGATAGAGCTATATCTCAATTGAAGCACCAAAAAGGCTATTATGAAAATAGCTTCTATTTCACACATAAACAATGCTTTTTGTTTACTGCAGAGCACCGTTTTGTAATATAAATGTGAATGCTTTAGAGGGCTTTTGTTATGTACAACTTTATTCTACCCGCATTATTATCATTGTAATTAGTTACTAGCGACGGCCGGCGAGTTTGTCCGCGCAGATTTTGTTAACGCAGCTATTTTAACTAATGAATCACATTTTATTCTCAATTTCATAAGAGTTTCGGTTAACAGACGTTTGTCTGGTAAAGGTTACTATAGCATAAATTACTTTTTTTAATTAAACCACAGATTGGGAATAGAGCGACCGCCCTCAGGCTATTTGGTTCATAAATTTGATTGTTTAGAAGTTTCATGAAAAAATGGAGTAGCCGTCGGAGTTTCTTGCGCCCGTTCTTCTCAGGTCTGAGGCATTCATTTCCGAATGTTTTTACTTTCATTAAGTGATATCATATCCTATTTTGAATAAAAATATTTGAATTTAAATTTGAACATGATCTCGCTACCTCATCTGCCCAGTAATTTCAGGCGCCCTTCAGACCGAAACACAGTAATTTTTACACATTACTGCTTCACGGCAGAAATAGACGCCGTTGTGGTACCAATAATCTTTCCGGCATCCTGTGCAAAGGAGCCTCCTAATGGTAAGTTAATTAGTTTATGATTTGATATTATTAAAGTTGTACTTATATTTTGATCTCTGAAAATAGCCATAGAAATCCCAAATGATAACTGCCAAATTAAATGGTTTATTGATAATCATAGCCTTCTTTGATCCCACATTACAGTCTTGTCAGTCGATTCATTGAAAACCGCCATCTATATAAGCTTGTAAAATATTAAAAGTCATTGTAATTTAATAACAATGCATATGTGAAAAGATCAATTTAAATAAATTTATTCTTATTCAAAGTAAGCTTATATGAATACTGATAATATTATTGCAGCTTTATTTGGATCAGAATAAACCAAGCTAAGAGCAGTGATATAGCACAGTGTCTCATACGTAATGGGTCCAAATAAAATGGCCGTCCACAAATACATGTTTGGCTTCATCAAAAACGACGTGTGACCATAATTCTCGTAGACAGAGCCCGCAAGGAATGCGATCTGGAAGACAGTATAACTCAAATCAGAGGCGCTTGTGATCTAGATGGCTTACAGTTAAAAATACTTGAGGATTCTATTCTGAACGCGATGAAATTTATCGTTAGATATTTTTACGTTATATGGAGGTTTGTCTATGTCGAATGAAAATTATAAATTACACTGTGTATATAAGATTATTATAATAATATTGACACACTTTTACACAAATTATCTTGCCCTGGAGTTATGGTAGCACAATTATGCGACCTTATCTACTCAGCGTTCTATTCCAGGTAACCTAAAGTTGTAGGAGAATTTATTATTATATTCTAATATTGATTCCTATAGCATAAATTCGATCTAAATTAAGATTGTTTCACACTTTAGGTTTTTTAGGTACTTTCACACGTGAAATAAAGTTTTTTAAGACAAAAAGTGAATTTTTTTTTATATAGATTTAGCATTGGATTATACAAAATAGCATGGTACCGAATTCCATATTTTTAAACATTTTAAAGATCATTCTAGAAAAGAAAATCGTCTTATTTATAATATAAACTTATGATTTAAGGATTTTATTTATACATCCATGTTTTGTGTCATTTCTTCTTATACGTACGTACGTATTTTCAAAGTTTTGATTGGGTTACATTACTCGAATAATTGGATATCTTTTACAGATTTTATTTATTTAGTTAAAATATCTTCTCCTGTGAGAGGTGTTTGAAAATTAAAGCTTTAAAAATCCTCTTGGGACTGTCCTATTTTCTTGTATCTCAAGCATCTGGAGAAGAGAGAGAGAGAGATTGCCCTATTTGGTAGTTAGTCTTATCTTACTGATCCCTGTTTGAAGTGGTTACATCCTCAGTGTATTTTTGCCAAGGCCTTCGAGAAGAATTATTAGATGCCTTAGTGCTGAGGTCTTATGATTTTCTCCAGTGCCTTTTAATTTGACTCAATTCCCAGTTACATATTATTGAGATCTTTCGTAGATAAGTATTCCACATGAGTACCTGTTTTTCTGCAATTTCTTTGGCTGTGAGGTTTTCGAAATTCGAAATAAGATAAATGTTGTTGAAGTAGTTTATTAATATGTATATAACTCAAGGAGTGTTTGGAAGAATTGTGCTGACGTCTGTTTTTCACCTGTTCTGTGGTTTTATATTACCCTTCAATACGTTTCGTAAAATCAATTTTACTTATCATAAGCACTTTTTGGATACCTATGCAATGTGTTTGGGGACCTTAAGCCTACAACTAGTTTCCTACTTGAAGGCTGCTAACGCATCTCTTGACTTCTGGCATTTCATGGAAATGTGCGGTTGGCTTTCACTTTCCATCACATATACGTCTCTTGCCAAACAGTTTTTGTCAATCATATTTTACATACACGAAACTTAGTCACTCAATTACATTGTACAAATTTTGAGTAAGTTTGAGAATACACCCCCACCACATAATTAAAGATTTCACGTTTTAAATATAGCTGTAAGCGCATAAGACGTTTGTCACATCTCTGGAGGCGTGTTGTACAGCGCCAGTAGACATTCGCCGATACGCAATCATGGCTTGTAATGACTCCTTGACTTTATTTATAATTTTTCTGACTTTAATTCTATCAATATCTTGGATAGTTATTTTGCTTACCAGTTACCAATTTATATTTCATTTAAATTCATACAAAATGAACAAAGAGATTTACATAACCAGGCATCTAATTGGTTAGTCTCTAATTAACAGTAAAAAAAAAATAACTTTACCATTGATGTTTTGCATTATATTACATAATTAAAATACAATTTCTACTTAACTTACTCGTAATATAATGAGGCGTAAAATTACATTTTTATTATTGTTTTAGTCTTCATATAACTCTTATTTTCCCGAATTATTATTTTATCCATTTATAAATGCGTATAAACGTACTTTCTAAGAGTATCTTGCACTTCGCATATCTGCTCCTAATTTTAAACTCCCAAGCCACAAAAGCTGCCTTAATAGGCAAAAGCAAAAATCCCAAACGGTGTAATTAGCGTGGATATTTCCAGAAACAAATTTAAGCTAATTCGATTTTAATTACTACTGCTATTTCACATGGAGTATTGGTGTGGTGAACGTGCATTTAAATGTGAAGCAATAGAATTTTCGCAAACAAATTTCATGCATTCATAATTACATACTTCCCTACAGGCAAATATTGGACAATTATGAAAATCTATTTGATAGACATAATAATAATAATAAAGCTAATAATAATAATAAGAGCTGTTTCACCAAATTCCTACCGCCGAATTCTACAATCGCAAGACACGCCACAAATTAGGATATCATCCCCTCCATCTAGATGTGTGGCGGTCTTCCACAGTGGGAGGCTCCTTTGCACAGGATGCCGGGTAGATTATGGGTACCACAACGGCGCCTATTTCTGCCGTGAAGCAGAAATGTGAAAACATTACTGGGTATCGGTCTGAAGGGCGCCGTAGCTTGTTAAATTACTGGGCAAATGAGACTTAACAACTTATGTGTCAAGGTGATGAGCGCAGTTGTAGTGCCGCTCAGAATTTTTGGGTATCTTTCAAGAATCCTGAGCGGCACTGCATTGTAATGGGCAGGGCGTATCAATTACCATCAGCTGAACGTCTGGCACGTCCCGTCCCTTATTTTTATACAAAAAAAAACCAGTGCAGTTTTCAAGGAACTTTCTTTCACGTACTACAAAGCTGTGAAATTAGTTTCCTTGTGCGGTGTTTCCAGGTCGATACGACATGGGTATCTTCATAAAAAGCGCGTACAGCTTCCTTAAGGGTCGGCAACGGTGCTCTGAATCCTCTGGTGGTGCAAGAGAGTAATGTTAAGGTCTTGAGCGAGGAAGCGCTATTAAATACGTTTAGAATAATCAAATAAGACCAAAAAAATTGACCAGTTTGTGGCCAGTTAATGTATTGTAATTTTTTCATATGGATCAATGCTAGACTGCCGCAGCAAGATTACTATCGTCATAAAGATCGTAGCCGGCAAACTTAGTCACTATAAAGTTATTAAAGTATCCACATCATCACCCGAGGAGTAATCACACTTCTTGTGCTATGAACAGTTAGGATATAAGCCCCAGTAATGAAACTCTACATTCTCCCTCACTCAAGGTTGAAAACCTGGATCCATCACTGTTTGTCCTGTTGATGTGTTGATTTTTTCCCTGTCTAATTAGAATAGCTGCCCTAACTTGATAGTTACATAATAAATAATAAATAGATAAGTATGAAACACAAACATCCTGTATATGTCGTAATAAAACTACCTTACCCTCAACAGTGAACAATAATACACAAACGTAAGTGAATTGAAGGGTACTTGTAAATAAGTATGCGGTAAGAACTAGGTTTGTTTGTTTGTAATTTTATATAATAACTAGCTGACCCGGCAAACGTTGTTTTGCCATATAAAGTATAATTCACGCGATAATTTTATAAGTATTAAAATATTGCCTATATTATAGCCTGTACATCATTTTGTTCTATTGTCAATAGTTTTTGCAGCGCACGCAAAAATAGGTTTTTGATTTTACACCTTGTGTTACAAAATAACAATTTTATTACGGATCCCTAATTTTGAAAAAAAAAACATAGCCTATAGCCTTCCTCGATAAATGGACTACCCAACACTGAAAGAATCATTCAAATCGGACCAGTAGTACCAGAGATTAGCGCGTTCAAACAAACAAACAAACACTGCAGCTTTATAATATTAGTATAGATAAGTTTGTAAAATTAGAATAAGTGTTTAATGTTATTAATTGTAATAAATGCTCTGAAGTCATATTGTAATTAGTTTGAAGTACTGATGTTATGTCATATAGTTCCCTAATAAACAATAGGAGACAATAAGAGTACGGTTTTGTAATTCAGTTCAAAGAATAATTTCATCCCTTGGTTAGGAGAAAATATTAAAAAGGAAGTTGGAATATAGAAAATCCACATAATTACAGATAAACAGACCCTTTTTCGTATTTTAAGTTCATGTGACATAGTAACTATGACATATCACGGTAGAGTGATCTTAAGCCCATAGTCTGCATACTACAACTACTATATCTTATATATAAAATTCTCGTGTCACAATGTTCGTTCCCGTACTCCTCCGAAACGGCTTGACCGATTCTCATGAAATTTTGTGAGCATATTGAGTAGCTCTGAGAATCGGCCAACATCTATTTTTCATACCCCTAAATGTTAAGGGTGGTCCACACGAAATTTCTTTTTTAATTTTTTTTGACATTTTTTTTTAAATTTGTTTGATTATGAGTCAGCATTAAAAAATACATACAACTTCAAATTTTCACCCATCTACGATCAACAGTTACTTTTGTATAGCGATTTTAATATCGGCAATACAACGTTTGCTGGGTCAGCTAGTATTTTTATAGTTATTTGAAAGATTATATTAATTATTTCTGTATTCATATATAGAGCGAAATAATTCTCATAATATACCACTTATAAGCAAGCCACTATATGTCTTGTTTATGCTGATGAATGCGTATAAATCAAAAGATTTTATTGAGTTATGATCGTATGAGGAGATATTATAACATTTTAGTGATGGGAATTTTTTCGATACTTTTTCTATTCCAACCATATTTATATTTACTTTTTCCTACTATATATACTAGAACTAACGTTGTTATTAGAAGTTACTGGCAAGAATCAGGTTAATTTAGTAATTTTTTTTTAGAAAACACTTGTTTTAAAGGTGCCTATATCATCGTCCTGGAAACACCAGAGGAACGCCACAGATCACGTCATGGTGAGCATGATGTTAAAGTTTGTGGCGTGTCAGGAATCAGGGAAAACAGCTCTTCAGAGCACTCCCCGTGATGCATTTGAAGACCTTACATATCGATACCCAATATTAATATACTTCAGGAATTTTTCTGAAATCAAGTTCTGTTGGGAAAATGATATAACGGAATTCCACGCACGCAAAGTCGTGGGCAGAAGTTCGTTATAGATAAACTAAAGTATTGGTCAACAACCGGTGCTGGGTTCCATCCAAGAAGTGATTATTGCATAATTATAGATTTCCTTCATCGAACTGCTTGTATATTAACGAGATAATTAATTGATTCAAATTCATAGAATTTATTATCTCACACAAGTATAATATTGTTGTTTCTTTCTTTTTGTATAAACCTTATGTGAATATAATTGAAATTAAAATAATAGTTGAAAAAAAACACGCTTCATTATTACCAATTAGTAGAACATAATTCTCAATAAACTTAAATTAAGAATATATTGATAAACAAAAATAATATTTTAGTATAATGAAACATGGAATGCTTGATGTGAACTGCTATAAATATTTTGCTGATAGATATTCGTAAAAGTATCTAAGTATAGTTATTTGGAAATTATCTTAATTTTTTCAATTTTTAGCCATGCTTGATAAATTTGGAGTTTCAAATTAAACCCAGGCTTCGAAGGAATCAAAGATAACATTCCAAGATTTTGTTTTATACAGACATAATATATTCCAAAAAGGTACTAAAATCATGTTATAAAACAATAATTATTGTATTTTTTATCGATTCTTCTTAGGAGCTTTCTATAGCAGCATAAAAAATATACAAAATGATGATTTGAAAGTTTTAATTATGAATATTTTTGTATAAAAGTATTTGACTTTGACTTTGATTAGATTGCATTACCTACGTAAAATGTTTATTCCATGAAAGAGCTATTGCAGCAATTGATACGGAAATAAAAAGCCATTGTTCACAAATACGTAAAGTTTTATCAGTGGACTCCTTTACAAAGAATACCAGCTAAGGACCACAGCGGTGTCTTTTTATGCCAGCAGTACTGTAAATACACTATGTAAGTTTTAGTTTCAGACTTAACAGTCTGAATTACCAAGTTTAAAAGAAGTGTTTGTTTTTTAGTAAAGCTTCAATAAAAGTTGATAAATAACACCAACTTCTTTTCATTGAAGCTAAACTTTTCCGAAATAGAAGTGCATTTATTTACCATAGGGAATGACAACAACATAACATAATATTGTATAAGCCCTTGGGAAACGTCATGAAGCTTCATCCGTTCGTAATGACACGGGGAGAAGAACTGATGAGAAACTCTTACATCCAGGAGTACGTACGAGATTAGTATGTGCTTAAAACAGCTAAAAAACAACAAGGCCCCGATTGATGATGGAATTACAGCCGAGCTTCTGAGAGCTGGTGGTAGTCCTGTGCTGAAGATTCTCCAGAAAGCTATTCAATTCCGTCATCCTCGAGGTGATAAAGCGTTTTTGAAGAACTAAAGGCCCATATCACTTCTGGGCCATCTATATAAGCTGGTTTCTAGGGTTATCACGAATCGTCTCGTGCGCAGGTTCGACGACTTCCAGCCTCCCGAACAAGCCGGATTACGAAAAGGCTTTAGTACCATAGACCACATACATACGCTGCGGCAGGTTATACAGAAGACGGAGGAGCATAACCAGCCACTATGCTTGGCGTTCGTGGACTATGAGAAAGCCTTTGATTCGATCGAGATCTGGGCGGTGCTTCAGTCTCTTCAGAGGTGCCACATTGATTATCGATACATCGAAGCGTTGAAGTGTTTGTATGATAACACCACAATTTAAGTCCGTCGCCAGGATCAGTTCTCAAAGCCTATCCGAATGCAGCGGGGAGTCAGACAAGGCGATGTTATATCGCCAAAGCTGTTCACCGCTGCATTGGAAGATGTCTTTAAGGTTCTGTACTGGAACGGGCTGGGCATCAATATCAACGGCGAATACATCACTCACCTTCGATTCGCAGATGATATCGTATTCATGGCAGAAACCATGGAAGACTTAAGCCATATGCTCGATTTCCTCAATACAGTTTCCCAAGGAGTAGGTCTCAAAATGAACATGGACAAGACGAAGATCATGTCTAATGCCCATGTCGCACTTTATCCCGTAATAGTTGGAAACTATAGTCTCGAAATTGTTGACAAGTACGTTACCTTGGACAAATAATACAGTTGGGCAGGTCCAATTTCGGGAAAGACGATACTCGTCGAATCTAACTCGGATGGGCAGCGTTCGGGAAGCTCCGTAAAATCTTCTCGCCGAAAATACCAAAGTGTCTGAAGTGTGTGTTGCCAGTGATCACATACGGAACACAGACGTGGTCGCTAACTATTGGCCTTATGAGAAAGCTCATTGTTGCTCAGCCGGCAATGGAGATGGCTATGCTCGGAATTTCCCTGCGAGACCGAATCAGAAATGAGAAGATCCGTAAAAGAACCAAAGTCACTGACATAGCCCAAATGATTGCAAAACTGAAGTAGCAGTGGGCAGGGCACATAGCTCGGTGGACAGATGGCCGTTGGAGCAGTAAGGTCCTCGAATGGCGACCACGTACCGGAAGGCGTAGTGCTGGTAGACCCCCTCACAAGATGGACCGACGATCTGATCAAGATCGCCGGAGTAGGATAGATGGGGGCATCGCAGGACCGATCGTAATGGCGATATTTGGGAGAGGCCTTTGTCCAGTAGTGTACGTCTTCCGGCTAAAATGATGTTGATGATAATTACAAAATTTCCTAGCCTACTTTATATACTAAACGATTTTATGTGGCCAATCCAGAAGTAAATGAGAACCTGATAAGCTATTCCAAGCCTTCTTTATGGTTTAATATGTGCCGAAGTGGTGGTAAGTTTTGTTTTTGTAGAGGAGGAAAATAGATTTACGTATTGAAGACCCCGAAACGTGGCCCATATGTCGGGCTTGGGTGTAAACACCCCATACTGACCAAAAACCTCCTGTGTACTGTATTGATAGCCTTAAAGGCTTGTAAAAACAGCGAAGCCGGGCGGGGGCCTTGGAGGCCGAAAATGTAGCTCACAGGCGTGGGGCGTCTCGGAAGGAGGCTTGAACCTCGGACCGCTAACTAGGCTGAATGGAGAGAAAATTACTAACGATATAATATATCTGTTAGTCCAATCGACTCTAAGTTTGATGAGACTTTCGCACTCGTCGGCGAGTGCGATATATGTATGTGCGTTTGTAATTGTGTCAATGTATGTGTATAACTATGTAACCGGTGACTTCATTGTACCAAGGTACGGATTCCAGGTTTGTAAATTAAAATAACTTCTAACATCAGCGCATTTGGCGCTAACTTGTACTGTAATTTATTAACATAGGGGTGCCCGTTTACGAGCGACTTAAAAAAAACTAATTGACTCACTCACCCAATCGGTATCTTTTATCGACACAAAACTGTCACTAATTAATTGGGTAACATCACTAGTGTGTCGCAGTTCGTGCGTCGCTTGCGCAGCTGTTGCGACCCGTCTAATAGCTGACAGAATCACGAACGCCGAACTAACTGCGAGCTTGTTAACAAGTGTGTTGTGACGTCCGCGATACTTTGGAATCATCGGTGCTTCGTGTTAAAAATTAGTTTAGATTTGTTTTGAATTTGAATATAGGACGTTTATTTTTACGTTAAATTTTAGTGTCAATTTTTACATTAAATTCATTTGTTATTACTGTAAATAGAGCAAAGTTGGATAGAACTGTTAAGAAAGATCAACATACATTTTAGGGAGCGAGGTCGCAAGAATCCAATATGAAAGTGATTCAACATCCTGTTAAAATTTAAAGATTACTTTTATTCATACTATTTCGGTTTATGAGTTCCAATTCCATAGGAGAGTCCGGACGCATTGACTGACAACAGAGTCTTACGGCCGTTCCCAATACTCAGTCTATCTCTCCGGTTGTGGCTTACTTGAGATAAAAATTATAACTATCGTTGACTTTTCTGTCCCAATAACTTATCGAAGGTAACTCACCTATCCGTACACGATGTCTGTCAATGGGACGACGTATAGCTTTACCAGAGATTAAAGTTTGTATGGAAATTGCAATTCACGTGTCCCAATATTAGGCGATAAGAATGACTTATCGGGTGTATTGGGACAGCTAATTACTGACAGTAGAAGCTCTATCTGTAGATAGTATATTGGGAACGGCTGGTAGTAAGTCGAATCTTTATCGCGGGAAGTGTTGTGATAAGATGTTTTACCATTCCTGCCGCCCAATTCCACCTACACACGATGCCACACAAACTTAGATATCATCATCACCATCTGATTTTGTGGCGTCCCTCCACAGTGTGGTTTTCAAGAAACTTTCTGCGCGTGTCACCAAACTAAAGATAAAGATGTATTGTACTGGGTTCCCAGAGCAATACGATATAGAACGGTCTGGCAACGCTCCTGTGAATCTTCTGGATTCTGGCTCCATAATACCTACCACTCTTCTAAGTCGAGTTAGTAAGTCTTTTGAGGGGCGATGCTTTTACAACAAAATCCCAGAACAGTTTCAAAACAAATGTATTACGAAATTCAAATGTATTGTTCAAAAAACGTTTGTGTGGTAAAGGTAATAATGATAATGATTGTAATAATATAAATTTCTTGCCCCCGTTCTTTTCAGATCGAAGGCAAACTTTACGAATGGGTACTTAATAGCAATAATAAACAATAAATTCTTTATTTCAACCAACAAAGGATCATAATGTGTTATTAACAAAGCAACTTAAGACCTAGTGTTAGTAAAAGATATCTTAAAATCTAAACCTTCCTAACTTAGGACAGGACCGACTTGTCAGCACATGTATCACACAGCAGTGGTTCAGGTACTGACAATCAAACCTGTGAGAAAATGCCCTCAGTATACCTTTGGGGCTAGCCCGGACCCTACGCAACAGGGACGTACACCGATTACGCATAGTCGAGAAAAAACAATCTGCGTGTGCCTCAGTAAACATCACCGACGCGCTGCAGTATTTTGGCAGCCCCAATAACATTCTGAACGCATTATTATACTAAACAAGCAGGGTATTGTACTGCTTCTACGCATAGTCAACCCACAGACTGCTCGTGTAAAGTGAGGTGCAGCAATCTTTAAGGCGACACTAAATGCCAGCGACCTTGAGCGATATGAGTTCACGGCTGCCGGCCCGCCATCTATGTAACAAAGCCAATATTTTCAAAATTCTTGCGTGGAAAACAGTTTATATGCTTACAATCCTCGTTGTCCACTACAAATCTGAATAAATTAACCTACACAAAAAAGTACAAGTTATATGAATAAATTTTCTGAGAGAAGTACCAAAAAAATGCGTCGCGCCATGCCAAAAAACTTGTTTAACTTCAAAGAAAAGTGGTAGATAAAAAAGGCTCGGCAGTGTTAACTATAACCAACAGCAAGCATTAGCAACCTACAAATAAGACCTAAGGATATGTGTAACAGGATTAAGTAGTGTTCATAGCTCGAAATGCTATACTTTCACCACAAAACTTGTCTAAAAACACCATGTTTGCGGGTTTTCTGCTTACTCTTCGCCTTAAGAGTGTCATTTATACTGGCACGGTACAGCGAGCAAATCTGCGGATGATCATATTTGCCCTGACAGACGACGCCCTACGCTCCCTTTCGATATCTGCATTATCCTTTAGGTCAAAGATAACCACATGCATGAATGATTTTCAAATAAGTAATATCATATTATCCTATTTTGAATAAATATATTTGAATTTTTAAATATATTAGAAAACGAGACGAGCAGGACGTTCAGCTGATGGTAATTGATACGCCATGCCCATCACAATGCAGTGCCGCTCAGGATTCTCAAAAAGCCCAAAAATTCTGAGCGGCACTACAATTGCGCTCGTCACCTTGAGACATAAGATGTTAAGCCTCATTTGCCCAGTAATTTAACTAGCTACGGCGCCCTTCAGACCGAAACACAGTAATGCTTACACATTACTGCTTGACAGCAGAAATAGGCGCCGTTGTGGTAGCCATAATCTAGCCGGCTTCCTGTGCAAACGAGCCTCCCACTGGTAAACAAGAATCTCATCTGAATTCTCTTCTTCCATAAAATATATACAGATTCATTATTATTTAATCAAAACATTCATGTTATACAAGCAATCCGAAGCTGAACAAACAATTTATCGTAAATCGACGGTATAGTTTTGCAACAAATAAATCAACCGAATGAGCATAAAATATTTATATCCCATTTACATATGAGTCATTATGTTAATTTTACTGAGTGTTATGTTGACGATTTTAATGAATGCATATTGTTACCGGAATATTATAGACGTAAATCTCATGCTTTCTGGAAAAGTTAATACCAAAATTACCGAAATTTTATATGGTGCGAATATATGTGCTCTTACGAAAAAAGATGGTGGTATTCGTCCTATAGCCGTGGGCTGCACATTTCGACGCCTTGTTTCTAAAATTTGTTGTAAACATATTTCTCCTTTCCTATCAACTAAATTCATTCCAACTCAGTTGGGTTTCGGCTGCAAAAGTGGTTGCGAAGCTGCAGTCCACGCTGCGCGAACTTTTTTGGAGAGGAACTCTGGTGATGTCTTTTTAAAATTAGATGTGAAAAATGCTTTTAACTCTGTTGATAGGGGAGCTCTGCTGAGAGAAGTTAAAAATTCAATTCCTTCAATATATCATTATATTTGGCAATGTTATAGTAAACCATCCAAATTATTATTCAAAAATCATAATATTTGGTCTTCTGTTGGCTGTCAGCAAGGCGACCCTCTTGGTCCAGCAATATTTAGCCTTGCCATTCATTCCGCCATAACAAAACTAAAATCAAAATTTAATGTTTGGTACTTGGATGATGGTACTTTGGGTGGTGAAGTGGACTCTGTTTTAGATGATTTGAAAGTTGTAATAGAAAGTTTTAGCTCAATCGGCCTTGAGTTAAATTTTTCAAAATGCGAGCTTTTTATCGGCGAAAATTTCCAAATTTCAGACCGGGTTGATATTACCAATAAATTTAATGTTCTGGCCCCCAATATTAAAGTTTTGGATAAGAATTCACTTGACCTTCTTGGAGCTCCATTATTTCCTGTTTCAATTCCAACGATCTTAAACGATCACATTAAAAAATTTAATAATGTTTCGGACAGATTATTAAAAATAAATTCTCATATGGCCTTAACTATTATTCGGTCTTGTTTATTTGTTCCAAAATTTACGTACCTCTTAAGGTCTAGCCCGTTATGGAAATTTCCAAATTTGCTTGATGTGATTGATATTTCACTTAAAAATATTTTAGAAACCGTTTTGAATTGCGCGTTTACAGATCGTGCATGGTCTCAAGCCTCTTTACCGATACGGTTTGGTGGTTTGGGTACTCGCAAAGTTTCGGGCGTTGCCTTACCAGCATTTCTATCTTCAGTTCATAGTGCGCAGCCTTTGGTTACTAGAATTGTAAATCATGTACCAGGTAACTCAGAGATTGTGTATTTGAACGAAGCTAACAATGCTTGGCTAAATATTGCAAACATTCAAAATTTTCCAGACGATTTAAAGTGTCAAAAAGCATGGGACGCACTTCTTTGTAAGTCAGCCTTTGATGATCTATTGATCTCATCTACTGACATAACAGAGCGTGCTCGTCTTTTGGCCGTGACACAAAATGAGTCGGGCTTTTGGTTACAAGCCTTGCCTTCTGCGCCGATCGGAACGCTACTTGACAATATGACATTGTCAATATGCGTATCACTCCGGCTAGGTATAAAACTGAATGAACCACATCAATGTAGATGTGGCGTTCAGGTAGATGCTCTTGGACGCCACGGGTTATCCTGCCTAAAATCGGCAGGCCGTATCAGTCGTCACGCCAGCATTAATGAAGTCATCCGCAGGGCATTTGCCGCTCTTAATATACCAGCTGTTTTAGAGCCAAATGGTATTACCCGCCGCGATGGCAAGCGTCCTGATGGAATGACGCTGGTGGCTTGGGCACGGGGAAGGGCGCTGGTGTGGGACGCTACTTGCGTCGACACTCTGGCTCCTTCTCATGTCCATGTTACGTCAGTTGGTGCTGGGGCTGCTGCTTCGACTGCCGAAGACAGCAAGCGTCGCAAATATGTTGGTCTCAGTGAGTCATACATCTTTGTGCCGTTTGGTGTCGAGACACTTGGCCCGTGGGGCCCAGAGGCGCGGAGAATGTTCAAAATACTATCTTCGCGCCTCAATAAGGCTACTGGAAACCCAAGCGCTGGCAGCTATTTCGGTCAACGGATCAGCCTTGCTATCCAACGGGGTAATGCTGCCAGTATTCTTGGTACGCTTCCACGTAATGATAGTTTTAATTTTATGTAGTCGTAGTATTGTAAATATAGTTATAAGATTTGTTTTGATGTGTAATGTGTGTTATAGACGTGTTTTGAATTATTTCTGTGTATTTACAATACTAAATAATAATAATAATATTGACACACTTTTTACACAAATTATCTTGCCCCAAGTTAAGCAAATATAGCCTGTGTTATGGGTTACAAGACAATGATATATTTAATACAATATACTTACTTAAACATACATATATTCATATAAACATACATAAATACATTTAAACATCCATGACTCGGAAAAAAACATCTATATTCATCATATAAATGCTTGCACCTACCGGGATTCGAACCCGGGACCTCCAGCTTAGTAGGCAGGATCGCTAACCACTCGGCTATACAGGTTGGCTATACAGGCAGAAAGAAACACGAAAAGGCCCATAGCGAAAATGATTTCGAATAAATTAATGTCTTTAATATCAAATCAAGTATAAGAGCGCTTTCGCACTACGTCCGATCCGAATCCGATCCGTACGCGTGAAAATATGGTCCGGTGTATTCGTAAAACTATTTCTAGCGGTTGACGGGAAGAAATCGGATGGTGGAAGCCGGATCAAGTGCGTAAACTACAAGGAAATAGTTCTACAACTACTTCGGACCGTGTTTTCACGGATACAGATCGGACGTAGTGCGAATGCGCTCTTAGCCTCTATCAAGAATATAATACGATATAAAAAATAAAAAATATTTTCCTTTTTTCAAAGGAATATTTGAATTTTATACAGAGTAAAAACTCTTTATATTTCGACAGATATATTGTTGAGTTGGTAAGCTTTAATAAGAAGAAGAGCCAATTCATTTTCACTATTTAAAATCAACAGAAATAGCTTTTAATCATTATAGTACAAATCATTTCAACAAAAAAAATTAAGGTAAATTAAAAAAATTGTAATAGAGGTATTTACAATAGTTATCCGTAAATAGTAAATAAATAAATTTAAAGATGTTTAACCAGCCAAACCTGATCTTAGGACAAACTAGTTTATCGTATACCAAATCAGATCATCCTCTCGGCGATAGTATAAACCGGTACAGACTTACAGCCGTTCTCAGTATACTATCTACAGATAGAGATAAATTACTACCTTCTACTGTCAGTAATTTTTTTTTTATGGAATAGGAGGACAAACGAGCGTACGGGTCACCTGTTGTTAAGTGATCACCGCCGCCCACAATCTCTTGCAACACCAGAGGAATCACAGGAGCGTTGCCGGCCTTTAAGGAAGGTGTACGCGCTTTTTTTGAAGGTACCCATTTCGTATCGTCCCTGAAACACCGCACAAGGAAGCTCATTCCACAGCTTTGTAGTACGTGGAAGAAAGCTCCTTGAAAACCGCACTGTGGAGGACCGCCACACATCCAGATGGTGAGGATGATATCCTAACTTGTGGCGTGTCGTGCGAAAGTGGAATTCGGCGGCAGGAATCAGGTTAAACAGCTCTTCGGAACACTCCCCGTGATAAATGCGGTAGAAGACACACAATGAAGCGACGTCTCTACGCAACGCCAAGTGATCCAGCCGTTCACAGAGCACTGGGTCCCCGACTTTCGAATTGGAGCTGCTCTGCGTTGCACCCTTTAAATGGATCGATCTGATACTGGGGTGCGCCAGAATTGAAATTTCCATACAAACTTCTATCGCTGGTAAGCTATACGTCGTCCCATTAACAGACAGCGTGCACGGATAAGGTGAGTTACCATCGATAAACTTATTGGGACAGAAAAGTCAACGATAATTACGAATTTTATCTCAAGTAAACTGAATATTGGGAACGGCCGTAAGAAAGGTCCCGCAAGATAAAACACACTATGTAAATTTTAAATGCTTTTGCTAAAAGAAACAGTAACATTTCTTCCATGACAAAAATGAATTACAAAATACTCTAAGATACTAAAAAAACATAAAGTTACAATTTGTATATAACAGTTGTGATATTGCCATTCTTTATTTATCTAAGCAAACTTTACAGCATTTATATTTTACAAATGAATACTATGAACTACGAGGGCTGCACTAAAAGTATCGGGAATCAAGGAAGTGACACAACATTACTATTTAAAAATGTATTTATTGCTTTTCGAAGTATTCTCCGCGAAATTTGACACATTTTTCTATACGATGGGTTCTATTGAAGCAACCATTCCATTCGGAAGTTGGGGTCTCCAAAATGGCCGTTTTGTAGGCGTCCACATTTGCGTGGCCGTTTTGTAGACGTCCACATGAATGGAGTATCGGCCGTTTTCAAGAAGCTATCTATCCTTAATTTAATTTACTAGAGGTACACAAATCTATCTTATTATGCTTACTTACATTTCAACAACCTATGGACAGAAAACTTCGGACTATATGCCGTTTTCGATAACCTATCTATCCTTTGTTGAACTTACTAGACATAGACAAATCTAACCTTTTACGCTTACTTACATTTCAATAACCTATCGACAGATAGCATTGGACTAACTATATTGGACATAACTATGGATACATAAGATCATGTCATTAAACGGTGACAGCAATGTATCCGTAAGTTAAACTAGGGATAGATAGGTTATTGAAAACGGCCGTAAGTCGAGCCATCTGAGGCTCGACACTGATTTTCAGTTGGCACCGAAGCACGGACAGCGAACACGACATACAAATACATTTATAGCTTAAAATACTTACAAAATATTACTATACTAAATGTACACTAATAAAATATAATATGTAACACTATGATGTTTATAATTTTTATTACATTTTAGTATCAGTCAGTGATTTATTGTTGAAAGTTGTATATAATTTACATACATACTTCGCGGACATAGGACATAAGTTCTTAGTTTCTTTTAAATAATAGCTAGATTTGTAATATCTTCCCAGAACTCCAGTATGTGATATAAAGAACATCTGCTGCGAGGTAGGAAAATTGACAAAAACCACATTTCCAGGCTCGATCAAGACGCGCCGGGGAAATCTACGTTGTGTTTGAAACGTGTTCAGAATACTAAAGGACTCATTGCCCCGTGTCAAAAAATTATGACGTACCCTCATATTTTTGACGTTGAATTAAATCCTAATTTACTAGAATGGACATTAACTGTGGGGCTTTAATTAAGGTTGTATGTCAAACGGAAAAGTGTGCGTGCTTCTAGACGCAGTTTGATTTTTGATTTAATTGATTTTTTATGTGTTCTTATTTATTTTTATTTAATTTATATCTGATGATGCGATGGGTCACAATCGGTAGGTGTTTCAGAAAAGGCATGAAAGTGATTTATTTTCTTAAAATTCCTTTAGAATTCATTTTTATGTCATTTCTAACATTACCACCGCTTCGGAAACAAATGGCGCTCTGAGAGAGAAGAGGCGGCGCAGGACCCAAAAATGGCTCTAACTCCTACAACTGCACAGCTGAATATCTAAGTGATCGGACTGCCTGGGAATTGATTATGATTATTTTATAGCAATAACAATGAAGAACAGTCTTGTATATTTTATTAAAAGAGCGCAAAAAAAGAATGCTGGGAGAGTTTCTTGCGCCGCTTCTTCTCTCTCAGAGCACCATTTGTTTCCGAAGCAGTAGTAGTATATTAGAAATGACATCAAAAATAATTCTAAACGAATAAATTTTGAGACAAAATAAATGCCTTGAAAGTGAAGAGCCCCGTCGTTGTTGAAAATTATCAGAGTATCAACTAAACCACAAGACCCAGGCAGCTTAACACGCCTTATCTCAAATTATTACGTCTAGACTCTAGACCAATACTTCATCTAGTTCGAATCGCACCTATTGACTACTAAATATCACATTCAGTTTATATATTTTAAACATCTTGTAAGCTGAATTAATTAATATTTCATATAAAATCAATATTATTATTCATTAAAGTCATGGAAATGACTAGTAAAATAAATAAGGACTCCGTGTCACCTTACATAACAGTGTAGCATCTGTACAACCCGATTAACGTGTAAATACATAGTCCCACGCACACACTTACACTACTACAGGCCGATAGGCGGCCATTATGAGAATTGTCTTCGTCTGTGACAGATCAGTTTGCGCCTCAATAAAATATTTTAAAAATGCCGTCGTGCGTTGTGAAAAAGTGTAAAAACTATACTTTATAAGTATTTGTGGCCATTTATGATTATTTAATGGAAAAAAAAATTGTGTAACTAGTATCCTCTGTAACCGCACATAACGGTGCTTCACTTGCTAATATCACGGCGCGGAGTCCTTCTTGTTTTACTCGTCCGTGTTATAAATGTAAAAAAAAAATATCATTATTGAATTAGCCGCCACTTCGTAAAGTGTTGAGCTAATGAGAGAAGTGGCAATAAACTCATTTTCACACTTTTAAATCAACATTTACATTTTCATCGTTTTACAAATCATTTCGGTTACATTTTATGTAAAGTGATGCAACAATTACACCCAAACGTCAAATAGTCAATGCCTTATACGAGTAAGTCAAAAACTAAATGTAAATTAATAGAAAACAAAAGTTACTGAGTCAGTAGCTGAATCATCCGCACACATCGTAAATAAATAAAGATATTTTGCAAGCATTCTATAAGCAATTAAAAAATATATAATTACTATAATCAATATCACTATTCATTTAGGTGAAAGAAATGACACTTATGGATGTATTAAAGTTATGCATTTTAACCATAAACCACCGCTATAAGTAGCACGATAAGAAACTCATAGCCATTCCTTAAAATTAACATTTACAGCATCTTCGTTTTACAAATGCAACAAAAACACTCAAACGTGATGATTTATGAGTTATAATTGGACGTTGTTATGCAGCAAGTATGCCATCGTGCTCCTGAAGTTCGAAATTGTCATGTAGTGAACCCTATTTTAAAATGTGCATTGAAACTGTTTTTTTTGGAATATTATTAAGAGCTGACACTTCAAATGTATATAACTCAAAAGTGCCTTTGTGTGGTTTGAGTCCTTACTGCTTAAATACGTCCAATTATTTGTATGTACATTAAAAAAAATCTCCCAAGATATAAGAGTATTATATATAATAAAATAGTATTTATCAATTTATACACAATGTAATACATTTATTTATAAAGGCAACAGAAGCCCATATTTCGTTAGTTACAGGCTTAAAAACTATGTTATTCTATTCTCTATAATTGTTTATTCTCTTTGTTGTGATTTGTTATGGCAAGCTGTACTGCAGATGGTTCCTGTAGAAAAAAAAACATAGAGAGATACCCATAGGCAACAGACGCATTGGTATCTGAGTGGTTAATTTCAGGCCAATTGAGTTTGCAAGCAATACCTAATATTTCAATACTTCATCAGTGGTCAACGATCTAATGGCATCGCATGAAATTCTCTGTTTAACGCAACTCATAAATTATTTCTACTCGAACAAACGCCGACAACCACCAGGAGTTCCTAGAGGATTAGCGGCTAAAACTGTCAAAATATAAAACTAGGCAAAATCCGTTTAGACCAGTATTAGAATGTACCTTCAGCATCGATACAAGATTGGAAAACAGGAGATATCTTTAATTACAGTTACCTTAGACAGTTGCTTAATTAAATCCGGTTTTAGTGTGATATCGTCTAGTTTTATAATGTATGCATTGCTATTGTCTGAACTACGATATTAATTACTTAGTAGATCGGAATATTTGCTAGTGTTTGATACAATTAATTTCTACGTTAGCGCTGGCAACGTTGACAGTAAGAAAAATAATGTTAACTTTAAATTAAAACTATCTTATATATTAGTTACGAGAACAAACCTAAGTATAGGTTGGTTCTCGTCTGTCTGGCCATAAATACTGTTACAATTAAAAATAAATAAAATATTACATTTGAATTTGGAATCTGTCATTTTTATATGATTGTTCACTGAGTTTTCTTAACTTGGCACCAATACATTGTACAATATTTTGCGATATTCAAATGGAGTGAGGTGATAAAGAGAACCGAATCGCTGTGATTGCATTACAAAAAGTAATTATGGAGCCAAATTGTGTCTGAAAGCAAAATATCTTATCTCGGTAGATGAAGATAGCACTAAGAACCATGTCGCGTATTTTAAAAGATGACTTAGGACTTGCAGCCTATAAGAAACATACTGATAATTTTTTAACTGATAATTTAAAAAAGAATTGGGTGGTAAAATCGAAATAACTAACTATTGAAGCGATACGCAAAGGGAGGTCACAGAAAATTTCCAAAGTGTTGGTAAATGGTAAAATAATTAACTTTTAATGTTCATAAATGTCATTTCTTTGACCTACATGAATAAAGTGATGAAGGCATGAAAAGCATTGATTTTCTCAAAATTGTTCCCTTAGAATTATTTTTGATGTCACTTCTAACACTGCCACCGCTTCGAAAAAAAACTGCGCTTTGAGAGAGAAGAAGCGGCAGAAGAAACTCTCCCATTATTCCTTTTTGCCCACTTCATTTACTTTGATTTGATTTGAAATCGCCAATTAGGTTCTTGCCGCGAATTCACAATAATAAAAACCGTGCTCTCTCCAAACTCTTAAGAATTTCTGGTGAAAAAAAAAAAGAAAAACTTTTCTTTATACTCCTGTGTGCAAAATTTCATGATGCCTTGTTGAGTTATTTAGTCTTGAAAGCGTAACAAACAAATTCAGATTCATATTTATCATATCAATTGAGACTCTCCTAAAAAAAGATTTGTTGAAGTAAATGTGATCTGAATATTTTTATCTTAAATTGGATCATGCAATCATTTATTGAAAGTCGGATTTGAGCAGCTATTCGGAAGAGAAATGCTTCAGGATTGCGAAGAATGGACGCAAGAAACTCAGCGGGCCTTCCCTTTCAAAAGCCAAATTAATATTTATTTCATGCAAGAGCAAAGGTTGAAATCGCGCCAATCCCAATACGACGAAAGATAAGAAATGTTAATTATATTTTATTATATATTATTGCTTCTTTGTCGAATGTTTTTGAAAAATAAACATACAAAATGTTTATTTTTGCTTCAATAAGTAACTTCAATACCTTTACCTAGATTTTACAAACACGCAGAGATCGGTAGTGCCGAATGGCACAGTTTTACCTCACTATTATGGTCTATTTACCTATGCAATTATGAACAAATGAAATCCGATACAGATTTCAATTCGTTACGATACAAGGCCACCAACATTCGACGTCATAGCTTTACGTACAAAGCGGTTCACTTACAAGACAGCGCACGAAGATTGTTCTTTGTGGAGTTATACCTAATAATCTAGAATTGCTATGTTTGCTTGCTCCCGAGGTGGCAAGCAGATATATTATTTCTGTTCGCGGGGGGCGCGCGGATATATCTTTTTCGTTAAATATACACTGAGTAAGACAAGCTCTGCACGTTGCCAAAGACAGACACAGATGGCGAACCATTGTCAAAAAGTTGAATCCTCAGAGAAATCACGACCCTCAGTAATGAGGATAGTATATACGACGCGAGGAGGAGGAAGACAAGCTACACAATATACCACAAGAAAGGCAAATGCTAAGAAATTTAGAATTCTCAAGCAGCGCGAAGTTAGAGCACCAGTGTCAATACACGTAAGCATTTGTGTAAGCATGTGTGTGACGGTTTTGTGTCCACGCAAGCCACTTTCATTTACCTCTTTCAATTTTTATATATTGCTGAAAAGGTCATTTCAGTGCCATTTTGATAGATGTTATGTATGAACAGAAAACATAGATTTTCATGACAAAATGAACAGGATAAAAATCTTTGGATTTTATAATGAATTTTCTACCCCAGTCTAGTTTTTGCTTCAAACAGTATAGTATTTTATAAATAATCTGATCTACTATTATTAAAATGATATCTAGATTAAATTTGCTACCGAATGGTATATGAATAAAAGTGTAGAAGCTAAATATCTGTTCATAAAATCGTTTTGGAAGAACGGCTCCTAACGCGAGCAATTTCTGTTGATCATCATTTTCGTTGGTATGTTTCTGCATGAATATATCAAAATATTAGTATGAAGGCATCTTTATTTTATAAAGAACATATAATGCTTATTACAAGAACATAAAAGTTAGTAAATAAAACAAGTAATTATCATTGAAAAACATTACTTATTCTAAATATACATATTTTTACATTTAATGTCGGAAGAAAAATCTGTGTGAACTAAAATAAAAACACAATATGAATAATTTATGCATGGTTTTATACCTTGTTTCAATAGCTTTCAGTGACAGTCACTCAAATCACCCTAGTTATAAGCATTGTGCTACTACACGTAAAATAATACGCACGGGGAGAACGCTGCGCGAGCGCCGAACGCGCGCCGAACTTAGGCGAACATTTTGAGGCGAAAAGCGCCGATGTGGATATTATTTCAAGTGGATATTATGTCAAGTGAATCTCATATAAAAAAAAAATTGATTTCCTACGCAGTAATGTAATAAATAGTTAAACATCTTAAGCTTTTATTTAAAACCGACGGGAGTCTCTCTTGAGTCTTGTTTCAGCGTCCGTGGAGTCAACAGCTCCTGAAGATCCTCGTGCAGAGGCAAAAAATGTGTCAAAATTATTTTGTGGAAATAATTTCAACATTATAATAAGCAGTGGATTTCCGGAAAATAACACAATATTTAAAAACTATTACAACCAATGTTTGTTTTCAACACTTTTGCTGTTAAAAAAGACAAAGGCATTATATTTTTTGCTTCTTAATATTATAAAAATGGAGTCAGGCCGACAAGTAAATGTATTTCTGTATATGTATGTATCAGTTTTCTGAATTCATAAGTACGTTTATTCAATGCTCTTACGGTGTAAGAAAATATCGTAATGAAAACCCACAAATATCTGCAAAAAAATTCAAAGATTGTGTGTAAGATTGACCAAGTCGCACAGGGCATGTATCCAGGGTTTTCACGTAAAAGAAACGTATAGGCGTCGAGTTGCGAAAACTATCCAGTGATATATACTTTTATCACTTAATAGTGATCTGGAAGCCCAGTAAACTCTTAAAGTTTATCAGTGGGAGGCTCCTTTGCACAGGAAGCCGGCTAGATTATGAGTACCACAACGGCGCCTATTTCTACCGTGAAGCAGTAAAGTATAAACATTACTGTGTTTCGGTCTGAAGGGCGCCGTAGTTAGTGAAATTATTGGGCAAATGAGACTTAACATCTTATATCTCAAGGTGACGAGCGCAAATTTAGTGAATTTTTGGGTTTATCAAGAATCCTGAGCGGCACTCAATTGTAATGGGTGGGGCGTATTAATAACTATCAGCTGAACGTCCTGCTCATCTTGTCCCTTAACTTCATAAAAAAAAACTGGTGATGCAAGATGTAAAACAACGTTTCAAATAAGCCTTGTGATGGAATTCAAATTAAATTCAAAATCAAATTAAATTAATATTTAGATAACTTAAATATTCTTGTCGCGTAATTTAATTTAAAATCATAAAATCAACATCATAACCATAAAATCACTTTAAAACTCAACTTATTAATACATTAATAAGCATAGTATAGGCGAGTGGTTAACAATCCTACCTACTAAACTAGAGGTCCCGGGTTCGAATCCCGGTTGGTGCAATCATTTATAATATGATGAATATGGATGTTTGTTTCCGAGTCATGGATGTTTAAATGTATTTATGTATGTTTATATCAATTTATGTATGTTTAAGGTAGTGTTTTGTATTAAATATATCATTGTCTTGTAACCCATAACACAGGCTATATATGCTTAACTTGGGGCAAGATAATTTGTGTAAAAAGTGTGTCAATATTATTTATTTATTATTAAGCAACTTGATTCTATGTTACTACCAAATATAAGCCAGCAACAATAAATTATTTGTAGACACCTTATACGATTTTGCACGTACGCCAATCTTCATAAGGTGTTTATTAGTGAAATAATGCATTAGATAGAGCAGGTGGAACAAATAAGTATTTTCCTTAATACCAATAACGATAATAGTTTGTGGAATTACATTTACGCAGTTGTTAGTCACAAGCGAACGGTTTTGTGCAGGATACGTACTAATTATAGTAGTAGATATTTGGATAATTATCCTTCGCTTAGTTACTATATAATTCCCTAGTAAGATATAATGTTGAATCCAATTCCGTGGTCTGGTATTACAAAAATGACGTCACTAAGATTGAGTCAATTAGGAATAAGGACTATAATTTATGTAATATTGATAATGTATTGTAAAATATAGCAAATATTGTTTCTTCTTTCTATTACGATAGACAGTAGCAAAAATCTATTTAAAGAAAATTAACCAAAAAGTTAACATCATTTT
>CATIXN010000014.1:2259727-2338483 GCA_949711725.1 Leptidea reali | reverse complement strand
TAAAAATAAATGTTTCTGCATTCTACTCTATCAGGAACATTACTTGTTGGCTTCGGTTTTGGCCTAACCACAATATTTCATCATCATCAGCTGGAAGACGTCCACTGCTGGACAAAGGCCTCCCCCAAAGATTTCCGACGATCGGTTCTGCGCTGCCCTCATGCTACGTATTCCGACGATCGTCGGTCAATCTTGTGGAGGGCCTACCAATACTGCGTCTTCCGGTATGTGGTCGCCATTTGTGGACTTTACTGCCCCAACGGCAATCTGTCTGTCGAGCTATGTGCCCTGCCCACTGTCAGTTCAGTTTTTTTTTCATATTTATTTCACAAAAATTCTAAATCGCTATTCTCTCATAACAAAGATCCTCATAAAATCACCTCCACAGCCGCGTGCGTGCTCTGAATATCATTAGGCAGAAATGAATCCAAAACTCTTATTTTTCCAGAACATTCTTTAATTATGCCGAAAGGTCTTGCTAACGATTACACGTGGAATAGATAATATAATTCCCTCGTTGCTTCTAATTTACAGAAGAGTCAATCTAATAAACTGGAAAGGTAATATTTTATTTGTTGGGAACCTTTATCATTAGATGCATTATAAGTAAGCATTTTATTTAGTCTTAAGGAAGTTTTTAATTGCTATTTTATCTGTATCTGCTTATTTTTATTGGCATAAGTAATTATATCTTATTTCACTTGTATTTCCATTTATGAGTCAGATTTGGACAAATATTAAGATGTAATGAAATCAAAAATAGAAAAGATATCAGCCGGTATTCGGTCATTCGTAATTTTGATTTGATTATAACTGTGAGCGGTACTGAAAAAAATATCTGCAGCACCTATATGGAGCTAAACGCACGATAAGCTAATCTCAGAAGACAAACTTTTACAAATAAATGCGTAACCCTATTATAGACATAATCATTTCATTTTATATTTCATCAAGAACGTCAAGCACAAGAAGCGAGTACGACGATGATTCGGTATTTTTCGTAGCTCGAGTGAAGTCGACGTGTGGTGCGAGTGCGGGCGAGAGTAGACGCCGGGCGAGCGCCAGGCAGGCAGTCACGAAAGAACTATTGAGCGAAGTGGTTGTGTCGCACGCGCATTCCGGGAACACATCTTCTTTTTATATAATCTATTATTATAAGCTATAATAGTCTTTGCTTCATTAATAAATGCTTCTTGCTAATTATTAAGCCGTGTTTTTGTAAGACTGTGTTTTACTTAGCGAGGATCTTGACCATGTGATCGCCGTGCCCCGTCATATTATATTAATCTTTCAAACCTAAAATTATTAAATAAAATTTGCTTTATTATGTTATAACAAATGCTATAATACAGCAGTTATGCCAAAAGTGTGATGCATAGAAAGATCTGAGAAAATGAGAAAGCTACTTTCGGAAAAAAGACAGCCACGTATGAAATCTTCTACCCCTTCGAGAAGGTTGTAGAACATGTATGAATTTCAAGTATGAAAAGATAGTTATATTATTATGAAATATCCTAGTTATGTATGTAAATACGCCTCAAACTTTACTAGCGGCACGCTATAATGGCCGTTTTGACATATTAAAATAGTGATGTGAAATGTCAATTTATTCTCGAAAAAAATATAATCAAATCTATTAGTTTTTGTTGTAAGTAAAAAACAAAAATATAAATGTTTACTTATATTTTTTTATTTGAATTTTGTTTAATTATATTTGAACGAACTGAATATTGGAATGAAAATGAATATACATACTTTATATGCACATAAGAAACATAGAATACAAAAAGAGACCAAAAAACGGTGTCACAGAAGGCCAGATTTGATCAGATTCGTCCATACTGCTATTTTCATTGTCGCCACTGCTATCATCACCTACATTAATTATAAGTTCGTTTTCTAAAATATTATCTATTTTCACATCTCTTTCATAATCTTCCCTTATTAATTTAACAGTTCTATTCACAACCTTTTCCCAGTCTCCTTTAGTCACACGTTTTGTTGTGGTAAATGGGGGCTCTGTATTGCGTCTTGCAGCATATCCCTTAATTTGAGCCCAGATCAACTCAATTGCATTATATGAACAATGGTAAGGCGGTAACCGTATAACTCTGTGCCCATGTTCTTATTATGTTTCACCAATGACGTATCGGATCTTGGTTGGTTTTTTCTTCTAAAAGATGTACTATTTCCGCTTTTAACATGTCAGCTCATCGATTGGTATGAGGCGTTGTCCATAATTATAATAGATGGTTCAGGGAGGCTACACAACATTGAGGTAAACCATTCAGTAAACTTTTCTCCATTAATTTCTTCACGATAGTCTCCAGTCGTTTTTGATGAAAAAGCCATGAGAGAACCTTCGACAAACCCGTTGATGGTTCCGGCGTGAGAAATAATAAGTCGCGATCCTTTTCCAATAGGAAATTTAGACGTAGATGCTGCAGTGTCATCGGTCCAAGAACGATTTACAGTATGGATAGCATTAAGCCATGTTTCATCCAAAAACACAACATTTTCAATTTCTTTCACTCGCCGTAAAAAACTATATCTTGCCATCACGATATCAAATCTTTCCATCAATATTTTGCGTTTGTTTTATTGTTTATATCGAAATCCAACGGTCTTCAAAATCTTCGTTAAAGAACTTTCCCCACCGAAGAAAAATCCAGCTTCCTTCAGTGATTGTTCTTACTTTTTTCTTGTTGGATACTCCTTCCGTAAATAGTATGTCTTCATATTGTCACATGTCTTCGGATGGCATCCGCATTAAAGCTATCGATGCCTACTTCTGGTTTTGTTCGTTTTCTCGTTTTTGGTGTGTGAAGTTTATTGTTTTCAGTCTCACCATATTTTTCTTTAGTTATTCGCATAACAGTTCGTTGTCCAATATTAAGCACATCAGCTACGCGTTCAACCACTGACGTTATAGGTAAAATACACGATCGAAATAGTTACAAAGGCGTATAAAGAACTCACGTGTGTGACTGTTAAGAAAATTTCTCTGCGTACGTTCGGCCATATCGACGAAATCCACAACAAAAAGTTTAAACAGAGTCCATATTAACGAGCAATGGTCAACAGTAGTGCAATATCAATATCCGAAATTCAAACCCAGGTCAAAACTATATCACAATCGCAGTGCACTCACAATTTGTACTTTTCGAAGCAACGTCGAGTCGAAACTGTTTTGTTTTGCATTGAGCATTGACGCGAGTTTGCCGGAGGTTATAGTTGTGCTGGCCAGCGATCCAATGTGACGATCGTATTAGAATTCATTTTTAAAAATTTTGAATTTCGAAAAGCAAATGCCGTGTTTTGTGGTAAATAAGTACAACAATAATTATAATCTTATAAAAATAAAAAATAAATGTTCGCGGGACCCATAGAGCTTAGAAATCAATGTAATAAATAAATTTTGTGTCCTAAAATTATACATTCGATAAATTTTTATGACTAACTGCACGTCACTATTGACAATAAAGTTAGTAATTTGCTCCTTCAATATAATTATTGATAGGAAACTTCAAACAACGTCAAAACGGCCATCATAGCGTGCCCTACGTATCATTCTGAAAAGTTGGTGGAGGAATCCAAACAATGACATGACCTTCCCTGTTCCCTGTTTCCAGGATTAAACGACATACGACCTTCATAAAAAGCACGTTTACTTGTCTGAAATACCAGCAACGCTCCTGTGATTACTCTAGTGTTGAAGTGGAATGTGGGCGGCGGTGATCACTTTACATCTGGACTGGTACTGGTTGGTTCGTCTTCCTCTTCCATTGTTCTCACATTTTAAATATAAGTTTGTATACTAAGTACAAAAAATTATGAAGGGATGAAACAACTCTTTTATTTTGAGATCAGAAAATAAATAGTACAATAAAAATTCCCGCCTTTAAAGTTTCCGAACTTTTAAAAGTACTGGTCGAATTGAAGTGTCTTTACGCAAAATGGTATCAAGAATATCGAGGTTTACAAGAAACGATTTCGGTAAATTATTTGGAATATTGTGATGGTAAATATTTCTACAAATATTTATCGCAAGAATAATAATATTATATTTTACTACTTAGCTGACCCAGCAAACGTTGTATTGCTGATATTAAAATCACGATACAAAAGTAACTGTTGATCGAAGTTGTATGTATTTTTAATGCTGACTCATAATCAAACAAATTAAAAAACAATGTCAAAAAATTTAAAAAAAAAAATCGTGCGGACCACCCTTAAGCTAGCCAATATGCACTAAAAAATTTCATGAGAATCGGTCAAGCCGTTTCGGAGGAGTTCAAAGTTTAACACCATGACACGAGAATTTTATATATTAGAAGATGAACCACGCCTTTGAGGAATTTTTTTTATAATTTTGAGTTTTAATTTGAATTTGTGCCTCCGGTATCTAGTAAAGTTTGAATACGTTTCTACCAGAGAATTTAACTCCTTTATTTCTCGATGTAAGATGTTGTCGAAACGTCTTGAACGAAATATTTCAATTTGTAGTTGAATATTCATTGTATCTGTAATTATTTACATGAAAACTGCTGGATAATTTTATTCATACTTGTTATTAAAACACACACCACGCAGAATGGTCTTTGGGTGTATCTTCAGTTAGATACGATGCAAGTACTTGCAAATCTTTATTAATATTTTCGGGAAGTCTTTGTTATAAAAGGTCAATTTCCAAATGATTAGTTGTTTCCACGTTCTGCACTGCATACATAGATACAGTAGATTAATATGATATTGACACGAGAGTGGGTCAGGGATTGGAAATAATACTCCGCTTATAGGAACGAGTATTTATTTGTGTTCAACTCTTTTTCTGTACTTGCACTTCACCGGTCTGCCGCTATTCCTTTTGTGGGCGGCGGTACTCGTACCTTCAACGCATGACACCGCACCGAACACTGAGTCTCTTCTATCTTTTTCTTCTTGGATCACTTTCCACTTTTCACTACTTCTTCTTTTCTTCTTCTTCGTCCTTTACACTTTTGAGTCAGAACTAGAACTGTCGTAGGCCACGCTTAGTACGGCTTATATATCCCCGGATCTGTTCTATTTTCAAAATAATTCTTCCATTCCATCTTTAAATTTAAATTGTACTAGAAATTTCTTTTAAATATTGTTATCTTGCTAACACATTTTCTATCCAGAGTAAAAAGATACTCTGTTCGATTTGATCTCGAACTTACTAGAAATTTCCATTAACTTTACAAAACCCAAAAAAATTCATGCACTGGTAGGTGTATCGAATCCGGGTCTACAGCGTCTAAAGTAAACACATTTCCGCTGAGCTACGAGTATTGCTGACGGAGCTGTTGAAATTAACAATGTCTTGAAGTTTAACAACTCTCATCATTTACGTTGCTGCACGATGTGAAGTTTGGCAACTCTCATCATATACGTCGAAGCGTTGCTACGCAACAATATATTAAATTAAGGAACCGAGAGAACTTATCTAAAAAAAATCAACACTTTACCTTCACTTTCTGTGCGAGTCGTTCTCCAAACCCGCAAACCAAACGTTACGATTATGTCCATTTACCAGTTTTAAGAAACAATGATGGATACTGATGAGGCGTGTAAATAGCCTGCACCACTGTGTAAGTTGTAAAAACAACTAATTTGGTGGTTAAAGATAAGAATGAAACTAGATCCCTAATGATGAATCCTCGAGAAAAACCAATACCACAGAAGTAAATCGCAGCAATTTAAGCTCAGTTACCTTGGCTATGCTGAGATCCTACTCTAGGGAGTTGAAAAGATGCACCGTTGGCCGTTGCGTTTATGCACCCGTGGTTTTGAATTAATTACCGGCTGGCAAAATCAGCCATTTTTCTTAAATTCACCAGTAGAATCCACACTGCACTATAAAGTCTCATTGAAGCAAAGATGCTGGTATATTTATTTCTTGAGACTCTTCAAGTTTTCATCACAGAGGAATTTTAAAAATAGCCTCGCGTACTCATCCATGGTGGTTGGTCGAGCGAGAGCACGTCATTGATGCCTTCTACTGGCAATGTTGTGAGAAAAACTCAATATACCTTGATACGTATATGGGCGCTACTGCAAAATACAGCCCCATGCTTTAGACCCAATTAGTTTTTTCATTGCTTTGTGAACTGCTCGAACGCAAGTGGCGTTGCGTGAGTCCCTTCATTGTGTACTACATTTATCAGCGAGAATATTCCGAAAATCTAGTCTGATTCATGCTGCTGTCCACCGTCACACAACATGCGAGAAATTTTGGATATTATCCTCAATATCTGGATATATGGGTAACTACACAGCTCCAAACTGTGTGATGAGCTCCCTTGCGCCATCAACAACAGTCAGGACGATACGAGATGGTTGCCTTCAAAGTATGTACACCTTCCTAAAAGGCCGGCTATATTCCTGTGGTTCTTCTGCTATTGTAGAAGAATGTTGGCAACATTAATCTCTTAACATCAGGTACGCTCATTTGTCCTTTCTTTCATAAACAAAGGACATTAAACATAGCATCGCAACCATTTGTGTTTGATATGTATTATTATAAATTATAATATATAAAATTATAATTATAAATTATTGGTTGATGCAATAACAATTAATTCAATGACATTATAATTCTCATTTCGACTAATCGTGTCGTTAAGAGTAAATTCTTCAAGCCAATAAAAGCAGTACTTTGCTACAAACCCGAAGCCAGACACAATAAAAATCATTTGCAAAATAAAGCAATGCAAGCTAGCCTCTTGCTTACTGAAGAACTAATTAAAAGTTGATTATTATACAGTTGTGCTTGAGTCTTTTTAGCTCTCCATATTTATTATTTCAAGTAATCTTTTTAATATTGCAATAATTATCTGGATATAATTTTGCCTATTCGTAAAATTTTTTGCGCATGGCAGATTCTCACCAAGTTTACAACATAATGAAATCGTTGCTCTAAAATACATAATGCAGACATGGAACAATATCATATACATATTTGGCCCGTGCTTGCCTGGGGCGTAAAAAAAAAATAGGGTATCGTAAGAGGCGACCAAGGGCTGTTTTGAAGTTGGAGAATCACGCTACAGTCTTATGACGTCGACACGTATAACGAAAATCTGTTTGTTTGTGTCCAACATATCATTGACTCTATCAATGATTTGTTTGACACCTCCAACATACATTGATATGCAAACGACAGCACTGGTGATGCCTTATACACGGTCCATGCTGGTCTCTCTCGGGAAATCGTCGATCAGTGCCGGGAGAAACTTGAGTCTTCTATCGAGTCCTCTCTTCAGAATGTCGCAGAATAGGGTAAATTGAAGGTTGTCTAAATTACCCTCTGAAGACTCAAGTTTGCGCGTTTACCACTAAAAAAGCCCTATTTATCATATCAACGCTCTTCGACAATACCTCCCTTAAAGCCTCGCCTGGTATCGTCCAGCTGGGCGTCATAAATTGAACACGGCCATACTTCAAGCCGGCCATCACTCTACCGCTCTACAAAGCGCGGCTCCAGCGACACATGGAGTATTGGTGTCATCTCTGATCTGGCGCCCTAGTCGATCCATTTGACCGCGTCGGGGACCCGGATGCTCTGTGAACGGCTATATCACTTGGCGTAGCATAGAGACGTTGCTTCATTGCGTGTTTTCTACCGCATTTATCATGGGGAGTGTTCTGAAGCTGTTTCATCTGATTCCTACCACCAAATTCCACTTTCGCACGACACGCCACAAATTAGGGTATTATCAAATACAAATAGAAATACAAATATTTTTATTTTGTCTCAAAAGAAAAACGTATTATACAAAAAAGCCATGTACATGCTACTACATACTCATAATACCTACTACACAACATTATACATCACAACCTTTAGATACAAACATTAAGAAGAAGCCTATATACTTATGTTTGGTAAGTGCATCTAGACAAGTAGGTACGAAGTTTTTATTGCTAGGACTTCTTAAAGAACCTAGGCACATACAGACAGTAGGTTTTATGTGAAGCAGACATAAAAGCTGGTGCCTTCCCAGAAAATTGATATTTTGCTGGAGTGGTAGGTATGTAGTCTACATTATGACAATAATCTACTAGTACATGGCTGAGCTCTAACTCCTAACTAAGTTTCCCTGTGTTTAGGATATTAGTACTCCCCGTGTATCGGTCTGTTATTCCATAGTTCAAGAATGTGTATGTCTGACTATTATAATGCACAAAATGAGTAGTAGTTTAATAATTTTGAGAGGAAAAATAAATAAATAATATAATATAGTACATAATTAATTTAAAGGTATGAGTAGTAATGAGTAAATATGTAGGTCGGTATGTATACCACCAGATAATTATGTACATACTAGTGAAGGTATATGATTGTATATTTCTTTATATGCATGAAATATAGATAGATATAATATTTTCTAAAATAATATGTGCTTATTTGCTAATTAGTGACGTAAGGTATCTAAATTATTACCTAGTTGTAAATTAAGCAAGTTTAAATATATCCTAAACCTATTGAAATATAAGTATTATTAAATAATATCGTATATTAATTATTTAGGTCAACTGATGTAATGTAAATGATGCGTGTAATGTGATATTTAATTAAAGCAGAATTACTTTCGGTACATACCCAGACCATTTCGCTAGTTGGGTAGTTAGGTAGCTAACCTGATTCACATATTTGGTTTGTTAGACTTAATTAAATAACAGGATGTCTACCAATTGATAATCAAACACACTACATTATCACCACAGTTTCTAATAAAAATGGTAATCATTGCACAAAATAAATTGTACTTCGCTGTTGTATTAAAATTACATGTACCCTCAATAAAACAATAAGTGAGTTGATACCAACATGAATCAACACAGTATTAGCAGCTACTAGATGCGACAAGATGCAGTTATAAGTTGTATATTAATATATATATTTTTTTTTGTGGTGGATTTTATTTATTGATCCTAAAGTAGTTTAACTTACTAAGAAGAGTCATGTTATATTTTAAATGTATTACGTTATAATTTCTAACAATTCTCCAGATTCTCTATAGTCTTTTGTTAGAAACCAGTTTTGAACTTCATGTTTGAGTTTATTTGTGGTCATTTCAAAAATATTTAGATCTTTATTTATTTTATTATATAGAGAATTTGCTAAGAAAGGGATTTGTTTATTAGTAAATTTTGTTTTGTTTGATGGTATTTGACAGACATTATGTCGGAGCCTTTTTTGCTTAATTTGTTCGCGTATTGTGTTATATGGGAGTTCATTATGTTTATATAGAAGCACATGTAAAATATACAACTGTCTCACGCTCATTAGCCTATTTTCACGATACAGCTGCTTTGTGGGATGCCTAAAACGTTTAAAAAACATTACCGTGCCCGTTCTATACTTATTAGGTGTGATTTCGGGACTCCTCCCCATACCGGTAGGCAATATATTAATAGCGATTGTACCAGGGACACATAAATGTTTTTTGTAAGTTCCGGATCTGTGACATGTCGTAAGCTTTTAAAAATATATATTAGTTTCCTAATTCTGCTTGTCTGGTTATCGATATGTATGTCCCATCTCAGGTGTCTGTCTAGATAGACTCCTAGGTATTTAATATGGTCAGCTTTTTGGATATTTGTCAAGATAGACTCCTAGGTATTTAATATGGTCAGCTTTTTGGATATTTGGACAGTTGCAATAGTCAGATCGACCAGGAAAATGCATACATGAATGTATTTTAATCTGATAGTCCTGATCAGGATTGTTTCTGGTTGAAATTGAGAATGGGACATACTTCGTTTTATTTACATTTAGGGTCAATATGTTGCGTTTTAGCCAATTAGATACTTTGCATAACCCTCGATCTGCTATTTCCTTACTTACTTCCTGAAAATATTAATTCAGTGTCGTCTGCATATGTTGACATGACAGTGTTAGGTAATTGCATGTTACAGAGCTCATTAATATATATAGTGAAGAGCGTTGGCCCGAGTATGCTTCCTTGCGGAACTCCACAGTCAACATAGACCTCGTCACTTAGATATTGGTCAATTTTAACCGCTTGTTTGCGTTTTGTAAGGTAGCTTTCAAAAAGTTTAAGCTGAAAACCCCTTATACCGAGTTGCTCTAGTTTATGTAAAAGGTTGGGAGCAGAGACAGTGTCGAATGCCTTCGTGAGATCTAGGAAAACGCCCAAAAACTTTTTACCTGAATCCAGGTTATTAACTAAATCATATGTTATTTTTGTTACTGCGGTAAAAGTTGATTTTATGGGGCGGAAACCAAACTGATTATTCGATAACAAGTTTTTTACTCTCTAGGTATATCACCAATTTTTTGTTTATGATCTTTTCTATAATCTTGGATAGTGCAGGAAGTAAAGAAATTGGGCATAGTTCGAAGCACTATCTCTATCTCCACCTTTATAAATGGGACATATAATAGATTTTTTCAATGCAGTGGGGAAAACTCCTGTCAAGAAACAAGTATTGCAAATGTGTGTAATGGGTTTGCAAATAGCAAATTTAGTATTTTTATAAAAGTCGTTTGATATTCCGTCCCATCCTGGAGCGCTTTGAGATTTGAGTGAATTAATTGTGCTGATAATTTCGGATTCATTTACAAGAAAGAGAGCAAACGATGATTCAGGAGTTTTAGTAGATTTTTCATTGTCTTTTTTCACCATTAGTTCTGCTGAGAGACTAGCAGATATATCTGCTGAAAGTGAGGATCCTACTGTGGCGAAGTATTTGTTTACAATATTTACAGAATCGTTTGGAGAAGATGATAAGCTTAATAGTTCCTTACATTCGTTAGTTTTACCACTACCAATATTGCAAATTTGTTTTATATTATCCCACATATCTTTAGTTTTATGTACGGAATTATTTAGTAATTGCCTATCGTATTTCCGTTTGGCTGCTTTGAGGATAGAGTTACACATGTTTCGGTAAAGTCAGTAAGTTTTTTGCAATTCAATATTATTAGGAGCTTTACGACACTTTTTATGCAGATTGTCTCGCTTCCTGATTGATCTTATTAGCCCTGGGGTTATCCAGAGCTTTATTTTTCTTTTAGCGCTGGCAACTCTCTTTACCACAGTATGTTGTTTGATTACATTTGCTAAGTAGCTGAGAAACATATTCGTTGCTATATTAGCATCTGCAGAATCAGTAATGAAATTCCAGTCCGTGGTTAGTAGCTTTGCTAGTGCAGCTTCATAATTAATTCTTTTTACAGTTTTATATTCAATATTATGCCGCATAATAGTTTTTGAGATGTTAAGTAGGACTGACGCATGATCCGTAATGTCTGTCTTAATCACAGCCACAATATTGTCACATCGAGTTTTAAGCAAAATGTGATCTAAGCAGCTGTTGTTTCTGGTTGAAAATGTATGTCCTGGTAGAATATCATGGCTAGCAACTAGGGATAAAAATTCGTCCGATTGTCCTTTGGTAGTGATATTATCAGGACTGATATTTATATTGATGTCCCCTACAATAATTATATTGTTATACATTTTATGCTGTATCAATAATGCATCCAGTGATGAAATGAAATTGCTTGTATCTCTTCAAGCTGGCGGCCTATAGATACAGATTATGCATGTATCACCAGATGTAAGAGTCAGACAGTTCACCCCAATGAGATAGGGCTCGCTTACTGAAAAAGACAATTCTTCAGACTTTTAACGTACGTCACTAGTCCGTCATTTTGGTTTAGTAGTCGTGATGTCTTGTACGATTTATATCCAGAAAGCACTGGGTTTGTCCTATCACTACTAAGCCAGCACTCCGTAAGTATGATGATATCAATACTTAACTTCATTCTTGTTAACAAAACATTTAGTTCATCAATATTCCTATATATGCTTCTAATATTTTGTGTCATTATCACTGGATGTGTGGCGCTCCTCCACAGTGCGGTTTTCAAGGAACTTGGAATGAGCTTCCTTGTGCAATGTTTCCGGGACGATGCGACATGGCTACATTTTTCTTAAAGGCCGGCTACGCTCCTGGGATTCTCTTGTGTTACAAGAGAATGTGGGCGGTGGTGATCACTTCACACCAGGTGACCCGTACAGTCGTTTGTCCTCCTTTTCCATAAAAAAAACATTCTCTACAGTATCTGTGATTGGCTCCTTTTCTATATATATAAAGTTCTACCGGTAATTGACTCATCACGAAATCTCAGTAACTACAAAGCTTACAAACTTGAAATTTGGAAGGTAGGTTCTTTCTAGGACGTAGGTGTCAGCTAAGAAACGAATTTGAGAAACTCCTTCCCTAAGGGGGTGAAAGGAGGGTCGAAGGTTGTATGAAAGTCCTATGTTTTTCAAGTTAGAGACGTGAAAATTTACATTTAGGTTATTAGGTTTAAATAACATAAATCAGTCGATGTCATTTTGGGAAATCCTCTTTTCAGGGTGGTAATATAGGGGAATAAAGTTTGTATAGAAAAATTTGAATTATACTTATTTCAACTTGAAATTTGAAATGTAGGTTCTTTATAGAAGGCAAGTGCAAGAAAAAAGCATGCTATTAAAATCCCCCACCCCAAATGTGAAATGGGGGTTGGAAGGTTGTATGAAAGTCTTATTTTTTTGAAGTTAGAGACTTAAAAATCGTAATTTAGGTTACTCGCTATAAGTAATGTAAATTTGTACCTAAACGTTATTTTGTGAAATCTCCCCTTAAGGGTAGTTAAATAGGGGATGAAATTCTGTATAGGAAAGTTTAAATTATTGTTAAATTGAAGTTTGGTAGGTCTTCTTAGGAAGTAGGTATCAGCTACGAGTAAGAAAGGGGGTGTAATTGGGTTTGAATCAACTATTCAATGAAAGTTTTATGAAGTTCGGCCGTATTGTATTTTTATTATTTTTGTATAGGTACCTATATAATTAAAGTCTACTTCTTCAAAGTCTACTTCTAAAAGGCTACTTCAATCATAACATATACATTCACTCTGATAGTCAGGCAGCATTGTTGGCTTTAGACGCTGACTTGACGTCGTCTAAGTTAGTCAATAATTGCGTTGAATGCCTGAATTCATTAGGCATGAAAAACAGAGTGATTCTCAGATGGGTCCTAGGGCATGCCGGAATCATAGGCAATGAAATGGCCGATGAGCTCGCAAGAGCTGGGGCTAAAGCAGTCCGATATGGTCCGGAACCCATTTGTGGACTGCCCAAGAGCGCCATCCGACACACCCTGAGTAACCAATGTAAACAAGAAGCACTTAAACGCTGGAATAACTCTTCAGGTTTAAACCACTCTAAAGCACTGATAAGGGCATTCAACAGTAGCTATGCGAATGAAGCCCTATCATTGAACAGGAAAAATCTATGCATACTCACTAGGATGCTAACCGGGCACTGTCGCCTAAACAAGCACGTCAGTGTGTTCGGCATCAGAAGCGACAAAGCTTGCAGGTTCTGCCTTGAGGATGATGAAACACCTATTCATCTACTCTGCGACTGCGGCCCACTAATGCATAAGCGTAACACAATCTTTGGTAACTACTTCGTACCACCAGATAGTGTTTGCAACACTCGCGTCAAGGAACTACTGCGGTTCGTAAAGGCGGCAGGGCTTGACGATGAGCTTTAGTATGAGTGGCGAACACAATAGTCCAATTCTGGACGCGGTGTTACTAGGAACCTTTTAGGACCAGGAAATAGTCACCCTCTTCAAATAATAATAATAATATATAATTAAAGTATCTTTGACACCTACGCCTTTCAAATAACCTTTGAACCTGAACACGTGCTTAGAAAAGCCAAAATTATTGTATGGAATGAGTGTGCTATGGCCCATAAGAAAGGCATTGAAGCTCTTAATAGGACTCTGCAAGATATAAGGAATTGTAAACGACGTATGGGCGGACTCACGGTACTATTGGCTGGTTACTCCAGACAGACGTTGCCTGTTGTCTCACGAGATGAAGAAGGCATGCCTTTTGTCATCAATTCTATGGGCTAAAGTTAATATTTTGTCCTTTAAAGTAAATATGGGTGTCTTTCTTCAACACGATTTAAAGGCGGAGGAGTTCTCCAATTTGTTGTTAGACTTTGGTTATGGAAACATTTTGGAGGAGGGATGTAAATTAAACATTTCCAGTAATCTTGGTCATATTGTGAGAGATCTGACTAGCTTAACGGACAGACTCTACCCCAATATTGTTAGATCTGGAGTGAATTGCGTTGCATGGCTGAGAGAAAGTTCTTTCTCCAAGAAACGACCCAGCCATTGATTGCCCTTCCAGCAAGAAATTATCTCATAGGAAATCAGAAATTATGCGTGGACGAAGTTGCGGGCAACTGCTAGTTTAATATATATTATATAAACAATCATTTAAGTTTTACCAGATGTTGGTTTTTCTTTGGTCGATTTGTGCGTTTAATACATTAATTATATTGAACAAGTCTAGCTTCCACACTCGATATGTTTCACCAGCTTCTTTGCACAGGGTGCCAGCTAGATTATGGGTACCACAACGACGCCTACTTCTACAATTACCATCAGCTGAACGTCCTGCTCGTCTCGTCCCTTATTTTCATAAAAACATGTTAAGCTCGTTCGGTATAGTAAGCTTGAGTGACGACTCAAGCTTACAACGCGAACAGGACATGATTGAATTATACTATGTACATTTTGATTCTAAATTTTTAAGTTTAACTCTTTCACATCTTTAATATTAATCTACATCCCATAAATAGAGAAACGCATATGTACAAAAATATCTAGTGATCTAAAAGAATTTCTGGTTTAAATATTTACCTACCAGCCAAAAGAAATACTAAAAATTACGCCTGATAAGAATTTATAGTAAACTATCTTACAGTAGTTTGAGACTGTACATTATCTTACAATGTGGCAAAAAAGAAATACTTTAAGAAATAAAATTATTAAGTAAATATAATAATATTTTCTAGCATACAATGTATTACTAATGATCATTGATTATTGGTATTAGCTCCAATTTAGTAGAATATGTAGATATCTAATTACCAGCATCCATGGTGACCCGTGCTTTTCTTGGTTATAAAGCAACCTAAGTAAATTATGTATGGCCATCGCATCATCATCATCATCAGTCGGAAGACGTCCACTGCTGGACAAAGGTCTCCCCCAAAGAATTCCACGACGATTGGTCCTGCGCTGCCCTCATCCAACGTATTCCGGCGATCTTGACCAGATCGTCAGTCCATCTTGTCGGGTGCCTACCAACACTTCTTCTTCCTATTATACGCGCATATTAGTGTGAAATTTAGCTGCAATTATTAAACCTGGCAACTTATTGGAAATTAATAGAGGTAAAGTTACAGAGGTCACGCCTCAATAATATTGATAGCAAATTGTACCTGTGTTACTGTTAAAATTAATTACTTCAGTTACTATAGAAATTAACCAGTGGGAGGGTCCTTTGCGCAGGATGACGGCTAGTTTATGTGTACCACAACGGCGCCTATTTCTGCGCTGAAGCAGCAATATGTAAACATAACTGTTTCGGTCTGAAGGGTGCCGTAGCTAGTGAAATTACTGGGCAAATGAAACTTAACATCTTATGTCTCAAGGTGACGAGCGCAATATTATAGTGCCGCTCAGAATTTTTGGGTTTTTCAAGAAACCTGAACGGCACTGCATTGTAATGGGCAAGGCGTATCAATAACCATCAGCTGATCGACCTGCTCATCTCATCCCTTATTTTCACTAAAAAAAAAGACATTTATCTGACCTCCTCTTGACCTGACCTCAACTATGGCCGCTCTGTAGAATTAATTTAATTAGATCTTGAATGGAGTGCTGTAGTCTTCTTTGAGATTGATCTGCCAAATATCTAAGAACTTGCAAAGTTATATTAAACAGAGCGCCGAGCAAAACTATGACGAATCGCTGTATGGCACACTTAACTGTATTTGACATCGTCACAGGTTATGAAAGTTTGATATTTAGAAAAATATTCAGCCAAAAACACTGAATGCGTTGCAAATGGCTGTGGAAAAGAATCCTAAAGAAGAGCGGGTCAACTGCATCTCTCAGTGATTCCATCGATTCCTTTATTCCTTCTCAGTGATGGTGACAGTGTCGACGTTGAATATTTGAAAAACAGCAAAGACCAATGATTAATTCTGTTTTTTAATATTTTAAGTATGACAGTATGACTCAACTTCATATTATTTTTCTAACAAATAAAGGTAACAGAATAAATTGTGAATTTCCCCAAAGCTCGAGGTCAGAATATAGAGCTGTTCCTTTGGGATATGAAAGTGTTGGTTATTTTCCCGCTCTCGAACCATTGTTTATAGCTAACAGATTCATTTTAACAGTATCTTACATAAATAAATAAAATATATAATATTCAATATAAATACTAGGCTCTTTTTTATAGTCAATATTATTTACTTTGTCTTAAGACTAATTAAAAACTAATAAAATGCAACTCTGGCAGTAAGCTGTTATTTCTGGGAAGTTTGCAAAATGTAGACAGAAACAATATAAGTAGTTAAAGTACATTTACGATTTAAGCATAAATTATATAATGCATTTGAATTCCTAAAAAAGTTATTGACTTCAGCAAGCAGGTATTAAAACAATTATATTATATTTAATTATTAGTAAAGTTTTATTTAGACTTCATTATTTTTTTCCCTTATGCATGGAGAAACTTTCCACCTGGAATTCCATTAGTTTTACTAAAACCCGAACGTGGACCATATACCATGCCATACCATAGACCCTCGACCCATTGTTCAACAGTTACTTACTACTAAAGTTCTTCAAAATATGTGTAAATATTTTATAGATATAATTCATAAAACATTTGTATCTTCCAAGTTTTCAAAACTCGTCTTCAAAGCCCTCACAAATTCCACGGCAGGAAATTCATGGCAAATATTTTAGCATACAAATACCTCAAGAAGTACATTACGAGAGCTTTTACCGATACGTCGAGTTTTATGTACCGTCTTATTCTGTTCGATAAATTTTTTGTTACTTTTTGCCCTTTATAAGTTAGATTGAACGAAATCAAATAATTATGTTTTATTTACACATCCTCTGCGAATGTGGTCCTTTATTGCGTTAATATAGCATCTCATTTATTCACCAGTGGGAGGCTCCTTTGCACAGGATGCCGTCTGGGTACCACGACGGCGCCTATTTCTGTCGTGAAGCAGTAATGTGTAAGCATTATTGTGTTTCGATCGAAAGGGCGTATAGCTAGTGAAATTACTGGGCAAATGAGACTTAACATCTTATGTCTCAAAGTGACGAGCGCTTTCTAGGTTTCTCAAGAATCCTGAGCGGCATTGTATTGTTATGGGCAGGGCGAATCAATTACCATCAGCTGAAAGTCCTGCTCGTCTCATCTCTTACTGTCATAAGAAAATCTCTTTGGGTAGTCTTTAAGAATTCTTCAACCACTTGATACACGTCAGCTCACTGCAAAACATATACGTCAGCTCCTTGATTTGTCAGAGAGTCAGCAGCATGTCTTCCTTTAATTCTGGTGCACGGAGGTGCCATGGATCCCAAATGAGGGTATCCCAGAATAGTGTGGCGTCTTGGGAATAGGTCATTGGTCTTTATAGCCATTGGATATTGATGTTGAATTTTAGTACGATGCTGTTACTGTAACGTGAGGGCAGTTATTTTTTTTTATATTATTTATTTATACTATTAATCATTTACAGAAAGAATCTTAAAAGCTAACATAGTCCCGCCCATTTGTCTGCAGGTCTGTCTCTTGTAATACATTAATGCTTATTAGAACATTGATTTTAATACAAGTGTAATTAACATATATTGATAAAAAATATAATAAAAAATCTAATTTTATTTTAAGGCAGTGTTGACAATAAATATTTCTTAAGTTTATTTTTTAAATTTTCTTTTACTGGTTTCTAGTCGGATGTCCTCAGGCAAGCTGTTTAATAGATAAGGTAGGCGTTTTTGCAAAGTCCTATCTCCGTTAGTTAGTTATTGATTCGAGGAACCTCGAGCTTACCAGCGGACATCAACCGAATATCGTGGTTGTGCATAATTGGGTTATGTTCTTGATTGCCATGATTGTTAATTGCTAATAAGTACTTATGTTTAAAGCTTACTGGCAATACTTTACATATTTAATAGACACTTAATACACTCGTTTTCCATAGAAAAAGGCAAAAATGCCATCAAACATATAATTGATGTAGTTTGTAGCGTTGAAAATCAAGCGATCTCGTCGTTTGACAGCTGACAATAGAATTTCACAAGCACATTTATAGTTTGCGGTATCCATGAATGATGTTTTGTTAGAATGCAATTTGTACAGAATAATCCTTTGACTAGATACGCATAGTACTTGCGTAGCTCTATGAATATTTGAGTTTTATTTACCCTTACGGATTCTTGTTTGAATGGCTTATGCTTTGCAACTTCAATCATCTTATTATAAGCTACTAGCAGTTGCCCGCGACTTTGTCCGTATATATTTGTGATTTCCTATGAGATTCTTTTCCTACTGGAAGGGCAATCAAACCCATCGACAATAGTCCTACTGCTAGTAAAAACCGCACTTAATTGTTCATACTGAAAGAGGTAGCAATTTACATTTTTTTTGAATAAAGAGCTGACCATTAAATGTTTTCCAAACTTCCCAGTAGACAACATTTCTAGTTCTTCTTTCGGGCTTAAGAAAAATCTGGTGAACTGACTCTTGAGCACGACACATACAACTGGCCATGCAAGAAACAATCATTTCTGAGATCTTTACTGGCTAGTTTCAAAGTATGGCCCTATGCTTTTTTAATTGTCATCGCTTAGAATAGTTTAACCGGAAATTGCAGACGTTTCAATTCAAATTGTTAATCCGATGGTATCAAGGGAATCCTAGGGATAAAGACTGTTTCCCCTTGGTTGACGCCAGTAAAAATGGTGGCTTCGATCACATGTTTATGCAAGGACCTGAAGTCTGGTTCCATTGCAAAGTTTTAGAGGGTTTAAAATATTTAGAGAGCCAACTTTGAGGTATAGTATGTGAGGTGGTATTCCTGGTGGCTCAAGAGTGTGATGAAACTCTACAGGATAATGCACCGCATCATCACCTCCAATACAGTGTCTAAAGATTTATATTTTATTTGAACTAACTAAAAATTATTAATACTTTTGGCTGAGCCGGTTCTTGGAGAAAAAATAGCTCTTTCTTAGTCATGCAACGCAATTTTCTCCAGATTGAAAAATATTGAGGTAGATTCTGTCCGTTAAGCTAGCCAGATCTCTCACAACATCACCAAGGATTATTGGGAATGTTTATTTCACCTCCCCGCTCCAAAATGTTTTCCCATCACCAATGTCTAGCAACAAGTTGGAGAACTCATCCACCTTTTGAATCATATTGAAAATGACACCTATATTTACTTTTAAGAACAAAATATTAACTTTAGGCCATAGAACTGTTGACTTAAGGCAAGCCTTCACTTCATCTGCACGTGTCTCTCGTGAAACAACAGGCAACGTCTGTCTAAATTCACTAGCCAATAGTACTGTGACTCCGACCATAAGTCGGTTACAATTCCTCATATCTTGGACAGTCCTATTTAGAGCTTCAATGCCTTTCTTATGCGCTTACGTACACTCCTTCCATAAAATAATCAGAAAAATTCAATTTATATTATATATTAATTATATTACTATTATGTATTTCACTTGAAACACGCCAATTACATTCGTAATTATATTATATTACTTCATCTTCAGCAATTCCGGCTATGTGTTGATCATGATGATTAAGTATAACAATTTTTTTATTGAATAATTTTACCATCGAAAGGCGTAGTTGGCAATAGTATTTTAATTACACCTATACAAAAAATACCACAACGGCCGAAGTTCATAAGAAAACAAATGACATTAAATATTTTATTTTGAATTGCGACATCTATAATCTGATTTAGTTAATAATCAAATAGTGATGATATTATAAGCTACAAGAAGGCTATTTTAGGCTAATATATAGTACAGATTCGATGTGCTATTATTTCAAAACCGAATTGAATTATGAGTAAAATATTGTGACTGGCTTATATTTATTCGTTTTTCGTTCTGTGTAAATGAGTGAACCTAATAAAGAAATTTAATACATTATAAATTTTTATTACTGAAAAGAAAAAACCGCAAAAACATTAGTGACATTATGGACCTAATGCAGTGGCACTAAGAGTAGCAAAAAGGCATAGGCGTTTTCAATCCGGGAATTTTGATATCAAAGATGCACCTCGCTTTTGGCGCATGTTATGGATTAAAATTGACATCATTCTGAAAAATTAGAGTATGATTAGCATTTAAGTAGTTACGACATTGCTGAAGAGCTGTCAAATCTAGATAAAACAAAATGAAAGAACTCGTTTGCGATTCTTTAGAAGATTGAATAAAATCGAACCGTTTTTGAAGAGATTGTGATGAGGAGTGGATCACGTTCAACAAGAGTGTTCGAAAAAGAACGTAGTCAAAAATTTTGCTAGGTTTCACAGAGTGTGCCAATTCCCGTGGTAACTCCCAATATGGTGATGTTGTGTTTTCGGTGGGATCGGAAAGACATTACTCATAATGAGCTTTTCCCGGGCAGAACCATTTATCGAATCCCTACTGGCAAAGTCTGATGAAGTTAAAGCAATAAGTTGAAAGAAAGTGCCTGGAATTGATCATCAAAACTTAAATTTAATCATTTTTGTTTTCTTTCTATATTGTTTATTAAAAGTTCCAACATAGTCCCAATACAAGTGTCCTAAGACAACTTAATGGGAAGTCTCAACCACTAAAATGTATACGCTTATCTTTGAAATAAACAAAATTTATTTAAAAAAAAAGATCATTGGAAAGGGTGTGTCTTTCGTCACGATAACATTGTAAGCTCAGCAAAAAATAAGATAGTTTAACTGGCCACCTGCCAGTTAAACTATCTTATGTATGCGCCATATAGCCCTAAGCCTACACCTTCAGATTTCCACCTGTTTCGGTTTCCTCAGAATTCTTTAGCCAGTTAAGTTAACAAATTCAAGAAAGGACCGAAAAAACTACTTGTCGCTTTTCACTTATCAGTCTTTAAATGTTTGTGTAATATGATCGAACGAATGACCACAAACCTAACTAAGTGTTAATGAAATTAAAAAAAATACTTTGAGCTTTCATATAAAATGGGAATAATTATCAATAACCATTACATCATACCAAAAGTCAGTTTTTCAGTTTATATGCCACGATATATTCCATTTAGTTCAGTTTATTTCAGAGATGTGATCATGCTAATACTTGCAGACAAACCAACCAACGAACAAAATTATAATACAATTCTTTTAGCCACGGTTGTATCAGTAAAATGTGTATAAGTTGCATTTTTAATATTTAATGCGTAGATAAAAAATACAGTATGCTTACGATTTTGTTTTATGTATAGATCTCAGATTAAGGATTGGTCTCCGCTGCGTTCCAACTAGATACGGCAGGCGTAGTCGCAAAGTGTGGCAGCTAATACTACGCCCAAGTGGACGTACTCAAGCCGTCAAATGTGTGACGTGCCAGATATTCTGTTAAACTTTGATAATAATTGAAACTGAAATGCCGGGTTACGTAGTAATAATACTTGGTAAAAATAATATAACAAGAAATAAGAAAGACACTGGGATCACAATCATATCATCAGTAAGTATTTAGTATTTCATTAATTTCAATGTATGTTACACGAAGCGTATGTTACAAAATTTGAAAGATGCCATTTAGTGTCAAGATGCCACACACACAAACATCTAATAGTTGCCGTAACAAAAAAAGCTATTGTTCTTAGGTAGTGCGGTATCTGGTTGCAGCGGAGCGAAGACCAATCCTTAACTAAGGTATAGATCTTAAGTAATCAGTTATATTATGGAGGTTTCTAAGCGCATCTCCAAGTGCTCTGAATGCTTTATGCCCGTTCCATTGGATCCGTTCAGATTAATCACATGGGTTTAATCAAAGTGAACGTAATAGACACACACGTGGCTCTGTTTCTGTTAGAAATTCAGGCTCTGCTAGCTCATGTTTGAATATTAAGGAGCTGAGATAATATTCGCTTGTAAATACATGATCAATCTTCAAATATGACATTTAATTTATTCGTAAATCAAATTATATCAGAATGTCAAATGTTATTGTTATTTGTTTTACAAAATATTTTATAAAAAAAAAAACGGAACAAAAAAATTTAATTAAAATATGTAACCTTTAAAGTTATGAATCTGCAAAATTCGTGTAACAATAATTTTGTACCACTTCTTGTTATTGAAGCGTATGTTTTCTGAAGTGTTCATAAAATAACAAACCATAAAATATCTATTCCTCATTTGTGTCTCAATTACTCTGCTGCAGAAAAATGTATTCTGTTGATCGCATAGACACTATTAAAACTTTTAGACTTATCAGTGTTAAGAAAACTAAAGATCTCTGGGGAATTTCTGTTAACATAGTAAAATCTACAGATAAAACAATAGTAATTATAAACACAGATTTACCATAAATATTCAAAAAGTTTGTGGAATGTTGTATATTTCCAAATTTAGTCAGGAGATAAAGATTCAACACAAATATAATTTGAAAAACTATCAGATAGTGGCTACTTTCGAGGGTTGAACAAAGCATACAAGATTTTATGACGATATTTCAAATTTTATTTGTGTATAATTCTATAAGTGAGGATTATCACATTAAAAACATAACAAATTGTTTAGATTTACAAGAGCGACATCTCAAGTCAATTTCATAATATGCAAATATTGGGGTTAAGCAGGTTATCAACTGTAAAGTAGATCCTGTAGATGAAGCCACAACCTGAGAGTTGAACAAAGCATACAAGATTTTATGACGATACGTCACTCGAACAGTTAGCTCAGTTGGCAGAGCACTGGTACGGAACGCCAGAGGTCGTGGGTTCGAGCCCCGTATCGTTCATAAAATTTTGTTCTCAAATTTTATTTGTGTATAAGCCTAGAAGTGAGGATTATAAATTTAAAAACATAACAAATTGTTTAGATAAAGATTACCTAACCGATTTTAGACTCATTTCGGTACTACTTGTTCATTGTCAGTACATTTCTGAAAATTTAATATACGTTAAAATCGTCACTTTTTTGCTGTTAATACTGACTTTCATTATTATAACACTAGAAATAAGGGATTGCGTGTAACTTATTCTAGTAGGCTTCATAAGATACATAATAGTTTTAAGGGTAAATATATATTTATACATTCTTATAATAAAATCCCACCTACTGTCCAGAGATATTCAGCTGTGGAGTAGTAGGATTTGCGACAAAGACAATTTTTTTTTAAATATATATAAAATATAATTTCCGATCACTTGATCGGACAGCCTGGGACTAGATTATGATTATTTTATAGCAATAAAAATGACAGTATAATATTGTATAATTTATTAAAAGAACGCAAAAATGAATGCTGAGAGAGTTCCTTGCACCACTACTTGTCTCTCAGAACTGCATTTGTTTCCGAAGCGTTAGAAGTATTAGAAATGACGTTAAAAAAATTAAAAAGGAATAAATTTTGAGCAAATAAAACCCTTTTATCCCTTTTATGTTATACTCAATTGTATTTTTAAATTACTTTTGTACATCATCTAATTCGCACTAAAACTATTACAGCGACTAAAGTTTTTTTTAAATTTTTTAATAAATAGTAAAATGTATAACTTTGACATTTTGTCGACCTTTATAAATTAACAACTTGTATATTAACCAACCAAGATTAGTTGAGCCAAAACAAACCAATATATTTAAATAGAAGATTCAATTGAGTAAGAGATAGCAACCTTATATACAAAATACCACATGAAAGCGTTTAATCCCTTTGTGGAAACTATTTCAGTGAAAAAACTCATTCGAACTAAATCCCGCGTATGAGGAAACTTTCTCATTCGATGTTAAGCTTTCGGAACTAAAAGCTACAGAAACCAACTTTCCGCTTCTATTTATTGTTCTGTATTTTTATTTAATTTATTTATATTGAAATTATCAGGGTATTTATTGAATTAATGAATAAAAATTATTTATTGCACTAAAATAATATTATAATTACTAGGCATTATCGTAAATCGGCGATCTCTGTTGATACCCATAAATTACTCAAATATTTTGACTTATATGCGTAAAGATAAAAGGAAGTGATTAATCATAAAAAAAAACTAAAGACTCGAGTGAATTAGAAGTATCCGTTCGCATACACTGTATTATGCGAGCAATTATATGTTTACAATAATGACCCACCAGGCACCACAAGGAGCGTCCGATCGCGAGTATGACGCATGGAACAGCCATTGCGTCCCTCGCACATATCTTACTGATATTTTTAAGTTACTAAGTTTGAAATAGTAGTAATTACAGTATGGCGATTGGATATATAGTATAATCCAGCTAAGTTTGAAAGCGAACAGTTGCTTAAAACGTAGTGGATTTCAGCTATCTCCGTTTTTATTACAAAATTTTAGCCGTCATCTGTCAATTTATCAATGACTGCACGTTTCATACAATTGAGTGAATCGCATTTTTCTTAGAGACTTTCGTTAGGCTGGCAAAAGATCGTTCTTTCTACAAACGTAAAATAGCATGAGGAATAAAAAATATGAATATCGTTTTGTTATGAAGTCAAGTTAAGTAGTATAATTTCTTCTGTACGTATATATTTACAGACACTTTTTTTCATATCTAAGTTATGGTGGTCTAGCAGACTTAACGTCGTTTTCATTATGCTTGTTTCAGTTATTCGACACGTCCCGTCAGTCATCACCATCAGCCGGAATACGTCCACTGCTGGACAAAGGCCTCCTCCAAAGATTTACATGAAGATCGGTCCTGCGCTTCCCTCATCCAACGTATTTCGGCGATCTTGACCTTATCGTCGGTCCATCTTATGAGGACCTACCAACACTGCGTCTTCCGGTACGTGGTCGCCATTCGAGGACTTTACTGACCCAACGGCCATCTGTCCGTCGAACTTTGTGCCCTGCCCACTGCCATTTCAGTTTCGCAATCGTTTGGACTATGTTCTACTTTGGTCCCGTCAGTATTAAACGTTAAATACCACCCTTACCATCGAAGGATTTTGATTTCATAATCCTTAAATGTGGACATCATTAAATTTTAAAACCAGCTTGAAACTAAAAAAAAATATTTTTTCTGTAGTTAGAACCGTATTGAAAATACGCAAATAAAGCAAGTACAGAATCTATTGCCCTTTCAGCAATTTTTAATAAGAAAACTAAGAAGAATGATGCATATTATAGCGTAGTTTCTTATATCAGGACTCATACATTTAAGCAGCCTAGCGAAACTCTCTAAGTAAAAAGAGATTCCCTCGATTCTATGAAACGTGGAGTCATTGATAGATTGACAGATGACGGCTTTAATCTTGTAAAAAATGGAGATACCCGAAATCCACATGGTTTTATGCAACTGTTCGCTTTCAAACTTAGCCGGATTACACTTCGTCGCCAATCACCATACTGTAATTACTACTATTTATTTAAATCACTGCACGTTTCATACTAAACTAAAAATTGAAATTTTTACTTAGACAGTCCCAAAATACAGAAATATTCAACGCGCCGTATGTGGGCTACAAATAAATGACGATAGGAAACGCGATATCATCAAATTCCAGCAGACCAAATCGCGCTCAGAAGTCCCGTATAATATTATAATAATGCTGTTTGAAACTTGAGATCAATAATAATAATTAGTGTTTAATAAGCAACATGCGAGGTCCACAGAGGCCATTAATTATAGCCATTATGCAAATGGGTCGACTTTGTGATATACTCGTGTATGACTTGCTGGGATCACGTTCGTAATATTAGATTATGGAAGCTTCATTTGAAGCTTTGATTTACTTAAGAGCTAAGTTGGCGTAATGGGAGTCAGACCTTTGGAATAAGGGCTTTTAGGCTTACATCACACTGTATTTGAGTGTTTTATAATATTACCAAAGTCATACTTACGGCCGTTCCCAATATTCAGTCTATCTCCGGTTGTGGCCTACTTGAGATAAAAATCTATCGTTGACTTTTCTGTCTCAATAAACTTATCGGTAACTCACCTTATTACACGCTGTCTGTCAATTGGAGGATGTATAGCTTACCAGAGATAGAAGTTTGTATGGAAATTGCAATTCACGCGTCCCAATATAAGGCGATAAGAATGACTTATCGGGTATATCCGACAGCTCTATACAGAAAAAACGAGAATTCATAAGTTTGCTATCATCATCCTATCCTTGGGGTGAGGTTTGCTTCCTTTCGGATAATCCCAGTGCCTGCGCCGTTGCAGTAGCCGATGTGGATACTACAGGGCATGGATATTTTTATACCAATCTCTATAGTACCGATCGGTAGCAGATCACAGCCCTGGTTCGATATGTTAGTTAAAGCAGCATCTGACTGCAAAAAACAGGTGAATCGAACTTGGGTTGCGGCGCTGGGCTCAATCAAGGATCCGAATTGCAAAGTTCTAAAGAGGAAATATAACCGTGCTTCCAGATTTTAAGCAGCACATGCGAAATCGAAGCACGTCGTCAAAATCGGCGAGCAGCTTTCCAGTTACCCGCAACACGCAAGTTCTGGTCATTGTCGAAAGCTGCTCTTGGCAATTTCAACCAGCCGTCTCTCTCGCCGCTGCACATGAGGAATGACAGCCTGGCCCATACGGCAAAAGAGAAAGTCGATCTTCTGTGCGCTCTTTTTGCCTCTAACTTAACTCTTGACGACAACGGAAAAACACCGCCGACCATCCCGCGGTGTCTGAGATCTATGCCTGAAGTCCAGTTCAGACAGAGAATTGTTCAGCGAGCTCTGTTTTCGTTGGACTCAAAGAAGTCGAGCGGGCCGGATGGCATTTCTCCAATCATGCTTAGAACGCGTGCCCCTGAGTTGACGCCGGTGCAAATTCGTTTATTCCGGCACTCATATTCAAAAGTCGTAGTCCCTGACACATGGAAGTCAGCCCTTGTCCATCCGATCCAAATAAAAGGAGACAGTTCGGATCCGGCAAACTACAGGCCTATAGCTATTACATCCCTGCTCTACAAAATCATGGAGAGCATATTTAACCGCTAGCTTTTGGTATATACCTTGAAGGTCACCGGTTGATCAACGACCGATAGTATGGCTTTCGCCATGGTTGGATGGCAGGCGATCTTCTGGTATACTTGACACATTGACGGGTGGCGGCTATCGAAAGCAAGGAAGAAGGCCTGGCTGTTAGGTTGGATATAGCGAAAGCCTTTGATCATTTCTCTCAAAACTACCATGATTTGGGCTTGCAGAATTTGAGAGAGGTCGGGTATCTTTACATGACGAATTTCGTGAAGGGCGGCCTTCAACTGCTAACAACGAAAATAATGTGGCTACTGTTAAGCGGCCGATTGAAAAAAACCCGTGGATTACCTATGAGACAATTCGAGGACTATTGGGGATTGGTATGAGCCAAATTCAGAAAATTTTACACGAAGAATAGAAAGTGCGGAAACTTTGTTGCCGTTGGATCCCTCATGAACTCACAGCGAAGCAGAAGCGGGCTCGCGTGGAATGGTGCCCACAGATGCTAATGAAGTACGACCACGGACATTTTAATGCTGTTTATAACATAGCAGCAATCTTGTGAATGGATGTTTAAAAATGAGAACAGGCCAAAAAAGTGAGGCAGGCGAGAAAAAAGTTGTTAAAAAAATAATCGATTTTTTTTTCTCAGCTAAGGGTCTAATCTGTAAAATCCCACTTGAAGATCAAAAGAGTGTTAATGCCGAGTGGTATTCTACCATTTGTTTAAAAAAGGTCGCCAAAGACGACTATAAAGCCGCGTTCTCCTACATCATGACAACGCTTCCTCACACCTTCGAAAAAGTACAACTCGTCACCTATCCTTCACATAGCCCCGACCTAGCTGCATATGGTTTCTGTATTTTCCCCAAAATCAAATATTTGATGAGAGGTTTCACTTTTACCAATTCCGAAGAGGAAGTGAAAGCCTTCAATCAGCACGTAGAAAATATGCCTTCAGTATGTGGTCCTTCTCTTTTCAAAAATGCTTCGATCACATGAAATAATGTTTAAAATGTAAAGGAGAGTATTTTGAAAAGCAATAAATATAATATTTTCGATATAACATGTTGTTTTCTTAAGATATGCAAAACTTTTAGTGTGACCTACGTACTCGGCTAAGTCGAGATACTAAGCCCTTTGTGGGGCGCTGTGTGCTTTTACAACAAGATCCCAGAAAATTTTCAAAACAAATGAAAATTTAAAAGAATTGCTAAAAATCGTTTGTGTGGTAAAGGTTACTATGACATAATTTCGTAATGATACAACAGATTTTGAATGGAGCGACCGATGGATTAAGAAATTAATTTTAATGTCACCATATTTTTATAAAAAATAAAGAAGCCCGCTGAGTTTGTTGCGCCCGTTCTTCTCAGGTCTATGGCATACCTTTTGGAATGGGTGGTAGTTTTTGACTTTCAATAAGTGATACTATAATATACTTTTTTGAATAAAAGTATTTGAATTTGAACTCACTGATGATCTAAAGTCACCTGTGAGGCAACATTTTTGACGCGACTATTGTCACTTCTAGTACTTTCTTATTTCTTCTATGCTTTCAGGTAATAAGGTCTGAAGAGTTACTCTTGCATATCTTTCCTCTTAGTCACAGCAGATTTATTCATACCAGCTAATCCCTTATACATGAGTCGAAGAAGTTTTACTTTTTTTTTAATGAAAATAAGGGAGAAGACGAGCAGGACGTTCAGCTGATGGTAACTGATACGCTGATGGCACTACAACTGCGCTCGTCACCTTGCGACATAAGATTGTAAGTCTAATTTCAGCTACGGCGCCCTTCAGACCGAAACACAGTAATGCTTACACATTACTGCTTCACGGAAGAAATAGGCGCCGTTGTGGTACCCATAACCTAGCCGGCATCCTGTGCAAAGGAGCCTCCCACTTTAACCTTGATCAGAAAGTCTATAGTCTGGATACCTCAACGCTTTGCCTATGAGGCGTGCAATAAGTGGTGCGAAACTTAAAAGAACCCGAAATACTTCCCAATTTAATTTAAGTACCTGCCGAACCTTAATAATTGTAATTTTGTACACTCAAGTATTATGTACAGAGACATTATTACAAACGTGGTACCATACCTTTAGGTAATGAGTTGCCGGAAATTTGAATGTCCAGTTGTAAAGTATGTGGCAACAAGTACATTTCAAGGCCTGACCTTTTTACACAGTCCCTTCCATTACGTGTTACGCTGCTACCCTTTTCAAGAGTTAAAATTGTTGATGTGGGTGACATTTTTCAAATGTTTGATAATAAAATTTGAACACGACCTGTTATATTGTAAATATTTGAGAAGACACATTCATATGCTTTTCAATGGATGTATTATATTACTAGCTGACCCACCAAATATAATTGTTGTATTGCTATAATATAAAGAAATAAAAAAAAACAATAATAAAACTTTTTTGGGTATTAAAAATAGATGACCTATTCTCAGACCTACCAAATATATCGTAAAACAATACTTATTATATTCGATTGCCATCTTGCAACCCTGTTGCAGATCTGTGGATGGAACAGAATAATATAAAAATCGTAGACGGGTGAAAATTTGAAGTTGTACGTATTTTTTAACGCTGAATAAAAAGTAAAAAAATATATTAAAGAGTGGGTCGCCCTTATCATTTAGGGGTTTGAAAAGTAGATGTTAGTAGAACAAACACCGGGACACGAGAATTTTATATACTAGATTATGTCGATGATTATTTATCAATTGAACGTATATTTTTTAATAAATGCGTAGGTATGCTGTCAATAGTTCGTTATGCCACAATAATAATGTCAAGCACAACCTGCCAGCACAAATAAAATATGTTTATAATATCCCTACTTAATATTATAAATATGAATTTAAGTTTATTTGTTACGCTATCACGCCAAAACCACTGAATGGATTTTGATAAAATTGAGTTCAGAGATAGACTACAGCTTGAAAAAGGACAAAGGCTATCTTTTATTGCAAAAGAAATAAATAAAGGGGTTGAAAAAGGCAAATGAATGGAAATTCCTCTTCATAGAAGATGAACATGAAACTTCGCATTTAGGCACTTGAAAAGAAATAATTTATAAACATTCGTTCGAGCATTTTTGTAACTCTTACCTACATGGGGATGAAATAGGAGATTAAAGTTCACAGAGAAATACTGTTAAAGAGACTGTCCATAATGACAACCGATATGCGCTTTATCATAGAAGAGCGCTGCCTGCAGCGGAAAGAACAGTTTGTATGTGTATTATTTGAAAAGTATTCAAAAAAAATAAAATGCCCAAAGTAACTATTCAACGCGAACGAATGATATATGCTTATAATTTATGAACAATCAATTAAGTGATATGCATTTCCAATTCAGAGATGATGCAGAGTAATAAAATCAATCCTGTTAGCGTTTTCTAATCATACGTTCATATTATCTTTTATTAAACGTTTATTTCTACTATATCCCTTGTAATATAAATATAAAATTGTTTTTTTAATCCTTACATACCGCTTTATTCCATGAGAGCCGTACACGAGCCGAGAGTAACTATCAAATAGTCGACCGTAGGTTCGTCTCGTGTTGTCAAGTCGAGAGAAAATCAGTAAAATTAATATTTTACTCTGTTATAAGACTCGTCGATGGTGCTCCTTCACAGTGCGGATTTCAAGGAGATTTTTCCACGTACAACCATGCTGAGGAATGCTTCCTTGTGCGGTATTTCCCAGACAATACTACATGGATAAGGTACCCAAGAAAAGTACATATTCGTTAAAGTCCGGCAACCTTCTTGCGAATCGACACGTATGCTCTTTTGTCCTCCTCTTACATAAAAAAGAAGCTAGGTGGAAACTCACAACTACCAGTGGGAGGCTCCTTTGCACAGGATGCCGGCCAGATTATGGGTACCACAACGGCGCCTATTTCTGCCGTGAAGCAGTAATGTGTTTACGCATAACTGTGTTTCAGTCTGAAGGGTGCCATAGCTAGTGAAATTACTGGGCAAATGAGACTTAAGATCTTATGTCTCAAGGTGACGAGCGCAGTTGTAGTGCCACTCAGAAATTTTGGGTCTTTCAAGTTTCCTGAGCGGCACTGCATTGAGCCTCTATAATATATTCAAATAGTGAAACACGGCGAAGTAGTCGTTAAAAGTAGAACAAAACCGAATATACAGTTTCCTATGTACCTAAACCTTAACGGTTCGAATATGTTTTTATTTATATTTTCATGGCTTGGTTAAAACACTACCGTACACGATTACCGAAAGAAACAATCATGTTCAACGAATCGCACCCATGATTATATATCTTTATATTACTAGTATTGTAAATCAATTCAACCAATATTTTATCAAAAGTCAAATTAACTATTCAATTTTGTGGCTACCACTTTATTTATTTGCACCATTCGAAATACCGTCCAAAGTCCTATTTTAGCCGATCCTATTTCCAAATTCCTGTATCGCACAACACTTCATATGTCCAAACAATTTTTCGTCTGATTGCAAAAAAAAACACTTTATCTACTGAAACAGTTTGGAAACACCTTGACAAGTCTTGACTTATGGGTTGGTGTAGCAATTATTACAACGTCATCCTGTTTATGACTCATACCATATCATTTACATATCAAAATAGAACATTAACAGGTCATATTTAAGTAAAAAAAGCTCCCTTTCCCTCGCAATTTAATAAAAACCCTTCATTGAATATAATTTCAGCAGTTTTCCTTATTTCCTCGGCGCTAGAACATTCAAGTTAAATAAGTTGTAAAACCACAGCAATAACTTAATAACAAGATTAACTTTTCATAACTTTATACTTCCGAGTTGTTTTATTAGCAAAATTAGCAACTTTTATGCAATAAATTTTATGTTAAATATGTTACGATATTTCCCTTACACCTATAAATGGAAAAGTTTTAGAAATTGTGGAGATTGAGAAACTTGTTAAGTCCAACCAGTTTTAATCCAACTCTAACTTTATCTCTGTGTTTCGCTTAAAAATGCGCTTTTTAAACTAATTTTAAGGGTCTCAAAATCACATATTGAACCTTAAAATCTACCACCAATTCCAAAACATATGCCTCAGTTCTGAACAGAACGGGCACGAAATTTGGGCGGGCTTCTTTTTGTTAAATAAAATTTCGTAACAATGAAATAGATAACTTAAAAAGCCTGGGGGCGGTCAATCCATTTCCAATCTGTGGTACCATTTAAGAAGTCATTTGTGTTATAATAAACTTTGCCACATAAAAGATTTTTATCAACAATTATTTTGAATTTAGTTACACACACGTATGCTTTTTAAATTTTCTGGGACAAACATTCGCCAAAAATACTCGCCAAATTGACCTAACCGAGTAGTAGGCCAAAACAAGTTAATACTTGTTCCTGGTGTTAACATTACGATTATCACAGTTTCTAGTTAGCTAATATGCCTATGTATGCCTACATTATTATCAAGAATGATAAGCAACAGTGTATGAGTTATTTATCTTAATGATCTGGATAAAGATGGTATTAATATCGGCCACATTGCCTCATAACAATACATATATTATATAATTGTTAAATTTTATTCAAACAAAACCAATCCTATAACTCTATTTACAACAATACTATGACTACATAAAATTAAAACTATATGTATGTGTATAAGTTCCCCAAAAATGTTACTTTCGTATGTACCCTCGTGTTATAAGTTAGCAGTAAGTTTTAACTCTGTGGGAAAAAAGAAAGTGTTTGAGAAACAATTGTAATGTGTAGCGTGGAAAAAGAAAATTTGAACAGATTGGTTTTCTTTGGCGTTACAACCTTTTTTTATTTTATTTGAACCACCAACACAAAAACACACACAAAATTTTTACCAATATTCAGTGGATCTCCGGTTGTTGCCTTCTTGAGATAAAAATCATAACTATCGTTGACTTTTCTGTTCCAATAAACTTGTCGACGGTAACTCAACTTATCCGTACACGCTGTCTCTAAATGGGACTACCTATAGCTTACCTGCGATAGAAGTTTATATGGAAATTGCAATTCACACGTCCCAATATAAGGCGATAAGAATGACTTATCGGGTATATTGGGACAGCTTCAGAGTATTGCCAGCTAATTACTTACATTATTTTGTTATTTTATTTTGTTATAGCTTATTATGTTATTACTGACATTATTTTGTTTTTATTATAGCTTAGATAGTATTAGTTCTATTTGTCAGAAGTAATTAGGGAGTATTTTTTGTAATTTTTATGTTCACCGTTATTGTCGTATACTTTAGTACTACTAATTGTTACATTAGATTAAGAAAATTGTATTGTGTATGATGTGGTCTGCTTTAATAAATAAATAAAGACAGTAGAAGGTAGTAATTTATCTCTTTTTGTAGATAGTATATTGGGAACGGCCGTAAGTTAACATTTACAAATTTAGACAGATAAGTTGTACGACAGAAGTTAGATTAAACGGATATAAAAATGAACAGCTTATATTAAAAGATGAATGGTGAGAAAACACACAACAAGTACAACTCTAAGAAGTTACTGCTTGACATCTCCTACTTGAAAGTTGAGAGTCAAGTGATTTGACAAGGTTTTTTTTAAATTTTCCATATCATATATATATTATAGAAAAAAAAGGATTGTGTGGTTTTTATGAAACCACGGTAAAAGTGAAACTTTTTTCACATCATAGACATTTGTCTAAAAATTTTTGGAATAATATTCCATTAAGGGTATAAAAATCGCTTTATCAATCTTAATTTTATCCTTAGAAAATTGGTATGATAATGGGAAATAATAAAAGTAGACTAAGTCTCCAACAAATATTTTTATTGAACTCATGTGTCTTAGCCCTGGTTAAAAATATTGAATAAAAGTTTCACTTTAATAAATAACAACATTTACATTAAACACTGACAAAAACAAACAAAATAGCGTGGAGAACTGGCACAAATGAGTAATAGTCTATACACTACACGGTCAGTTGTTGCGAACTATAAGCGCCGCCCGAACGTCACGCGACATGCAAGACACAGACGAAAAAGTTTAAGACGATGTAATAAAAGTTTCACTTGAAAAATCAATAGAAATATTCCTGGCTATGAATTCCTTGTATAGTCTACCTAGCCTAGGTATGAGGGAATTAATACCGAAATTTGTTCTGTAGATTCGATGTACAAAAAGTGAAGTAGGACACCGCGGCATACGGGAGAGAACTTTGAAGGAAATTTGGATAAACAGTTCCGAGTTATTCATAGTACCGTTTACGAGTTTGTGTAAGAATACCATATTATATAGTTTGCGTCTATCCGACAGTGAGTTTAACTTTCAAAAACTTCCGAAGTGGGTGTAAACGGTAATAATTATAAATTTAATATTAGTTATAGTCTAGACTAGATCTAGGCAATAAGTGCTTTTTTGTTAATTTTACTCTGCAGTCTCGGAAAAATATTAATGAAGTGTCATTTTATTCGGATTAGCTCAAAAAACGTCGTTAATCTAAAAATGCCGGTTTATTTTTTTGAAAAGTATCTCAAAAACTAATTGATATTATTGAAATCTAAAACAGAGGTTTAAAGAGAGGAAGACATTTCCTGAAAAAATATATCTGAGTTCTGGAAATTGGTAGACCAATATTCATAAGTGTCTCAAGAGGCAAACATACTTGCTGTCGAAAACTAGTATCTTCGTTTGTGCAAGCCATGCTCATTTCGGGAAAGTTGACAATAAAATTTATTAAAACATGAAAATAAAGAACCCGAAAAGAAGATAACCCGCCAACATAATTTATTTTCGGGGTTTTTCTAATTAGTTACTTATATAATAGTTATTAACAATTTTTTGCAGTAATATCTAGTAGATAAGACTATAATCTGTATTTCATATTTAGCAAATTACATTATTTTTATTACTGCTCCATTGTGGTATGATGAGGAATACGTAATTCGGTACAAAACATTAAAAAAATTCAGCACATTGAGCATCCAAAATTTAATAAGCCTGCACCATCTGCCAAATAAAGCCTCTCCCAGGCAAAATTCATAAAACGGTTAATACTACCCGCCGTCTGTACACGTCTTTATAGCCTACGCCGGAGCGGAATCCAAAACTACACTTTGTTCAATCCAGATATTTTATTGCGGGCGTATCCAGGATTTGGATATTTTATCGTCGCTACATGGAACTGATTTTGTTATCATTATTCTATCATTATTACATTCTTTCACGTAATAATTCTAGTACGAATTCAGTATATAAATAAAATATTAATTGTTAATTTATTCTTCTGAGCTCTGACTTTTAGATGAAAGATTTTCAAAGTCAAAGTCAAATAAACTTTATTCAATTAGGCTTAAACTAAGCGCTTTTGAATCGTCACTACAAATATTTCTTTTAAATTACTGAATTTAGGATATCTTTGGAATAAGTTGAGCTCGTGAGAACATACAATCTTTTCAATCTAATAGATACTCTATTACAATGGCTGTAATATAAAAAACAAATTATTTTGTGAAGCATTCAATATATGAATCGTGTTAAAATAATAAAAAAAAATTGCATAAAAAGTTAAACAAACTTTATAAATATAAATTATCGTATGCTTTAACCTATAGAGCTTGAATTCATTGTTTGTGTAAGGATGCTTCGTGAACATGATGGTCGTGATTACTATCATAATTAGTAATTGCATTCAATAAATACAATGATTTCAACAGGTCGACCTGACACCGTAAGCAGCACCCGTTCACGAGTTGACGCATGGACCTGCCATCGTTCCCTGCACATATTTGTGAATATGGACTCTGAATTTTATTAATTGTATAAATAGCCAGCTCTGGATAAAGTATTTTGAATTTGAATCTGTAGGTATAATAACAGTAATTAATTGCCTTTAAGGTTTTGGCAATAGGCATGTGGTTAGTTAGGTCCATCAAATATGAAGATTTAAGGAGATATACCATCCGGTTCACTTGAATTATGTGCCCAAGGCTTAGAAACCTCACAGTAGTATTTTTTAGTCTGGACTCTGCATCACTAACACTGCGGGATGGTAATCAGTGTCTCTTCATAACACATGTTTAAAGAAGAATTCTAGGCACAGATAGTTTTTAGAAGGTCGTCTAATGTTTTTTATTGAAGAGGACGACAAAAGAGGGTACGGGCCATCTGATGTTGAGTGAGCACCGCCGCCCACATTCTCTTTCAACACCAAAGGAATCACAGAAGCTTTGAAGAGGAGAAAAAAAGAAAAGAAGACACAAGTTCCATCCGGCACTGGTCGACGATTTCCCGAGAGAGACCTGCATGGCCCCTGATACGGCTTCATAGGTGTTGTCGTCTGCATAGCAATGTAATGTGTTGGAGGTGTCCAACATATCATTGATAAAGAAAAATTCAAATTCCAAATTTCTATTTTTGAAAATAAAATATATAATACAAAATTACTTATAATCTACTTATTTTAGCAATTTACAATTAAGCCTTATATGTGTAGGTCTCAGAAAAATTATTTCTACAACCCTATCTACGTGTTGCGTGATAAAACATTATTGTGCTTAAAACTAATACATAAGGTTTGTGGGGGAAAATCCTGGAGAAGAAACAGTTTCGGAGATAGCATACAGCCTTGGGGAATTTGAGTGTTCCCGGGCTTTGGGTTCGAGCAATAACCGTCGACAACGACCTGTATGCTGCACCCAGTGAGGAAGTGGAGGTCCACTTGTATTAACTCTCGGGAAGCCCATATAAATAAATAAATATTGACACACTTTTACACAAATTATCTTGCCCCAAACCAGGCATAGCCTGTTCTATTTAATACAATATACTTACTTAAACATACATAAATACTTATAAACATCCATGACTCGGAAACAAACATTCATATTCATCATATAAATGTTTGTATCTACCGGTATTCAAACCCGGGACCTCTAGCTCAGTAGGCAGGGTCACTAGCCACTGGGCTATAGGGGTCGTCAAATGATGCAAGTTTTGTGAGTAGCACCTGGCTGTATCCAGGCTAACTGCGCGGCCTTGATAGCCACCATGTGTTAGGTAAACCAGAATTTTGCACATTAAACAAAGATAAAATCGTTTAAAGATATTGTATAAGTCGATGCGTGGAGTAAACAACATTGATACTTAAACTAGAAGAGATGTTAAATATTATTATCCCCAAGAAAGTAAAGATATAAAAGATGTTCGTGTTCGGATAATACATTTTACAGCTTGCCAATAAAACTTTATTACTGGTTAGCTTATATTTTTGTTGGAAATCTTGTAAACCTAATTTTATCTCTTAAATTTAGTTGCATATTATTGTTTTACGATTTTAGGTCCAATATTTTCTAAGTTATATTTTTCTTACAGAGTAATCAATAAAGTCGTTCGTAGAAATACAAAACAGAAGATATCTTGTACCCTGACATCAAAGAGGATGTAAATACTACGTACTAAGGGGCGGGACTGCCTATGTAAAAAGTTGAAATTTAGTTTAATATGAAACGTGCAGTGGTTTGACATAAGTTTGAAATAGTAATTACAATATGGCGATTGGCGACGAAGTATAATCCGGCTATGTTTGAAAGCGAACAGTTACTTAAAACGTAGCGGCTTTCGGCTGTCTCCGTTTTTTACAAGATTATATGCGTCATCTGTCAATCTATCAATGACTGCACGTTTCATACAATCGAGTGAATCGCTTTTTTGTTACAGTTTCGCTACGCTGCCTGATATGAACAAAAGATACAGATGTTAAATCATTCATTAAAAACTTAAATGATGTGGTTACCTGATCAGAAAAGAAAAAGAAAATTGGGGGTAAAATAACACAGAATGGTATAACACACAACATAGATGGTCCAAAGGTAGAAGCGGCTTAGATTAGAAGATGATAGAATAAAAAAAAAACCGACTTCAATAACTGAAAAGTATCAAATAACGAAAAATTTAATTGAATACACCTCTTATGCAAACCTTTTTCTTTAATATTAATAAAATACTATTATTTATATGTGCTACATATTGATAGGTTTTAAGTCAGTGCCAAGCCCTAAACAAAATAAAACTTAATATTATAAACAGCTTACCTCTGTAATTAGTTTTGTTCTAGACGAAGCTACCCGCTCAAAGTCACGCGTGGTGAGTGTAGGTACCTTTGTTACATTTAGCTTGAAGAATTACGTAAATCGGATCATAAATCTCAGAGTATTCGGTGTACATACATAAAAAAAAATACCGATCGAATTGATAACCTTCTCCTTTTTCAAGTCGGTTAAAAACATCAATATCAGGGCAATACGGTCAAGAATAGTGAGAGACTGTTTTGGAAAAATTACGGGAAGGTCTGTACCGAAAAGGAACACATCCAATAATTATTTGTGTAAAAATTAAGGAATTGTAAATAATAACCAAAAGGATTTTGTGAAACTTCTAAAGATCATCTATGACATTTTAAGTAGCAATGGATTTTCACAAAATAACATTTAATAATATATTTTTATAGGAAAAAATTTGAGTTCAATAAGTATTGTAAAAAAGGGGTATATAATAATTATTACTACACGTTTTAAAAATATATTGAAGTGAATGTGCGTAAAGGAAACTAACAAGGTAATTTTCGCTACCATCCCGTACGTTAAATTTAGCTAGGTACCTACTTGATTATATGCATGAAAGAGATTCTATACATAATTTAATAAAATCACGTCGTTTAAAATGAGAACCGATGTATGGAACATGCCACAAGTTACACCATAATTTGCTCCGACTGCTAAATCTATAAATTGCCGCATTTACTCCAATTGTTTAAAATATTCTCGTTCAATAAGCATAAAACAGTGGGAGGCTTCTTTGCACCGGATACCGTCTAGATTATGGGTACCACAACGGTGCCTATTTCTGCCGTGAAGCAGTAATGTGTGAGCATTACTGCGTTACAAACTCAAAAATTTTGAGCAGCGCTACAATTGCGCACGTCACTTTGAGACATAAGATGTTAAGTCTTATTTGGCCAGTAATTTCACTAGCTACGGCACCTTTCAGACCGAAATGTAATAATGTTTACACATTACATGACAACCTGTATAGCCGAGTGGTTAATCTACTAAGCTACAGGTCCCGGGTTCGAATCCCGGTAGGTGCAAGCATTTCTATGATGAATATAGATGTTTATTTCCAAGTCATGGATGTTTAAATGTATTTATGTATGTTTATGTATATATGTATGTTTATATGAATATATGTATGTTTAAGTAAGTATATTGTATTAAATATATCATTGTCTTGTAACACAGGCTATATATGCTTAACTTGGGGCAATTTGTGTAAAAAGTGTGTCATTAATATTATTATTATTATATTATTACTGCATCATGGCAGAAATAGATCTATAATCTAGCTGCAAAAGAAGCCTCCCAATGGTTACTGTTTAAGTTACCCTTAAGACATAAAATAAATTGAAATCCAAAACAAAACATGTTTACAATTCTGTGAGTATACCTGCTCAAGCATTGATGCGTTTATAAAATATTCTATATTGAACAGAAATGAAGGCAAAGCTCGCGCGATAAAGAAAAATTGGTATGATGGAAAATAAAAGCAATATATAAACTTATCACGTTTGTTGCTGACTTTGTAGTACTGTTCGCTTTCTGTCGAGTCTTGTAGAATTTTGTTGCTCAGGAGATAAGGACTATTTACGAACTATAAATGAAGATTTATCTTAATAAGATTTAAATTAAATTTTATATGTTCACTAAACATAGCTTTGAGAGTGTAATAACAAGATAAACAGATTTTATTGGTCTCCACTATATTTAAGAATTTTTCCTACACTGTTGTTTTTGTGATATTACTATTCCTCTGAAGGAAAGACGAAGGATGTATTCTGTATAAAGATTTCTTCTTCTTCTTCTCAATCGTTCACTCTTGTCAGAGTGGTCGTGGTTGCCAAGATGACGCAACATTAGTCGCCGTTGGTCTCCCTCGCGATGCTCCTCCACTTTTGACGGTTTGCAGCATTACGGGAGCAGTCCACAATAGGTGTCTGGGTCACTGTTTTGATAAGGTCCGTCCATCGTGTGGGTGAGCGTCCTCTCGCTCTTTTCCCCTCCACCTTCCCTGCACTATCAACCGCTCAATCGATCCTTCATTTCTGGAGATGTGACCAAAGAACTTCAGAATTCGTAGTTGCACAGTCGACGATAGCCTTTCTTTTATCTTCAGTTCTTTTAAGAGGGATTTGTTGGTTCGTAAAGCCGTCCAAGGAATTTTCAGGAGTCGTCTCCAACACCACATCTCTAAGGCATTAATTTTGCGGCGGTCTTGAAGTCTAGGGGACCAGGTTTCAGCCCCGTAGAGGAAGATTGGAAACACAAGACACCTCATAAGTCGAACCTTGGTGGTTTTGGTGATCCTTCTGTCCTTCCAGATCTTATTGAGCTTCACTACCGCAGATCTGGTTATAGCACATCGTCTTCGGATTTCCAGCTCGCAACCTCCGGTATTGGAGATAGTAGAACCAAGATAGTAGAACCAAGTATAAAGATTACTTAAATATAATAATTTTTGCTAGGCATTATACAATATCAGAAAATTGGAAAGGAAATAATACCTGTTTTTAAAAAAGAGAATTCTGACAATTTTTATTAAATACTAGCTGACTCAACAGACGTTGTTCTGTATATAATAAATAAAATAATGTTTTCATATGAATTTGTCAATAATATATCATAACATCAAAAATTACTTCGTAAAATATGCACTCTGCTGTCCTAATGAAATTGTTTCACAGCAGAACTGTCAAACCGTGCGTCAATAAATTCTCTCATAGAAATTATGTATGGACACATCAAAGGAAAAATAAATTTGTTGTTTTTTTTTTTAATTTAGCAGCATTTTTCTATTTATTCACCTTTTAAACCTTCTCTGGACTTCCACAAATAATTCGAGTTTTAGCGAGACTAACGAACAGCAATTCATTTTTATATATATAGTTTTTTTACATGATGGTACAAATGATATATATATACTAGTCGGTCCCGCCCGCTTCGCTGGGCAAATTTTAAAAGCAAGGAAATAAATTGATGAAGAAACGTTGAAATTAGAAAAATACGATCGATACGAAAATTTTGATACGATCAGTGGTTTAGGCGTGATTGAGCCTCAAACATAGACCATTTTCACTATAAATATATATATATATATATATACTAGCTGACCCAGCAAACGTTGTATTGCCGATATTAAAATCGCGATACAAAAGTAACTGTTGATCGTAGATGGGTGAAAATTTGAAGTTGTATGTATTTTTTAATGCTGACTCATAATCAAACAAATTTAAAAAAAATGTCAAAAAAATTAATAAAAAAAAAATTCGTGTGGACCACCCTTAACATTTAGGGATATGAAAAATAGATGTTGGCCGATTCTCAAACCTGCTCAATATGCTCACAAAATTGAACACGGTCAAAAATTGAAAACGGTCAAGCCATTTCGGAGGAGTACGGGAACGAAGATTGTGACACGAGAATTTTATATATAAGATATATATATATATACCTATAAAATACACGGAAATACACGGAACCTGAAATAAATGTAATATATTTCGGGTTCCGTGCAAACAACGTGGTTAAAAACATACCAAATTGTTTAGATTTGCAATAGCGACATCTCAAGTCAATTTCCTAGTATGCAAATATTGAGGTTGAGCAGGTTATCAACTGTAAAGTAGATCCTGTAGATGAAGCCACAACCTGAGAGTTGAACAAAGCATACAAGATTTTATGACGATACGTCACTCCAACGGTTAGCTCAGTTGAAAGAGCATATGCGACGGAACGCGAGAGGTCGTGGGTTCGAGTCCCGCATCGTTCATAAAAATTTTGTTTTCAAATTAAAAATATTTTATTTCGTAGCTAAATTATTATGTTGCACATGAAATATGTCACTTTTCATACAGCTTATTCGGAAGGCAGATTTCTTTAGAAAAGAACGAGGAAGAAACTCTAAGGCTCTTTTCAAAACAGAATGGTATTACCAGTTCTTCCTTTCAATTACAATATAATATGCAAAGAGATGCAACGACGTCAAATACTAAATGCCTCACACAAGTACGTCAAAAAAAGTAAATTAATAAGCAAAAACACAATTATTGAGTACATAATACAGTGGATGCATAAATTCACACAATCATCAATCTATGTAAAGCCAAGCTGTGGAATGAGCTTCCTTGTGCGGTGTTTCTAGAATGATACGACAAAGTTACATTGAAAAGAAGCGCGTATATTTTTCTAGAATGCCGGCAACGCTCCTGTGAATCATCAGGTGCTGTATGGTCGGCGGTGATAAATCCATAAAAAAAAATGAATTGAGACCTATTTGGCAAACTTTAACTATAAACAAAATTCGGAGTGCTACCCCCAGGACCGGCACAGAACCGCGATTTATGGAATGAAGTGATCTAAAAATATTTCTTTATTATTTATATCGTATTGACTTTGCAAGCATGATCACCATTGAATACCAAAGTTTTTCCATTTCGGAGGTGCCCAATGTAACTGTATATATCACAGTTTTTATAGAGGTATCAAAGGTCTCACGTAAACTTGATTTCTTATGTCGCAAATCCTGATCTAACAAGACCGACCGTTACGAAAATTCATTTGACATTAAGGCCCTGACAATGTACAAGTAAAGTTACGAATTGGCGTCTTGCGACTCATCTATCGAATAAAGACATCTTTTGCGTTACACAATATATAAATAGCACATGAAGTGCCCAATAATATATTGGATGGATGGAGCCCAGATGGATTCCCCATACTTTAACCGACGACCAGAAACACCTTCGCATGGACTGGTGTCGCCAAATGTTAGATAAATTCAACGGCGGTGACTCAAATGCTGTATTTGACATCGTCACAGGTGATGAAAGCTGGATAAATCGCTACGAACCCGAAACCAAATGACAATCATCTCAGTGGGTGTTTCCTTTCAAGGTAAACCTTTCCTTTAAGGTTTCCTGTCAAATAAGGTAAAGATAGGAAGAATTCAAGGAAAAAGATGATTGCCTCATTATTTAGTCGGAAAGGTCATGTCGCGTCAGTTGTGCTAGAAGATGGAATGACAGTTACTGCAGACTGGTATGTCAATCGCTGTTTGCCTGTTATCTTGGAAATTTTCGACAGCAGCGCCCTCCTCTGAGCCTCCTTCACCACGACAATGATTCAGCGCACTCCGCAAAACGGACTGTTGAATATTTAAATATGGCAGGTGTCGAGATAATGAGTCATCTGCCATACAGTACCGCCTGACCTGGCACCCTGCGACTTTTATTTATTCCCAAGAACTTAAGATAAAATTTAAGGTATTCGCTTTACAAGCCCCGAAGATGCGGTGAAAGCGTACGAAAATGCCATAGAAGAAACCCTAAGGAATAATGGGCCCACTGCTTTTCTCAGTGGCAGTCCATCGAATGCGACGATGTATAGAGAGGAACGGAGATTACTTCGAAAAACAATAAAAGTATTGGCAACTTTCTACATTAAGTTGTTTTTCATTTTCTAAACATTTTCAGTGTTACCTAGGTAGTATGACTTATAAAAGCTGTGAAAGGTTCATGACAATTAATTAGCTAAAATTCCCATGATTAAAGATATTTAAGACACTTCATGTTTCTAATGTTTTAATTTTACTTCACGTCCTATGTTGTTTTTACAGTACTTGAATCAGATATATTGTTTGTGACTATATCTAATAGTATTATTATATTCAAGAGTGAAATAATTAAAAAAAAACTTCATTTAGATCTTCGTTTCCTGTCGTGGATAACGGGAAACGAAGGATTATCCGATCACTTAAAAGTTACATAAAAAATAAAATATATGTTTTTTACTAGTGGGAGGCTCCTTTGCACAGGATGCCGGCTAGATTATGGGTACCCCAACTGTGTCTATTTCTACCGTTTAATTTGTAAACATTATTGTATTTCGGTCTGAAGGGCGCAGTAGCTAGTGAAATTAATGGGCAAATGAGAATTAACATCTTATGTCTCAAGGTGACGGGCACAATTGTAGTGCCGCTCAGAATTTTTGCAGTTTTCCAAAAACCCTGAGCGGCACTACATTTTAATGGGCACGGCGTATCAATTACCATCACCTGAACCTGATGATCCTGCTTGTCTCATCCCTTATTTTCATTAAAGAAATTAAAACACGCTTCACACTCTTTAGCTATAGGCAGTTAAATTCATGGTAAAACCTGTTACATGAATGTAAATCTCATAGCCACTAAACTAAGACAAAAGTTGATAATGGTTGTCTACTATTCTTGCCTCGAGTGGCAGATCAATCCTACGTCCTTTCACATAGAACCACATTAAAACAGACCCGACTATTATGCGTGATTGAATCAATAATACCAATTACTTTCCAAAGTACAATATTAATGTTTAAAATTACCAATTTCGAAGCCCTTCACTTTGAACATTCATTATTTTGAAACTTAAATTATTTCAAAGTTTGTTGTTGTTTCAATTGTTTTTTTTCGGTCAAAATAAGTGAATCTCTTTAAGAAAAATATCGGGTTTCCCCGCGAGTTCCGGCAGAAGTGAAAACTTGAACATTAACATAGTGTATTTTTTAATATTTTGGAATGATTACGGAATAATTGCGAAAGATATTTTATTTTTATAACGCCTATTTCTGCCGTGTAGCAGTAATGTGTAAACATAACTGTGTTTCGGTCTGAAGGGCGCCGTAGCTAGTGAAATTACTGGGCGAACGAGACTTAACATCTTTTGTCTCAAGGTGACGAGCGCAATTGTTGTGCCGCTCAGATTTTTTGGGTTTTTCAAGAATCCTGAGCGGCACTGCATTGTAATAGGTAGGGCGTATCTATTACCATCAGCTGAACGTCCTGCTCGTCTCGACCCTTATTTTCATAAAAAAAAAAGATAAAGTTATAGTGTGTTATTAATAAGCGCTAATTAAGTTATTCCGAGTTTAAAACTTTTTGCCTTTATCTTACCTTTGTTACTGCAGAACTACATGACGGAGAAGTATTTTAAACCCTTTAGTAACTTTACAATGCGTTTAGTAAATAAGACAGAATATAGATAATAATAAATTCACACATAAAATTTTCTTCTTTCATTATTTACTTAAAGAATCTGTATGGGAAAAATAATATCAGTTTTGTTAAAATATGTAACAAGATTCTAGAACCAAAATTACCTTTTATGGTATTAAAATACACATAAGTAAGAGTTATTTTATTCAGAATAACTCTTTCTGTTGCAAGGTACATTATATGCCACACATTTTTATTTAATAGCCGAACAGCGGCCATAAAAGTAGTCCAAAAGCATTCTCTTGAGTGAAATTTGTGAGTGTGTGGAAATCCTCGAATAAAATCATTCTGATAATATATTTTTTTGATGATATGAAGGCAGATGTTAAGTTGTTGTTTTAAAATGAGTAATAATAATAATAGGTCAGGGGAAATTGATATGAATGAACAATGTTATGAATTGAAACAACCAGACCATAACTGAAACGCATTGTTAAACGGACTTATAGTACAAAGATGAAACTGCAATTTTGAACGAACCGTATATTAAATAAAATAAAAACTACGTTTAAAAAAACCGACTTCAAAAACTGAAAGGTATCAAATAACTAAAAATTTAATTTAATACACCTCTTATGCAAACCTTTACCTTTAATTTTAATAAAATACTATTATTTATATGTACTACCTATTGATAGGTTTTAAGTCAATGCCAGTTTTATTTTTTATGTTTTAGTGTCAGTTAATTATAATATATAATCAACTTGAATGAAAACTCCAAAAAAAATCCGTACACAGAAAACAATTATGTCATCCAGGTAGACGAAAATTTTCATTTAAATGTTCATAAAATGAAAACTACTAGGCCAAACTGCGTAAATTTTTTATGGGACCAAATGGCATCTATTTCGCATCAAACAAAGAGAAGAAAGAATTACGTAAATCGGATAATAAATCTCAGAGTAATCGGTGTACATACATAAAAAAAACCGATGGAATAGATAACCTCCTCCTTTTGGAAGTCGGTTAAATACTTCTACATTAATCTCTAGCCTTTGTCTGTATATACAGTTCTTTGCGAAATTTTGTGATAAATATACGTTTTATGTCTGACTTAAACCAATTCTACGATCTTTGAAATTTTCGTCTGTCCATCTCTCCGTCTGGATGTTCTTTTACAACTCAAGAACGGCTTACTATATGATCTTGTTTTTGTTGTGTCAAATTGTGCGTAGTAGTAGTCATATATAGTTAACATAATATTATAAGATGCTTAACTCCAAACTTTGTCCGCTCAAAATCGTAATAGCGCAATCTTAAAAATTAAATCCAACAGGACCTACGGAACTCATACATACATATATGTATGGATATATATATTTATTTTTTTATAATCGCTAATAAAATGCTCACAGAATACCTTTATACATTTACGGTGTGTGTGGATGATGCAGCTACTGTATTCAACTTTTGTATTCATTTACATTCAATTTTTTGACTTACTCGTATAAGGCATTGACTATTTGACGTTTTAGTATGTTTGTTGCATCATTTTACATATTATATTGTAAGTGAAATGATTTGTAGATCGATGGAAATGTAAATATTGATATAAAAGAGTGGCAATGAGTTTCTTGCTACTTTTCTCATTAGCTCAACCCTTTACGAAGTAGCGATAGATTCAATAAGATTTTTTTTTTTATTTTTTTTGACATTCACAAGTGTCATTTCCGTGACCTACGTGAATAAACTGATTTTGATTTTGATTTTATGTATGTATAAGCTTGTAATAAAATCTCTTTGGCTGTCCTATTTATAACTTAATTACATTTTAAATTAGAAGCATGTTATTTACAACTTTTTCATTGCTTTTTCTTTATGTCAAAATAAGTAAGTATCTTTAAAAAAAAATACAGGTTGCTCCGGGATTGCCGGCAGACGTGAAAACTTGAACATTAACATTGTGTATTTTTGAGTATTTTTGAACGGTTAGGGAATAATTTCGCACTAATTGTTTTATATATTAACCGACTTCAAAAAGGAGGAGGCTCTCAATTTGATCGGTATTTTTTTTAATGTTGTACACCGATTACTCTGGGATTTATGATCCGATTTACGGTATTCTTCTAGAATAGATGCAATTTGGTCCCATAAAAATTTTACATTGTTTGGGCCAGTAGCTTTATTTTATTTTTTTATGGTATAGGAGGACAAACGAGCGTACGGGTCACCTGGTGTTAAGTGATTACCGCCGCCCACATTCTCTTGCAATACCAGAGTAATTACAGGAGCGTTGCCGGCCTTTCAGTGTACGCGCTTTTTTTGAAGGTACCCATGTCGTATCGTCCCGGAAACACCGCACAAGGAAGTTCATTCCACAGCTTTGTAGAAAGTGGAAGAAAGCTCATTGAAAACCGCACTGTGAAGGACCAGCACACATCCAGATGGTGGGTATGACATCCTAACTTGTGGCGTGCCGTATGAAGGTGGAATTCGGCGGCGGAGATCAGGTGAAACAGCTCTTTTTTTTTTATATGAGAGGGGGCAAACGGGCAAGAGGCTCACGGGATGGGGAGAGATGAGGCAACCGCCCATGGACATCCGCAACAACAGGTGTGTCAAGAAATGCATTGCCGGCCTTTAAGGTGGGAGTATGCTTTTTTCTTGAACGTCCCCAAGTCGTATCTGATCGGGAAGACCGCTGCCGGTAGTTGATTCCACAAAGTGGCTATGCGAGGCAAGAAATTTCGAAGAAAACGCGCGGTTGTGGACTGCCAGATGTCTACGTGATGCGGATGGTACTTTGCACGTAATGGCCGATGGTGGAATTCGGCCGCTGGAATCAACCCGAACAGCTCCTCTGAGCACTCCCCGTGATAAATGCGGTGGAAGATGCAGAGAGAACCCACATCTCTACGCAATGCTAGAGAATCAAGCCGATCGGAGATGACTTGATCGTCGATGATTCGAGCCGCTCTTCGTTGTATGCGATCAAATGGAAGAAGCTGGTACTGGGGAGCACCCGCCCAGAGGTGAGAACCGAATTTGCGCCTTATAAAGTTGCAGGCGGTGGCTTTTATTGAAGTACTGTCTCGCTTTACTGAGTACACCAAGCTTTTTAGAGGCCAGTTTGGCCTTCTCTTCCAAGTGACCACGGAACGGAACGGCTGTGGCAGTTAGAGGAGAGATCTCAAATCGAGGGGATACGACAAAGGGAGACTTTTTAGTGGTGAACGCACAAACTTGTGTCTTATTGGGGTTGAATTGGACTAAATTATGTCGGCCCCATTCCGAGACTTTGCAAAGCATAGTCTCGATTTCACACACAAGTTTGTTCCGGTTCTCGTCGACGCTATCCCGGGATATGTTGGCACGGCCGGTGTAGGAAGCATACCCTGTGCTATCGTCTGCATAGCAATGAATATTGCTGATTTGCAGCATATCATTGATATGCAGAAGAAACAGCGTAGGGGATAGCACGCAGCCTTGCGGTACACCAGCGTTTATGGGTTTTAAATCGGAGCATGCACCGTTGATAACAACCTTGATGCTCCGATCAGCCAAAAAGCTAGTGACCCATTTGCACAACTTCTCGGGAAGCCCATAGGATGGCAGTTTCGTTATAAGCGCTTTATGCCACACCTGATCGAAGGCCTTCGCTATGTCCAAACTCACCGCCAACGCCTCTCCCTTCGACTCAACCGCTTGCGCCCATTTATGGGTGATGTATGCAAGAAGATCGCCAGCTGAGCGACCCTGACGGAAACCGTACTGGCAGTCTCTGATCAGCTGGTGCCCCTCTAGGTATCCCAAGAGCTGGCGGTTGATGATCGACTCCATTACTTTGGAGAAAATGGAGGTAATGGCAATAGGGCGGTAGTTGGACGGATCTGAGCGTACACCTGAGAGCCGGAAAAGACGGGTAAGGACCGGCGCCAGTTCCAGAGCACATGTCCGCAGCACTATCGGCGGAATGCCATCGGGCCCGCTCGATTTGTGAATGTCCAAGGTGAGAAGCGCCTTAAGCACGGCACTATGCCGGATTTTTACCTCCGGCATATATGAATCGCACCGCGGAATATGCGGTGGTGGTGCAACTTGGTCATCCAGATGGAAGACGCGAACGCGAAGAGGGAGCCCAGGAGATCAGCTTTCTCTTTCGCGTCATGGGCCAGCGAATCATCATCTCTGTGCAGTGGCGGAATGGCTGGCTGGCAGAAGTTTCCTTGGACAGCCTTGGCGAGTGACCAGAACGCACAAGTTCCCGAGGGAAGGCGTGCAAGTCTCTTGCCAATTCTGCCAATGTGCTTCGACTTCGCGTCAGCAATAACTCTTTTGAAGGACTTGGAGGCATGATTGAAGTGTTTTTTAAGTTCGCTGGAATTCAAATCCTTAGATACCACCGCATTGACCCAAGCCTGATAGCACTCCTGCTTTCGGTGAGAGGCCATTTTGCAGGAGCGGTCAAACCATGGTTGGGACCTGCCACCGATAGGCACAGAGGAGGATAGAATGAAGAGTTCCATACCTGCAGTACCACATCAGCAACAGCGTCAGCAGCGGCATCTGGATCTCCCAGCGAAAAACAGATCTTCCTCCACGGGTAGGATGCAAAAAAGCACCGCATCTCGTCCCACTCTGCTGACCTATAGTGCCACACGCGGCGACAACCTAAGAAGCGGGGCCAAGCCTACGAAGCGGGGCCGTGTTAGGCGCGTGATCGGCACGGTGCTCCGGATCAGGCAGTGGTCCGACGATCCCAGAGGAGGGTTAACGGAAACTAGGTAGCCGTCCGGATGTGAGGTCAACAGAAGGTCCAACAGTGAAGGTGTATGATCTTGCACATCTGGGATACGCGTTGGCGCAATAAACAGTTGCGTCAGACCATATGCTAAGGCGAAGTCGTGAACAGATCTCCCTGCATGATCGGTGGTACGTGAGCCTAGCCATTCGGCGTGGTGGGCGTTAAAATCGCCGAGAAACACGATCTCTGCAGTGGGGATCTGCTCCAACACGGAATCTGTAGCCATTTGGATGTGTTCGAGGAGCCGGTCAGTCTCTGCGTTACCGCTATAGGACCTATACAGGCATGCGTAGATTCGCGGATGGTCATCGCAGTCTACACGCAGCCAGATGATGGATAGGTCCTGTCCTTCAAGAAAACTCAGGCGTCGAAAACAGACATCCTCCCTGACGTAAACGCACACGCCAGCCCGTGGTATAAAGAAGTGTTCCAAATTATACCCCGGGTAGGAATGGTAAGATGAATCAGCCAGGGAGGATATCTGTGTCTCGGTTAAAAAGAGCAGGGCCGGCTTCGCCATCTCCAGGTGAAAGTGAACGGCATTTAAATAGCTCTTCGGATTACTCTCCATGATAAATGCAGTAGAGGACACACAATGAAGCGATGTCTCTACGCAACGCCAAGTGATCCAGCCGTTCACAGAGCATTGGGTCCCCGACAATTCGAGCTGCTCTACGTTGCACGTGGTCAAATGGATCGAGCTGATATTGGGGTGCGCCAGACCAGAGATGACAGCAATACTCCATGTGTGTCCGGACCTGCGCTTTATAGAGCGCTATAATGTGGGCCGGCTTGAAGTATTGCTGTGCTCTATTAATGACGTCCAGCTTCTTCGAAGCCAATTTAGCTTTGCCCTCCAGATGACCACGAAATTGGGAATCGCTCGAGATTTCGAGAAGTGTTGTCGAAGAGCGGTAATACGACAAATGGGTTTTTTTTTGTGGTAAACGCGCAAACTTGAGTTTTCTGGGGGTTAAATTGGACAAGGTTCAATTTACCCTATTCCGTGACCTTCTCAAGAGAGGACTCGATGGAAGACACAAATTTCTCCCGGCACTGGTCGACGATTTCCCTAGAGAGACCTGCATGGCCCGTGTATACGGCATCGCCCGTGCTGTCGTCTGCATAGCAATTTATGTAAGAGGTGTCGAACATATCATTAATATGCAGAAGAAACAGTGTGGGAGATAGCACACAGCCTTGGGACACTCCAGCGTTCACGGGCTTTGGGTTCGATCAATAACCCAGCCCAGTAGTTTTCGTTTTATAAACATTTTTATGAGAATTTTTGTCTACGTTGATGATAATTGTTTTTTGTGTACGGCTTTTTTAGGAGTTTTCTTCCTGGTTGATTAGATATTATTATTATTAACTGATACTTAAAAGTAAAAAATAAGATACGTTTAAAAAAACCGATTTCATAAACTGAAAAGTATGAAATAACTAAAAATTTAATTTAATACACCTCTTATACAAACCTTTACCTTTAATATTAATAAAATACTATTATTTGTATGTGCTACATATTGATACCTTTGAAGTCGGTGCCAAAGCAAATTTTACTACGTAGTAAATGTACCTACCTACACTCACCACGCGTGACTTTGAGCGGGATAGCTTCGTCTAGAACAAAACAACCCCAGCGGACAGACACGCGTGGCCAGATAACCTTTATATTATTTTAATTAATTATATTAAGTTTAATTTTGTTTGGGGCTTGGCACCGACTTAAAACCTATCAATTTTGATGTCGGTTTTTTTTCAGCGTATTTTCTTTATCAGTATTAAAGTACTACCCACTGACATTTTTATGTATAGAACGTCATTTTCTAGCATTTACGTGGTTAATTACGATATTCTCTTTTATTGCGCTATAGTACAAAAGAATGACAATTTCTGTTACATAAAAAATTTAACACATTGAACTAGTACATTTATTTTACATTAAACAGATTATCTCTCAGAAAAATCAACATACATACATAATTTCAACGACTTTTTCACTATCTTATCAATCATAATTGATACAATAGGTAATGGTAGTTGAAGTAAGAAACAAAATAAAATAAAAATAATAACAAAATATATACCTCGTCTTGCCATATATACTGAAATAAAGAAAAAAATCTTTTGCTTTCGCAAAGGATTTCTTCGAATTCTTTCGCTTACTGATTTGACCACTTTTATCGTAGGTACGAACACTACGTGGACGGTCAGATCTTTTTCCGTCTCAAACAGAAGAGTCTCATTGTACCTATTAATAGCCCGGTATACAAAAATTTTACTAATACCAAGCGTATGGAGAGTTTTATAATTTTGTATTTGGCTCCATACCTACTTTGTGTAATGCAATCACAGTCATTCGGTTTCCTTTTATCACCTCACTCCATTTTAATTTCGCAAAATATTGTTCAGTGTATTGGCGCCAAAATCAGAAAAAACAATGAACAAAAAAAGTCATTTACTTTTCTTCTTTCTGTTTCTTACTACTTCTTCTCATTAGCTCAACCCTTTACGAAGTAGTGGTAGATTCAATAAAAAATATTTTTTTGATATTAGTCTCGTGCCAGATTTTGGCGAGACAGCACGTCCTGAGGATGCCTCGTGTAGAGGCGAAACACGTGTCGAATTGTTTTGTTTTTTGTAAAAACAAATATTGGCGGAATTAGCACTAAAGAAAACTTAAATCATTTGTATAATTATGGATTTCCGCAAAGTAACGCCTAATTCAATAAATATTCATAAGTGTCGTTTCCGTGACCTTCATGAATAAAGTGATTTTGATTTGTTATGATTTATAAAAATGACAGATTCCAAATTCAAATGTAAGAGGTATTTTTTTTAATCTTAACAGTATTTATGGCCAGTCTAAGTATATGTGTGACAGATATTTGGTAATTATAAATAAATAAAATTTAAACATTTCTATTTCTATTAAACATTTTTTCTCATGAAATTATTATTTTTTAGAAAATTTAACAACGACAAACGCAAGCCCTGTAAGTGAGATTCTGTCTACATCTAATAAAACAACTAATAATAATGAGTATCGTCACTCAATAATTGGAGGTACCGTTATATTTTATTACCTACAACTGTAAGCTTATAGAAGAATTTTGAAAATTATTACGGCTTTGTGTACACAATTACATTTAGAAATAATGTACCTAAGCTATGTTTTAATGACTTAATATGTGAGCTCGTCAGTGCAAGAGCTAGTCCTAAGTGAAGTTAGTATTAATAGGTTTCTATAATAAGAAATTCTAAAAATTGTTTGTTTTAGGAATCAGAAAGTTTTTTTGCGACGTTACTGATACTGACGATCCGACTTACTGCTTGCCAGAATACTGGGAGGCTTGAAAACAAAGATTCAAATGGACTTGTTACATTAAAAGATTTACTTGGAAATAATGAAAATTAAAGTGTTCAATATTTTGATATTCTGATATATATTGGTCTGTCAAAGCGTATTATTTTAAGTGTAGCAATAGATTGCTTATAAATAGGATGATTTGAGTGAATTTATCAGAAAGCTATTGAAACAAGCTATAAGACCATGCAAAATAATCCATCATATAAACTAAACAAGGATTAGAACTTGGTGAGGAAGTAGGGTGCCGTACGGCACTTTCGGTTTTGAAGTATCTGAATAATCTTGTGCACTGGGGCACTGTTGATTTGGGAAGGTTAAGAAGTAAGAGTAGTAGTGAGTAGTCTTGCTAAAGTACTGCTTATCACTTGGAGTGGATGATGCCAAAGCCAAAGTAAAACATCATGGGATTTAGTATCTTCGCTCCCAATGAGGAATTTGTTTTTCATTATCAGTTCCAAGAATATTTTCGAAAGCTTGACCGCAGAATCCTTAAGCAGATTAATTGAATTGCAGCATGCACTACATGCAGACGATAAATAAATATTAATATACATACTTAATATTACCATATCTATGTCTTGGGGATGATTGGCTTTTTCTTTCCAATTTAAAGCAATATACCCAAAATTCTTCACGGGTGTAGATGATAGTAAAGATGACTAGTTTGCTATACTTCATCATTATAATTAACCGTTTCATGCAATCTCTTTTATTAGCACCATTTACATTAAATCTAAGTCTCTTTTCAGTAGGTCCTCGACCCAAGTGGATGTTTGGTCCATCTATTTCAGCACTTTTGTATACATCAGCTCAATGTTTGTTCTATCGTTATGATCAAAACAATATAAAACATTTGATTAGACTCGACTTTAGTTCTCCACCCGGCAACTTGCGTCGATATCTATATTGTTGCAATAAAGGACTTAAAATAAACTTACGCTAGTAAATTGTAAGGCTGTGGTCTATGCAATGATAATTTAACGGCCTTCCCAATATTAAGTCTATCGCTTACTTGAGATAAAAATCGTAACTATCATTGACTTTTCTGTCCCAATAAACTTACCGACGGTAACTCACCTTATCAATGGGACGGACGGATCAACGGCCGTTAGGCATTATAATATAATCCCAAAGTGACACGTACTGTAACACGCCACTGTACTCGTCATGCAATTTGCGGGATAACTCAAAAAAGTCAAATGAACTTCAGAAATACACCTGAATTAAATAATGTATCGTATGCCCAAAATGCAAAGTCTTGTAAAATCACAGAAAATTAAAAGAAACATGATATTTTCTCTTGCATCTCCGGATTGGTAACAATACTAAATAGTCTCGCGGCAAAGTTACTTCAACAACCGACGGAAAACATCCACAAATTACAGCTCAAACTGAATAAAGTCTCAAACTAGTTAATTTAATAGCGGTGTAATGAAAATTGTTGACATTTTCTGTATTCTTGAGTGAGATTAAAGTTAATATATTATTAATTTTTTTGTTTGTAACTCCAGCTCGCGATATAAATCACCCTGCTGAATCTAGAGTCTATATTTTATTGGTTTTGCATTAACAAGCCACGACTACAACTTCTACAACTCGTCATTAAATTTGAAGAACGAAATTCAAAAACATCAAATTGTAAGCACGGACGAGTAAAAAAAGAAGGACTCAGTGTCACCTTACATAACAGTGAAGCACCAAAACAAGCTGGTAAACAAGTAAATACATAGCCCCACGCACACACTTACACTAATACAAGCCGATCGGCTGCCATCATGAGATTTGCCATCGTCTGTGACAGATCAGTTTGCGTCGCAATAAAATATTTTTAAATGCGTGCGTTGTGAAAAATTGTAAAAACGATACTATAAAAGTATTTGTAGCCATATATGATTATTTAAGGGAGAAAAAATTGTGTAACTAGTATCACCCGTAACCGCACACACATACACAGCATAGCGGTGCTTCAATTGCTAATATTACGGCGGGGAGTCCTTCTTTTTTTACTCGTCGGTGACTGTAAGGTGATTTTAATTTGCCCTAAATGAATGTAACCAACAAGCAAAGTAATATGTAGTAACTCGCCTTATGACAGTACTTTTAAAGTCTTTCAGAAAAAACATTATTGTAGAACCTCACTCTCCTGACCATACTCTGTACAAACATTTTCTCTCACGATGAATAATACCCCCTTTCATTCTTAATAATCTAATGTATGTACACATAAAGACACATTTGCGAACTTTCTAGAAACTGTAGTAGAAACATGTTCTGCCAACAAACAAACATGTTCTGCCTACTTACTCGGTTAAGTCAAGTTTGTAAAGTTTTTTGTTGGGAGTTTTATATGCTTCTACAACTTGATCCCATAAAGTGTACAAAACAATTAAGTGCAAAAGAATTCAATTGACTAGAACATAAATCACGTTTTTAATGATATCACACTTTGAGATTCATTTTCAGTCTCTCAGCCTATTTAATTAATAAATTGTATTGTTACGAAAGTTTATTTAAAAAAATAAGACCGCTGAGTATCTTGCGCGAGTTCTTCTCAGGTCTGAGGCGTTTATTTTCGAATGAGTGGTTCTTTTTGTTGTTCAATAAGTGATTAAAAATCCTATTAAAATTTGAATCTATATGAATTCATACCAAGGAATAACAACATTGGTCTTAGTAACCTGCAATTAGTCTCTGAGTACCCGAAGAAAGTGCATTATTGGCTGATTCGTAATTTGGTCAAAGTCAAAGTCAAAATATTTTATTGACATAAAATCAAAAGACTGCTCGTCAACGTCAATCACAAAAAATACAATTCAGTTACATACATATTAATTACATAAAAGTTTAAACATATTTTCAAAACAATGCAAACCAGTGAAACAACACAAGGCTGAACCAAATAATCCATAAAAAACAACTATAATACTATTTAATTCCATATTGTAATATCGTTTACATAATCTTCAATACTGTAATAAGCCTTCGACATAAGTCTGCGTTTAATAAAAGATTTAAATTTATTTATTGATAATTCAGATACACTTTTTGATAATTTATTGTAAAATTTAATACTATCGCATGCAAAAGACTTGTTTATTTAACAGAGCCTAGTAGGGGGTACTATAAGCTTATAGTTATTTCTAGTGTTCAAATTATGTTTGTCGCTTATTTTACTGTTTAAATTATAATGTTTGTGCACGTGAGATTGCTATAAATATATTGGCCGTACATGGTCATAATATTAATATCAAAGTGGCCAAAAAGAGATATTTAAGACTAATTGTATATTGGATGCAACAACCTTTACTGCTTGAATTCATTGTTTGTGTGAAGATAATTCGTGAACATGTTGGTCGTGATTACTGTCATTATAATCAATAATCGCAACAAATAAATACAATGATTTATTAACTATATCACCACCAGTCTATCAGACACAAGAATCAGCACTCATTCACGAGTTGACGCATTGACCAGCCATCGCTCCCGTCACACATTTGAGGGAAGGAGAACACCAAGGATAAGACGCCGCCGCAATGCCATTTTTTAGCATGGCGAACATATTATATCGCATATGATACATACACAAATCAAGCCCACAAAATGATTCTTTATATCATTATAAAGAATCATTTTGTGGGCTTGATTTGTAATTTCATAAATTACAATGGTTTTTATATAAACCTCTAAGCGCTCTACAAAGCGCAGGTCCGGCCGCACATGGAGTATTGCTGTCATCTCTGATCTGGCGCACCCCAGTATCAGCTCGATACATTAGACCGCGTGCAACGCAGAGCAGCTCGAATTGTCGGGGACCCAGTGCTCTGTGAACGGCTGGATCACTTGGCGTTGCGTAGAGACGTCGCTTCATTGTGTGTCTTGTACCGCATTTATCACGGGGAGTGTTCCGAAGAGCTGTTTAACCTGATTCCTGCCGCCGAATTCCACCTTCGCACGACACGCCACAAGTTACCATATCATCTCCACCATCTGGATGTGTGGCGGTCCTCCACAGTGCGGTTTTCAAGGAGCTTTCTTCCACGTACTACAAAGCTGCGAATGAGCTTCCTTGTGCGGTGTTTCCGAGACGATACGACATGAGTACCTTCAAAAAAAGCGCGTACACCTTCCTTAAAGGCCGGCAACGCTCTTGTGATTCCTCTGGTGTGGCAAGAAAATGTGGGCGGCGGTGATCACTTAACACCAGGTGACCCGTACGCTCGTTTGTCCTCCTATTCCATAAAATAAAACCTATTGCATATATTCCTATGTAATATTCATAAGATTAAACACTCTTAATATGAAGAATTATCATGCCAGGAGTATCTATTTTTCCAATCCAAAACAAATACATCATGCAGATTTCTTTTACGGAGAATGGATTTGGTCATTTCGGAAATATTATTATATTCACAAAAATTTATAATCGTAACACATTTCCCTACAAAATTACTATTTACAATAATTTTTAATAATAAAAAGCAAGTAATTTGGAAAACACAAATAAAATAAAAAATACAGAACAATAAATAGAAGCGGAAAGTTGGTTTCTGTAGCTTTTAGTTCCGAAAGCTTAACATCGAATGAGAAAGTTTCCTCATACGCGGGATTTAGTTCGAATGAGTTTTTTCACTCAAATAGTTTCCACAAAGGGATTAAACGCTTTTCATGTGGTATTTTACGGATAAGGTACATAATTCGTGCTCAATTAAATCTTTTAATCTATTACAGATGATAATTATAAAACGAAAAAAGTAGAGGAATTACCACACTGCTTTAAACTAAACTATCTATCTCACCATTTGGATCTGTAGCGTGTAACACAGGGCGGTTTTCTAGAAATTTCCTTCCCCGTACAATCAATTTGTAGAATCAGCTTTCTGAAGCTATGTTTCCGAGATGATATTACATGGGTTTCTTAATAAGAAGCAAAATAGGCTGGCAACAATAGTCCAATACTTCCTCTGGTGTTTCTTAAAGAGATTTTGAGCAACGGTGGTCAGTTTACATCTGGTGATCCGTGAGATCCTTTGTCCTCCCATTCCATTGAAAAATCTCCCAGAGGTGGTCAGAGAATCTAGCTTCTATATGCCACGATCTTGAAATACTTCCCTGTGTTTATTCCACTCTCATTAACCATTTCATCGAAGCTCTCCTATTCCTGTTCTTCCTTTAGTACATACCCTACGTTAACGTCTCCCAACAATGTGAAGGGATCTTTACATTTGCTCTTTAAATTGGTGATGTGTCTCTACATAAATTAGCTCAACATAGCTCTTCTTAATTTGATTAAAAATCGTCGTTAGTGGATTTGATTAATTGAAAGAGTACCACATCATACTTATCTTACGATACAAATTATATTTACCTTAACTGGCTAGAGAATATTTGCTAGCCGATTTGCGCGATTTCTACAGTATCAGTAAATTTTACTCTTTTTACCCATAAATTTTAACGTAATTGAAAGTTTACTCATTTTGCTGATCATTTATATACCGTAAGCCATGGAAACTTTAGGAGTGTTCAGGGGTGAATAAGATTTAAATTACCTGATTCAATGATATCCTCAAGTGGGACAAAAGAAATAAATTTCATTCGATACATAAAGATTTCCTGAGAGAGCCCTGCATAGCTGGTGTATATACAACATCTCCAGTAGTATTATCAGCTTAACAATGCATGTTTATATATTAATTTATTAGAACACCAACAATAGATACATGACTTAATATGCTATTGTTTTGTTTATATTTATATATACAGAATGTTGGGTCCACTAGTTATAAAACTAGTGGACCCAACAGACGTTGTCCTGTACACATGTTTTAAATTTAAAAAATCGGTCCAGCCGTTAGGAGCAGTTCACTAACATACACATGAGCAGGAGAATTATATTATATGGGCGGAATTGAGAATCTAAACCAATCTCAAATTCACTGAAACAAATAAAAAAGTCATCAAAATCAGTCCAGCCGTTTAGGAGGTAACTTAATTGTGAATCTAAACCATTTTCGAATCCACCTGAAGACACACACCAATCTCAAATTCACTGGAACACACAAAAATATCATCAAAATTGGTCCAGCCGTTTAGGAGGTAGTTCAGTGACATACACACTCACACAAGAATTATATATATATATATATATATAAAGATATAATTTATATATTTCAATTATTGGAGTTTACTCCTTAAGAATTGTTTTGACTATAAGGCACGGTATAAAACATAGATGGGTAGTAAAATAAAACCTTAACAAAAAGTAAAGGGTCAAATTTTTCTCCCGTATAGTGCTCCCCGCTTCTCAGTCCAGGCGATTTCAATGTTCCTTTTGATAAATATGTTCATGTATCTTATTTTAGTTTTCATAAGCCTTGTCATAGTGATGATACTATTTTCGAAATAAATAATATAATGTAAGAAATATATTTTTATGTAACATATTTAAAGTATGTAATATTAAAATGCACTTATTTATACAGAAAAAATATACTATAACAATGAACCTAATAATAAAAACCTTAAAAAATATAATATAATACTTAACTTAAAAAGGAGTCCCTTTAGGCAAGGTTCTGAAGATACTGGCAGCGTATAAAATAATAATATGTAAACAAATATATTTTATCGAATTAATATGAATAGATATATTTACATATTCATTTACTTCCTTTGCCTATTATATATATTTTAAGATAATCCTTTTTAAGGAATAAACTCCAGATACGTTTTGAATCTAACACGTACATTTTTTTTAATTGGAACACCACAAATAGATATTATATTATGTACATAACATAATATTGCTTAATAAATAATATGATTCTATATATCTATCAATAAAAGGCGCGCTGCACATCACATGGGTATTTTCAATCAGCGAAAATAGAGATAGGACTTGAAAAAAAACTCGCGAATTACATTGTATTTTATCAATAATATGATTGAAATAAACTCGTCGCCATGAGAGGATAGATGTTAACTCTCATTCAACTAGAGTCCTTACCGTTCGTCAATTATTTCTACACTGCTTAATTAAAAAACCCGGTCGCCTTAGTGAAAATTTGGCTTTACCTTCTCGTAGATTCAAAAATATTTACTGTGTTCTGAAGTTCAATCTGTCATGTGTCGAAATCATGCTAGCTATCTAGGACATTCAATATATAATCAAGTAAATAATAAAATTAAAATTGCAGACCTCTCTTCTTACAAAGTAAGATCTACAGTACAAGAGTGGCTTTTACAATTCAGCTATGATGAAACCAAGAAAATTATTAACTCGAAATTAATATAATTTTATATTATATTCAATCATAAAGATTTATTTTTGACTTTTTGCTTTATCTATTATTATTTAATTTTAAAAAGTTCTTATTATAAGATGGGTATGTTTTAAAGTTAGTTAAATATTGTTTTTAAACAGTGTTTAAGTGTCAGTCTTATTTCTATTTCATTCATTATTAACATTAAATAAAATCACATAGCAGACGGTCATCACTGGTTGGCTCTGAAAAGGGTTTCCTAGTGAGCCATCCAGAGAAATTTTATACATTATAGGTGCCTCCTTGTTTCTGTTTTTCAGACTGAGACAGTAAATTTATATTAGGCATGAAGAACAATTTATGTTATTATAATTAATAATAAATAAATTAAATTAAATTAAATTTGCCCAGTAATGGTAATATCCATAGTTTGCTTTCAAGAAAGCTCCGCATTAGTGCATTACATATAAAAAAATTAGGATTATGGTTGACCCTAAGGGCCACCTCTGCAACTTCCCGCTAATTCCATACCTAAACGCTTCAAACGGTACTTATGACTATTTTGAGCCCTTTGAGCTCCAAAATATAATTTATGTGATTGGCACGTTTTTTATGAAAATAAGGTACGAGACGAGCAGTTACGTTCAGCTGATGGTAATTGATACGCCCTGCCCATTACAATGCAGTGCCGCTCAGGATTCTTGTAAAACTCAAAAATTCTGAGCGGCACTACAATTGCGCTCGTCACCTTGAGACATAAGATGTTGTCTCATTTGCCCAGTAATTTCACTAGCTACGGCGCCCTTCAGACCGAAACACAGTAATGCTTACACATTACTGCTTCACGGCAGAAATAGGCGCCGTTGTGGTACCCATAAAACCCATCCTGTGCAAAGGAGCCTCCCACTGGTATTAGTGGGTCAGGGATTGGAAACAATAAATCCGTTTATAGGAACGAGTCTTTTTAACCTTGTAATTCGCCAGTCTGCCGATGATGCTACTGTCGATGGCGGTGCCTTCAGCAGATCACTCCGCACCGAACACCGATTTTTGAAATTTTCAAGCGGAAAGTTTAAAAGTAGGTTTGTTACTCTTAAAATATTATGTTATTCGGGGGATAAAGTTTCTGTAGTTTCGTCTACTTGAGCAGTAAATTATCTAATTATAATGTAAAGGAAGTTCTGTTTACTACCTATCCCAGTTCTCTTGTACTCTGCTTAAAATTTCATTATTTAGGCAATGAGTAGTTGAATTTTCTTCTAAATGATAGCATTCCGGCCAATTGGCACACAGTATAAAGTAATTAAACGAATCACATAACTTCCTAATTTGTAAAATGAATTTCCCCAAATTACCGCAGTCATTATGGCCTGCTTCGTCCCCTCGTTAAGTCAAACTTCACATCTGTCATAATATCAGATTATTCATATTTTATGCTTAGATATTACTATTATATACTAGGTGACACGACAGACGTTGTTCTGTACATAATAAATAAAATACTGTTATATGAATCTGCCAATAATATTTCATGACATGAAGAATTATTTCGTAAAATATACTCCCTGTTGTTATAATTATTTTTTATGGAAAAGTCGACGTGACGTTCACATTCATATTGAATAAAACGCACTGAAGGAGGCTTTTGGGCTATTTTTTTAAAGCGCGCGATACATAACGTGGTTCATAATAGAAGGAGTTATTTCGTATAAAATTTTACTCGTGTTAATACCGCAACAGCCTTGCTTTACTGTAAAAGCTTTGAGAATAACAGTTTTATTTGAACTACATACGAAACAAAAATTACTAACTTATACCTCAAAGCATAAAGCAGTCGGTTTGAAGACCTGGGAGGACAGGTCTTTTAAACCGACTCCATTTATTTTTTGTAAGGCTGGGTGGATTTACTCTTAGTAGGGGAGCCCAAGCGGGGATTTCGGGATTTACTAAAGCGTCAGATTAGTGAATGAGAGCTTTTTTTTGGTGCACTTAACACTCCCTTAGAAAATCTGACAAGCTCGATTAAATTATTTTTTTCATTTTCAACCCTTACATACAACCGCATCATGCAAAACGATCAGATTAACATACGTACATTATTAAAAATACGTAGGGCATTGATGCTATCAATATCTGACGCGCTCGAGGATGTCCATGCAACAGTTTTTTTTACATATTTAAAAATCTATGGCCGCTTCCCCCACCGATGAAAAGGTATATATCATATAACATTTTTTTCTTCTTATCATCTAAGCTTTGCAACCCAATAGGTCTCTACGACGCTCGAGTAAATCCCCATTTAGCATTGTGGGCTCCCCTACTATCTCAGATTGGTCCAACTGTAAAAGATGTTAGGTTGTATTTGGTATAAGTTATTTGTGAGGGAAAGTGGTGAGATGAGCAAGGCGTAAATCTGATGGTAAGTGAAGTCTGAATTTCTAAGCAGAACAGTAATTGCGAGTCACTTTGGACACAATATTTATTCTCATTAAGCCAGTAACTTCATTAGCTACGGCACCTTTCCAAATCGACACACAATAATGTTTGCACATTGCTGCTTACAGGCAGAAAAAGTTTCCGCTGTGGTACCTACCTGGGCAGCACCCTGTGCAAAGAATCCACCCACTGCTAAGATCTGATGATAAAGCCTTGAGCAATTCAGGAAAGTCCTCAAATTTTACATGAGTACATAACTGGCGTTAATGTTTTCTCTTAAATTACTAAATAAGAATTTATATGTAGAAAGTATATGATGGTTAGATTGAACATATGATGAATATCACAAATTCCCATTTGTAATCTTGTGGAACTTTTTGAAGTAAATGTTTCACGGCAACAAGATAGTTAAGCGTCTAACTAGCGATAACCCTTTGGTTGATTATGAAAATATACCATTGAACTGATCTAGTAAATTAACTGAAAGATTAGAATTGAATCGAGATATATTTAATGATCATAGGGAGTGACAATAACATATTGTAACAACATTTGGTAAGCGTCATGGAGCTACAACAGTGCATCATTTTTATGTATTAAATGCATCATCCAAATTATAGTTTATATGGATGTAAATTAAAGATTCTACCGTTTACTATGTTCTAAAAAATAAATTATACTTCTTTTGTAATGCTTAGCAAGATTAACAGACTTAGGTTGATCTACTGAGAAAAGATGCAGTACTAAATGTCTGCCTAGCACCACCAAACTGTGAAAGCCTTTACAACTGTGTGTAGGCCTGTAATCCAAAAGTTGTTGCAAGGGAGATGAGCCGCGGTGATCACTTAACATTTAACTTACCTGTACGTTCGTTTAACATCCTACGTCTTGTCCTGTTACTGATTAGTTCTGTGGCGTTAAGCACGCTTCAATTCAATTATTAAATTTTCTCAGAGAAGTTCTCTAGATAAGAAAACATCACAAATACGATAGATTATAAAAATAGACTTTATGTAATTTCATTTCGTTAAAATTTCATGTAACATGTCTTTTCCATATTTTTATCAGCTGTTAAGTGGTGCTACTGTATCGTTTCCAAATAAATATTTTCAACTTATGGCCGAGTCTAGATATTTAAGCGAGCGCGGCGGGAAAACTAACATCTTCTTCTTAAAAAATTTAATTAAAAGTCACTTACCTATTAAATTACCAACCTACATAATATACTTTTTGAATGAGGTACCTATTTCAACACAGAAGTCACAACGACACAACCCTCCTCTGCACTCACCGCACAGCCTCTTTCCATGTCTTGTGTCACCTATTTTAAGCTAATAATTTCTACTTATAGTCTTGTTCCTAATTAACGCCTCATTAAGTACTCGGTTGAAAAATATACCTACAAAATATAAATGCAATGACAAATATTGATAAAATCTGCTGTAAATTAATCTATCAATCGAACAAAACCTATAACTAAATTTCTCATTACTTAACGTTTGTAACGCGTGACTATTTATGCTCGATCAATCTACGCAGAACAACTGCGTTGAACGTGTACAATACATGTTTAAAATCAAAATGGGCTCCATTTTTGTCGTCTTTATTAACTTCTTGCTTATTATGCAGTTAATGTGTGGCATGTATTATAAAAAGTTCTTCAAACATACTATTTCGAAGATAATTGGGAAAATTTATTGCTTAATTCAAAGCAGCTTCCTCATCTGGTGTACATCCAGTACGTTGAACGCGACTGGCTTGAATTCTAGTAAATTCATATTTGTGTTTCTTGATAGTATGTCACCGATTTTTATAACGGCTTTTAATCTAAACGATCGTGTTGACCACTTTTTAGAAAAACTCTCGCTTGTTGAGTCCGCTTTAGAAGTTTCTGGATGTGGTCGCCCTGTTGCATTTCATATAATTGTTTTTATAACACTCGTGAGTGCTAAGTGCTTTTACCTATTCCATATGTCTAGCAAAAAAATTCTTGGCGGATCATTATTTTGGGGTTCGTGTGGCATTCATCAAATCAGTAAGATTAAGAAGACAATGCTATTATATGGAGAACTACTTGACAATTTGAATTCACTGGGATTGGTATTCAAATGGTTGGTAAGTACCTGTGAAGGTTTCAATTTTGATTAAGTATTTTAGACAAATATCGAAAAAAAAATATTTGGTATAAGAGGGGGCAAACGGGTAAGATATTCTGATGGTTCCTATCCCATATCTTATCCGTACCATATCCCTCTGAGAAAGGTTAGATATTATAGGAAGATATGCGTTGCCGGCTATTAAGTTGGGAGTTTGCTCTACGCTTGAAGGTCCTGAGTCGTATTAGCTCGGGAAAACTGCAGCCAATAATTGATTGCAAAAAGTGTCTGTTCAAACCAAGAAGTTCCACGCAAAGCTCGTGGTTGTAGAATGCCAGACGTGAATATGATGCGTAATATAAAAGAAAGTACTAAGAAGTACTTGTAAGTACGCCTAAGTAAGTGTACTTGAAGCGATCTAATTTTTTGATCACTAGGGTTGCTCAAGGAGATCTATAAGTTTGTTATAAACAGCAAGTTCAGGTGTATGCCTAATTATTTTTTGTTGCAGATTATTCGTGACATCATACATGCCACGTTTTATGTATTGCTCATAACCATAGAGACATCTTATTCGGTGACTCAGGTGAGTGATGAAAATGTTTTTGTTTGCAAACTTTATCAGAATCCAAATCGATCTTAGACATTGTTAATTATATTTATTTTCTTTTTCAAATAATTTTACTCTCAAAGACACATTCTAACATTAAAAGATTGAGATAATCCACCCATAGTAATATATATATATAACAGGTTATGTATATTTTGGAGGATGATAATTTGTGTAAGTGTGTCAATATTGTTATTATAATTTCTTTTAAAACTGAAAATAGACTTAATATCAAATCAAATATATATTTATAAAAACAGGACCACATAATGGAGATATGACACTAACATATTAATGTATATATTATACTCGTGCCACAAAGTTAGTAGCCGTACTCCTCCGAAACGGGTTGATCGATTTTTATGATATTTTACGTAGGAACACTGAAAATGTTTAGAACTGGCCAGTTAGAAACATTGCTAATGAAAACTTTTTCTTAAATTTAAATTTTAGAACTCTTTGGTAACCTAATGTAGTATAATGCATTCAATTGCCATTTGTCTTTGTGAATTGGCGGCAAATCTGATTGATACTTTTGATACACGTGAAAATGAACCTAACGCGAGTAAATTTTCGGTCAATGATTAATTTTGACTTTCGTTGTGGGCTTACTCAACACCAAAGCTATGATAGGCTACGATTATCATTTCTTAATGAAGCCCCATCTCGTGCCACTATTTAAAATCGGTTTAACGAGTTTAAGCGTGGACGTAGAAATCTCAATGATGATCCGCGTGAAGGACGTCCTTTAACAGCCACTACTGAAGATAACATCAGTGCTGTGCGACGCATGATAGAGGAAGATAAGAGAGTGACCTATCAGCAGATACAGCAGATACAGGCAAGCCTAGGTATTGGTATGAGTCATATTCAAAAAATATTACACGAATATTTACGTGTCAGGAAGATTTATACCAGATGGATTCCCCATACCTTAACCGACGACCAGAAACACCTTCGCATGGACTTGTATCGCCAAATGGTCGATAAGTTTAACGGCGGTGACTCAAATGCTGTATTTGACATCGTCACAGGTGATGAAAGCTGGATATATTGCTACGGACCTGAAATCAAAAGACAATCTGCTCAGTGGGTGTTTCCTTTAGAGGATCGGCGAACTAAGGTAAAGAAAGGAACAAGTCAAGGAAAAAAGATGATTCACAAATAAAATTTGAAAAAAATTAATTGTATTAATTCTAGAAGTGAGGGTTATATTCAAGATTCAAGATCACTTTAAAAACATAACAAATTGTTTAAAAAGATGATTGCCTTATTCTTTTGTCGGAAAGGTCATTTCGCGACAGTTGTGCTAGAAGTTGAAAGGACAGTTACTGCAGACTGCTTTGTCAATCACTGTTTGCCTGTGGTCTTGGAAAAAATTCGACAGCAGCGCCCTCAAAGCAGGATCCTCCTTCACCACGACAATGTTTCAGATGATGATCAATGTTGAATATTTGACTATGACAGGTGTCGAGATAATGAGTCATCCGCCATATAGTCCTGACCTGGCGCCCTGCGACTTTATTTATTCCCAAGAACTAAAGATAAAATTCGAGGTATTCGCTTTACGAGCCCTCAAAATGCGGTGAAACCGTACGAAAATGCCATAGAAGAGCCCACTAAGGAAGAATGGGCCCACTGAATTAACACATTAGCTAAAAGGGCATGCAAATAACATCATCTCCATTCCCAGTCATTATATAATAATAAAATTTTAACATTATAGTTACATATATCCAAATAATATCTACACAAAGTATACAACAGGTAGTCAAAGTTAAACACAAGATTATAAATAAAAGCATATTGTTAAAATTACATTTAATTGTCCTTAAATTGTAGATTCCTGTGTTGCCTAAATCTTTTGAAGCATTATGCAATATAATATTATTCTTGATTCCGTGTTTGATGGTTGAACTAACTAAAGCAGAAGTGAAGAAAATTAAATTGAAGCTGACCGAAGTTTATTCACAATACGAAGGTAATAAATAGATAATATTATTTTATTGTGTGGTAACTATCACATAATCACTTACAATAATACACACAAATATAAAAAGTAGAACTAAAAACTAGGAACTAAATGTAGTGATTACTTACAAATAAACACAGCATGCACAGAATAAATAAATAAATAAAAGATACGAATTAAACATTTTTTTTTAAATTAATAAATGAGTAGGTTACATCTTTATACCCAGTTACATTAATTTTCCAATTATAACATTATTAAAGATTACCAATGATGTTGCAATTGGTCTTGCGGAATTTGGCTAAGGAATCAGCAAATATGTCAATATCAGCTACGCTATAAGAATTTAAAATTTTACATAATCGAGGAACTGGGGAATTGGTACCTAGGATCGTTCGACGAAGTGGAGGACAAAGTGGAGTAATAGGCTTACGTGGAATACTTACTGGTACTCTTAGACTCAATTTATTTAGCAATTCGGGGCAGTAGATAAAGCCGTTCAATAGTTTATGAGTAAACAGAAGATCCAGAAGTTCTCTACGCTCATCTAAAGTGGTCATTTTAAAGATGGCCAGCCTTTCTTTGTAAGAGGAAATTTTCTTGGCTTTACCTAAATGCCACATGCCACAGAAATCGCTAGATAAGAACGTCATTGTGTGGTAATTTTATTATAAAATGCGAGAATCGCACATTTATGTACAAATTTTTAAAATACCTGGTTCACGGTTCAAAAAAAAAGGTGACAAAATATTATAACCATATAATATTTACCAGTGGGAGGCTCCTTTGCACAGGATGCCATATAGATTATATATTATAATGTTACATGGGTACCAGAACGGTGCCTGTTTCTGCGGTGAAGTAGTAATGTGTAAGCATTACTGTGTATCGGACTGAAGGGCGCCGTAGCTAGTGAATTTACTGGGCAAATGAGACTTAACATCTTATGTCTCAAGGTGACGAGCACAATTGTAGTGCCGCTCAGAATTATTAGGTTTTTCAAGAATCCCGAGCGGCACTGCACTGTAATGGGCAGGGCATATAAATTACCATCACCATTGCGTACAAAAAAAATATTTAGATAAATTATAAATCTGTCAAGGATTAACCAACAGTTGTATAAATATGGTGGTAAGGTATAATTTGTGTTACTAATTGTTTATCATGTTGATACGAACAGTTACAATTGAAACTTTAGATTGGATCTTGTTTCTAGGATAATTATGATAAATTGATGCTTTAGATTATATTCACCACAAACCATGCTAATGATAATGATGGTAATACTTTGGTTTTGATTAAACGTTTGATGATTGCTCAGCAAAACAGTTCCATAAAAATTATAAATTGGAAAGATTAAAAGAACGAAATGTTACATGATGTTAATGATACACCACCATTGTATTGGATCGAAATGGCCTTCACAAATAGCCGTACCACAACATACTTGGTATAGTTACATACGATTTTGTAACTATGCATTAGATGATGAAAAGTTATTGACAAAATATGAAGGTTATACGTGTTATTTGTGGAATAGCTAAGCCACAAATTTAAGTACCGGTTTTATGTTATTATTCTTTGATTAAGCTGTGCATTACTTTCATCATAATTATGTATAATTTCATTCCCACTCTGAAAATAGTAAAAACGGCCTCTATGACATATATCATAAGGATGAAAATAGCATAGCAGTAGTTAAAACAAATGTAAAATAACATGGAGTATTACTGTGATCTAACAGTAAACCTTGATAATCATACCAGTTTACGGACGGCTGATGAATCCAAACAAATCCCCTGAGGATCCTACACTTTTAGATCATTTATACATCTAGATAGACTGACAGATAAGCACTATTTTGAGAAATGTACGCACACTAACACAAAGTGTCATACAAATAGCGAGTGTAGACGTAGCTTGTCAGGCACACTAAAGTAATAAACCAGGCCTGTTTACATCGGTTGTCTAGCAGCAAAAGGCTCTATCTAGACATATAAATTATCAAAACCTACGCTAGTTAAAAGCAGAATTTCTCCATGACAGTTTATCCCATAATGTTGAAAATATTGAAAGGTCCCCTGGTTCAGAGGATGTGATTTAAGTATAACTCCGTGTGATCTAAAGTTTCTAATTAACTGCCTCGATTTCCATAACTTCGAAGGTATAGGGTTAGAAACCTTAGGACTTTCACAGGAGAAACAGGAAACAAAATAGATCCCCGTAATGAAGCTCTTTGACCTTATAATTCTGTACATTATTGTAATACACATATTAAATTATTTTGATAAACTGAACTATCGATTCCTCGTGGAATTCTATGCCAGCTACTAGTATTTTCTAATACGATACAACTTACATTCCTTTAAGTTAAAACAACATTCTACTCTCCCCATATCAAAGTTACTTTACGAACTGATGTAGCTTCATCACGTTTACAGAGTGTTGTTAGAATAGTTTATATTATTGTCACTCCCTATGGTAAATATATATATTTATATTCTATTACATACTACAAAGGCTATGCTTTGCAGTAATACATAGACTGACGATCTCACTTTCCATCATGATGAGCCACGTGGCCGTTTATTCATTCTTTTAAAAAAAAAGCCTAGTCGTTATGTCAAAATCACATTTTTTGATGAAATATGTATAAATGTTAACATGGAACCTATCACAAAAAATCTTTATTTAAAATTAAAAAAACATTGAGGTTTTACAGATTTTTAAGCGAATCTGTACGTACTTTTCAGCATAGTGAAACTCTAAGAAAAAAGCTTTTCACTCGATTGTATGAAACGGGCAGTAATTGATAGATTGACAGATGTCGACTAAAATCTTATAAAAAAAACAGAGATAGCCGAAATCTACTACGTTTTAAGCAACTGTTCGATTACAAATTTAGCCGGATTATACTTCGTCGCCAATAGCCGTACTGTAATTAAGACAATTTCAAACTAATGTTTAATCACTGCACGTTTCAAACTAAACTTCAATTTTTAATTAGGCAGTCAAGCCTCTTATCAATTTAGTATTAACATCCTCTTTGGTACTTTCATCAATAAACTGTGGTGTACAATTTAATTAGCTGTCAAATATGTTTACAGATGAAATAGTCAAAGAGAAGGTGGAAGATGCGATCATGTTTTTGGAGTTGCGTCCGTTTAAATTTGTTATATCACGAATTGTATCAATCGATATTCATCTGCCTCTTGCGATTACTAGTCTTATGACTACCTATGTTATTGTTGCAGTTCAATTGACGCACGTTTATAAAACATATAATGATACACACTAGTACGTTTTCAGAATTCGCTTGAAGTACAAACTATTAGTATATGAGTGTAATAATATAGGTTTATTGTGACACTTCAGATGTGTTGGAACTTTTTTTACTTTATGATTTATTATTTAAATGGTTTATAGTGTTCTTAAAGCTAGTTAGTATGAGTATTTTATTAGTAATTTCTGTACTATTGTTGATCTTGAACCCTTGCGGGTAAAAACCTTCTAAAAATTTTATAAATTTCTTTTTTCTTTTGGCGCGCTTTGGAAAAATGTTGCGATTAAATATTTGCGCGCGCACACCGACATCTAAAAATAACAGGTTGGTTTCTAAATGTCTCTTAAATTATCTTTGTAACAATTATTATGGAGACTATACGCTATTATGGAGTGCTGTATCCGTCTATTTATTTAAGCTTACCAACTAGATACATTTTGTTATTAAAAAAAAATAAAAAAAAATTGTGTGTTCACTATTGTAATCTTTATGGCAATTCTAATCATAACTTTCAAAAAGTAAATTATAAATATCAATCGTAAAGCGACCTACATAAGGTCCTCTAAATAAAATGAACGAGAGACCATATTAGAGAGATGGAGAGTCTAAATTAATTAAATACTTGCAGAAACAAACCGATCAGTGTCTGTACTGTGTCCCAGCATCTGTTGCTTTACTCATATTGGTTTTAAGATTATAAATAATTAGACGAAGAATACACTAAATCGTAAATGATACGCCCCGTCGCTACAATTCAATGTCACTCATTTTAAAAATCCTTATAAGCGACTACGCTTGTCAATTTTAGAAATAGAGGAAACATTATCAGCAATTTCACGTTTAATGTTTTATATTCGGTGCGGTAAGTCTTGACTGTTTTTTTTTCTTGTTTTTTAGCACTTGATACAACAAAATCAATATGAAGCAGTTTTCTTTGAGATTGGTTGAGCTTTGGAGGTGGAAATAGTCAAGAATGAAACCTTTATTTCTGAGTACTATAATAATAAGTTTTGTTCGGAGCTGTGGTTGTTCTGTTTACACCAATGTCTATCTCCGCGTTAGCGCGACAGATATATTGATATAGATTCTTTTAATTTGTGAAAGGTTTACCTCTTTCAAAGCTCTTTGGTATCAAAAATCCAATACAATGAAATCGTGTACGGCGCCTATCAAAAATAGAACAAATAGGAATTTTGTCACTTGTATTTGTGTGTATATTTGCAAATATGATATCTGTAATCTATTTTTAAGTAATTTCAATTTCTAAGGGGTGATTTAAAAAAAATGTATGACAAATTTAAGACATTTATTTTTATCACTAAATAGTTTGTCATTTATAATATCGTTAAGAATTACACTATGTATTGTTTAGATACTGCATCATCAATATTTCGTACAACATTACTTTTATTACTATTAAGTAAACGTATAATATTTATATTATCATATTTTGTGTATTTTAATATTAATTAGATATTTATATATTCTTTTCCCGTTTCAAATGTTTTTAATATCACTGCGTTTTCAATGAATAATGTATTTAATGCGGTTTCTCTGCTTATTAGTATTTCGGAATCGTCAAGATTTCTGTATGAAATATTACTCTGTGTTGTTTGAGAAATAATTAAACAATTAAATTAAATGAGAATTGAATTTTTTTTCAGTAGGACTTACAAAACTCACCTTAACATTTATTTCCGCTATAGAAGAAAAATAAACTACTCTCAAATCTTGCATTGTGGTTATTTAAGGTGGAACAAATTCTTTTTTTAATTTATAGGGTAATACATCACCAGGGCCCATACACTCTTGTAACAACAGAGAAATTCCTTTTTGAAAGGAGTAATCACTTTTTTATTAAAATACCAATGTCCATGTTGAAAAAACCACAAAAGGAAACACCACAATTTATTTGTACGTTGCAGAAACTTTATTTTTCATCGAATTTTATTGTATAGTTTAATAGCGTTTGTATTCGTTACAACAACTTGAAACATAAACATTATTGAACAAGAAATAGGAAAAACTTAGACCAAATCTTAGGTCAAACTTATAATCAATAATCACATGATTTAAGAAAGTAAGAATGAACTATAGACGTCAAGATTCAAATTCCCTCCTAATCACGAAAACAAACAAACAAACTTACCTTCCATTATGTATTTTAACTTTTTTTTTATGAAAATAAGGGACGAGACGAGCAGAACGTTCAGCTGATGGTAATTGATACGCCCTGCCGATAACAATGTAGTGCCGCTCAGGATTCTTGAAAAACCCAAAAATTATGAGCGGCACTACAATTTTCCATGAGACGTAAGATGTTAAGTCTCATTTGCCCAGTAATTACACAAGCTACGGCGCCCTTCAGACCGAAACACAGTAATGTTTACACATTACTGCATCACAGCAAAAATAGGCGCCGTTGTGGTACTCGTAATCTAGCCAGCATTCTGTGCAAAGGAGCCTCCCACTGGTAATCGTCGCGGAACTTTAACATAGTTATTATTATGACGGTACTCACGATATATACTTTATCACTTGACGCACGAACTAGAGCAAATTCAAATTCAAATTCAAATATTTTTATTCAAAATAGGATTTTAAAACACTTATTGAACGTCAAAATCTACCACCCATTCGAAAGAGACTGCCTCAGACCTGAGAAGAATGGCCGCAAGAAACTCAGCGGGCTTTTTTTTTTAATATAAAATATGGATTACAATGTAATATCGTACAATAATTATTTATAATTAAAGAGCCTGAGGGTGTTCGCTTTATTCCCAGTCCATGGTGTCATTAAGAAAATAGTTTATGCTATAATAACCTTTCCCACACAAACGTTTTTTAACAATTCTTTTAAATTTCGTAACACATTAATTGTTTTGTACATTTTCTGGGATCATATTGTAGAACCATATACATAGCCCAACAAAAGACTTACTAACTCGACCCAACCGAGTAGTAGGCATAACAAGTTTATGTTTGTTCCTCGTGTTAACATAATGAATGTCACAGTTTCAAGAAAATGTGCTTATGAACATACAGAACATTATCAAAATAGTATTGAGAAGCAACAGTCAAAATGTTTATTTCTTTAAATTTTTATCTTAATGATTCTTTAGGACCTAGGGCCGACAACTTGCTTAGAGCCGGTACCAACCACTGGATCGAGCTGCACAACCCATGGCTTGTTAGAGAACAAAAAAAATTAGACTTAAAAAACCTCCTAAGAATTTTAATAGGGAAGATGGTTTTTGACTACCGCACACATGGAATCCCGTGGTCTCTCACTGCAGTATCAATGCAACAAAGAGACCCAAAATGGACGACGTCAGTACTGTGTGTCATGAATTAGGGAATGAAAGGCCAAACCGAATTAGACGCCACGTGCATAGTCTTTCACCGTCACCGCAGTTCCGTTGCGACCACGATTCATGCAATAAGATTGAAATCTCGGCATCAAATTAATGAAATATAATCGTGAGTATCCGTTATAATAATAACTATGATCTACACTTAAAATATAAAGTGGTAAATGTTGAGTTGTTATTATAGCTATCGTAAATTATCGTCATCTCTCAGGCTACAATTGTACCGGACTTGTCAGAGACCAAGCTAGGCAATACAAAGTCAGCATCTACAAACGTGATAAGTTTATATATCGCTCGTATTATATTTCCATCACAAGAATATTTAGTTATCGCACAAGTTTTGTCTTCATTTTAGTTCAATATAGAAAATTGTATAGACGATACAATACTTGAGCATTCCCCGAGAGTATAAAACAAGAATCTTATTAATTTTAGGTTGAGTTCAGTATTTCGCCGATTTCTCCCTGGAAACATATCGCAAGAAAGGTCGTACTGCAAAATGGCTTAAGAAAATTCATTGAAAACCGCACTGTAAATAACCGAAACTCATGTTATTGGTGGTGTTTGCTTGAATTTGTTGGCAGGGGTCAAATATCTTTTTGGAATACAGTAATAGACGCTCAACAAAGTGAAGTGTAAAAGAATCACCACCAGTCCACATCGGTCCTTTTAAAACTCAATTATATCAATGGCTAATTAGTTACAATTTTTATGCTGTATCCGACTTTAAAAATTTGTGATTTTCTTTTTTTTTAGAATCTTGTGTTTAACTTTGACTACATAATATGTATATGACATGTATATTTTTTGTAGATGCTAATGTAATGTAACAATGAAATATTATGTGCTGTAATCTTAGAATTTTATTATTATATAATGACATGTAGGTAATGTAATTTGCAGGCCCTTTTTGGCTAATGTGTTGATTCATATAGAATTATTTTGTTAACTTGTATACACACACTATGCAAATAAAGAATAATTATTATTATTATTATCGTTCACAGAGAACTGGATACTGACAGGTCAAGCAGCTCTAAGCTAACAGCCGTTCCCAATATTCAGTCTATCTCTTACTTGAGATAAAAATCTTAACTATCGTTTACTTTTCTGTCCCAATAAACTTATCGAAGGTAACTCACTTTATCCGTGCACGGTGTCTGACAATGGACGCTTACCAGCGATAGAAGTTTGTATGGAATTTTCAATTCACGCCTTCCAATATAAGGCGATACGAATGACTTATCGGGTATTTTGGGACAGCTTCAGATTATAGACAGCTAATTACTGACAGTAGAAGGTAGTAATTTATCTCTATCTGTAGATAGTATATTGGGAACGGCCGTAGGACGTCTACAGACGGCGGGTTTAAGCGTTTTATTAATTTGTACAAATCTTCATTCGGCGAGACTCAGTAGGCTTATAAAACAAAAAATTCCCTATATTGTTCCAGATTTTAAACTTTTTTAGTAAAATTCATGGCAAGCTCATTGGATTACTAATTAACCATTGATCGATGTTATTTCTGGTACAACTGACATGTCAGTGAAACTCTGGTGGTGCAAGACAGTATGTGTATAGATCACAAGTTTAAAGCCCTCCCATTAAAAGTTTAACTTCAATATTTTTTTATTACAAGATTTTAACCTTAGATAATTTATACGTCTAGATAGAGCCCCTTGTTGTTAGGCAAGGCATAACGGCAGGCCAGGTTTACTTATTTCGTGTGAATTACAGCTATGTCTTGCAATACGTTAGTCATTTTATTTTAGTGTGCGTGCGTTGCTATAATAGAGGCTAACAGTTTGCTACTATTTATTTCGACGTGTTCACAGCTCGCACAATCTCACTAGATGTATGAATTATCTAAGAATTGAATCAATTCCTATTATTATGTTAACGATATTAATTATGGGTTTTAGCTTTTGACGCTATTACAAAAGATATTAATTAGCTTTACACATTCATTTAACCTTAGTATTTTGCAGTAAATTTAACTTCTAAATAATGTTTAGCCAAGAAATGTTACTAAGAGTCGTTCAGTTAATTTGGTTTATTAATTTGTAAGATCAAACACATTCCATGCGGTGTTCTAAAACTCATTGTGTTTCCAGAAGATAATTGTTATTCCAATAATAATAGCAATTAGATTCCCTGGCATACATACTATAATAACATACAAGGCGGTTCATATAGGTTTCAAAATAGTGGATCCATGATTATGGATCAAATTTTTTTTTAATGAAAATAAGGGATGAGACGAGCAGGACGTTCAGCTGATGGTAATAGATGCAACCTGCCCATTACAATGCAGTGCCGCTCATGCTTCTTGAAAAACCCCAAAAATTCTGAGCGGCACTACAACTGCGCTCGTCACCTTGAGACCTGAGATTTTAAGTCCCATTTGCACAGTAATTTCACTAGCTACGGCGCCCTTCAGACCGAAAGACAGTAGTGCTTACACATGACTCCTTCACGGCAGAAATAGGCGCCGTTGTGGTACCCATAATCTAGCTGGCATCCTGTGCAAAGGCGCCTCCCCTGGTGTCCCAGTTATAATCAAGCTTCAATAACAGCTATCCTGCGACAGACAGTTCGATTCAGGCAGGCAACGCGAGCACACGTGCCGCGTTATCTGTCCTCCTTCGAATACTTTTATTACCTGCGTTATCGCACTATCTGCTCAGGCCACCTGGGCTAGCTGTTGTTATCGCGCGCTATTGTTCGGGACTCTTTGAGTCTCGCACCTGTTACGTTCCTTCGCGGAACTTAGCTTAGTTATTATCAGTGTTAATTACCCGGTTTTACGATGGTGTTAGTTAGCACCTGTGCTGTGTTTCGCGATTCTGCACGCTAATCGTGTGTGTTTGAGAGTTGCAGTTCGTGCCATGTGTGTCTTCTCCGCGGGGGCCTGCACAGCGTGCATCGGGGTTCCGGCCCAGCCAGTCTACATCCAGCAAAGCTAAGTCTTAGGCTTAACTATTATTATTATTTTTTTTTAATATTTGCATTTTTTTTTATGGAATAGGAGGACAAACGAGCGTACGGGTCACCTGGTGTTAAGTGATCACCGCCGCCCACATTCTCTTGCAACACCAGAGGAATCACAGGAGCGTTGCCGGCCTTTTAGGAAGGTGCACGCGCTGTTTTTGAAGGTATCCATGTCGTATCGTCCCGGAAACACCGCAAAAGGAAGCTTATTCCACATCTTTGTAGTACGTGGAAGGAAGCACCTTGAAAACCGCACTGTGGAGGACCGCCACACATCCAGACGGTGAGGATGATATCCTAACTTGTGGCGTGTCGTGCGAAGGTGGAATTCGGCGGCAGGAATCGGGATAAACAGCTCTTCGGAACACTCCCCATGATAAATGCGGTAAAAGACACACAATGAAGCGACGTCTCTACGCAACGCCAAGAGATCCAGCCGTTCACAGAGCACTGAGTCCCTGACAATTCGAGCTGCTCTACGTTGCACGCGGTCAAATGGATCGAGCAGATACTGGGGTGCGCCAGACCAGAGATGACAGCAATACTCCATGTGTGGCCGGACCTGCGCTTTGTAGAGCGCTAAAATGTAGGCCGGCTTGAAGTATTGCCGTGCTCTATTGATGACGCCCAGCTTCTTCGAAGCCAATTTGGCTTTGCCCTCCAGATGGCCACGGAATTGGCAATCGCTCGAGATTTCGAGACCCAGTAATCCGATACTTGGCGTGGCTTTAAGAGAAGTGTTCTCGAAGAGCGGTGAGACGACAAATGGGGTTTTTTTAGTGGTAAACGCGCAAACTTGAGTCTTCTGGGGGTTAAATTGGACAAGGTTCAATTTACCCCATTCCGCGACCTTCTCGAGAGAGGACTCGATAGAAGACACAAGTTTCTCCCGGCACTGGTCGACGATTTCCCGAGAGAGACCTGCATGGCCCGTGTATACGGCATCACCAGTGCTGTCGTCCGCATAGCAATGTATGTTGGAGGTGTCCAACATATCATTGATATGCAGAAGAAACAGCGTAGGAGATAGCACACAGCCTTGGGGCACTCCAGCATTCACGGGCTTCGGGTTCGAGCAATATCCGTCGACAACGACCTGTATGCTACGCCCAGTGAGGAAGCTAGAGGTCCACTTGCACAAGCTCTCGGGAAGCCCAAATGATGGAAGTATTGAGAGGAGCGCCTTGTGCCATACACGACCAAAGGCCTTCGCTATATCCAGGCTAACTGCCAGGCCCTCCCCCTTGCTTTCAATAGCCGCCGCCCATCTATGTGTTAGGTATACTTGAAGATCACCTGCCGACCGTCCATGGCGAAACCGGCGTCAACTCAGGGGCACACGTTCTAAGCACGATTGGAGAAATGC